>CM065689.1:61448671-61486171 GCA_017654935.2 Phymorhynchus buccinoides
ATTGCCTTATAGTCCGAAAAATACAGTATCCAAAATTGTGTGTGTAGAGGTGTGTTAGTCATGTAGGGGGCAGGCACCACCACTTGTAGTTGTACACATGCATTCTCCACTGGTGACTGTTCCTTGCCAAAGGTGCCCACATGCACGTTAACAAGTTAAACATTGTGTGTGTAGAGGTGTGTTAGTCATGTAGGGGGCAGGCACCACCACTTGTAGTTGTACACATGCATTCTCCACTGGTGATTGTCCCTTGCCAAAGGTGCCCACATGCACGTTAACAAGTTAAACATTGTGTGTGTAGAGGTGTGTTAGTCATGTAGGGGGCAGGCACCACCACTTGTAGTTGTACACATGCATTCTCCACTGGTGATTGTCCCTTGCCAAAGGTGCCCACATGCACGTTAACAAGTTAAACATTGTGTGTGTAGAGGTGTGTTAGTCATGTAGGGGGCAGGCACCACCACTTGTAGTTGTACACATGCATTCTCCACTGGTGATTGTCCCTTGCCAAAGGTGCCCACATGCACGTAGAGGTGTGTTAGTCATGTAGGGGGCAGGCACCACCACTTGTAGTTGTACACATGCATTCTCCACTGGTGATTGTCCCTTGCCAAAGGTGCCCACATGCACGTTAACAAGTTAAACATTGTGCCAAGTGGTATTTGCTTAATGAACGTTTGCTGAACAAAGAAGTGAATATTTTATTCTTTTTTTAGTGAATCACGCGTAAATGGGTGGGAGATGTAAAATAGTGTTGTGTTTGGTCGTAAATGGGTGGGAGATGTAAAATAGTGTTGTGTTTGGTCGTAAATGGGTGGGAGATGTAAAATAGTGTTGTGTTTGGTCGTAAATGGGTGGGAGATGTAAAATAGTGTTGTGTTTGGTCGTAAATGGGTGGGAGATGTAAAATAGTGTTGTGTTTGGTCGTAAATGGGTGGGAGATGTAAAATAGTGTTGTGTTTGGTCGTAAATGGGTGGGAGATGTAAAATAGTGTTGTGTTTGGTCGTAAATGGGTGGGAGATGTAAAATAGTGTTGTGTTTGGTCGTAAATGGGTGGGAGATGTAAAATAGTGTTGTGTTTGGTCGTAAATGGGTGGGAGATGTAAAATAGTGTTGTGTTTGGTCGTAAATGGGTGGGAGATGTAAAATAGTGTTGTGTTTGGTCGTAAATGGGTGGGAGATGTAAAATAGTGTTGTGTTTGGTCGTAAATGGGTGGGAGATGTAAAATAGTGTTGTGTTTGGTCGTAAATGGGTGGGAGATGTAAAAATATTCGTCCTCCAAAAATAGATTGAGCCAAAATAGTGTTGTGTTTGGTTGTGTGTTTACTTAGTGTAGAACAAAATTTAGCTGCCAAGTTGCGGCTGCAGAGAGTATTGTAGAAAGTATTGTACGTTTTTTATGGTGCTTTTTTTATTTTTTTTATGCCTTTGATTTCATATGTAGATAAAATCTTAGCTTAGTGGGTTTAATGTATGCTGCTGAACAATTTTTTAAAATATATTTTACAAAAACTTGTCTGTGAAGCAAAAAGATTGCAACAGTTTAGAAATCTCTTGTCTGGCGAGGGGCAGGGAATGTGTGCAACTCCAAAATGTTATGTGTGTGTGTGTGATTATGTGCTGTATGTTTGTATGCATGTATGTAATTTGTGTGCGTGTATGTGCATGTATATAATTTGTGTGCTTGTATGTGTGTATGTGCATGTATGTAATTTGTGAGCGTGTGCGCGAATGTGAGTGTGCGTGCGCCCACGGCCACGTTTCCGAGCAGGTGTGTGCTGTGTGTGTTATGTGTGGGTATATGTGCTTGCATGTGTATGAGTGTATGTGTGCGCAGGAGAGATTGTGTTCGGCTAGAGAGAGGGGGGGAGTGAGTGTGTGTCTGTGAGAGTGAGTACACGTGAGTTTTGTGAGTGTGTGTGTGTGTGCGTGCGTGTGCGCATGTTTGTACAAGTGTATGTTTGAGTAAGTTTGTGAGCGTTTCTGTGTGTTTAATGAAATGTGTGTGGGTCTGTGTGTGTATGTCTGTGTGCAAGAACGCGTTCACTCGCGTGCGTGCACATACGTGCGTGCGTATTGTGCATGTGTGTGAGTGTTTCAATGCTGATTGTAAAGCGCTTTGTGCTCGATAAAAAGCGCTATGTAAGTGTCCGTTTATTATTATTATGATGATTTACAAATAATGTGAACAATTTACAAATAATGTAAAGTTTTTATGTTTTGGGCATATTTCGTTAATATGTTTCTCAAATACGGTGACAACCACATAATTTGAGTTGATTATTTTATGAATTCAGTTATGTTTAGGATAGATGATGATTTACATTCAGCATGCATTTGGATGCCTGGTAGTTTATGCATTCCTGTGATTTTGGTTTATTTTTATTTTAATGGCTGCCATATTTACACATCTTGTGTGAGCTCGTCAAATGGTTAGAGAATTACTGTTTTTGAGTTTCTTACGTCGAGTTTTGAACTGCTTTAGTTGTTTTATGTTTATGTAGTTGTATAAGAAGTAAGGCTCTTTATCTAGTTTTTATGTTTGACAACAAAACATAAATGGCCTTTTAACGGCTTTAGTTTAATGGGGCATTTATAATATTATTGCTTCTTTGTATAAAGTTCATGTTATTTCGAGTATTTGAACATGTTTATATGTGTGCATGATTGATATGATGATTTGAACATGTTTATATGTGTGCATGATTGATGATTTGAACATGTTTATATGTGTGCATGAATGATATGAGTATTTTAACATGTTTATATGTGTGCATGATTGATGATTTGAACATGTTTATATGTGTGCATGATTGATATGATGATTTGAACATGTTTATATGTGTGCATGATTGATGATTTGAACATGTTTATATGTGTGCATGATTGATGATTTGAACATGTTTATATGTGTGCATGATTGATGATTTGAACATGTTTATATGTGTGCATGATTGATGATTTGAACATGTTTATATGTGTGCATGATTGATATGATGATTTGAACATGTTTATATGTGTGCATGAATGATATGATGATTTGAACATGTTTATATGTGTGTATGAATGATATGATGATTTGAACATGTTTATATGTGTGCATGATTGATGATTTGAACATGTTTATATGTGTGCATGATTGATGATTTGAACATGTTTATATGTGTGCATGAATGATATGATGATTTGAACATGTTTATATGTGTGCATGAATGATATGATGATTTGAACATGTTTATATGTGTGCATGATTGATGATTTGAACATGTTTATATGTGTGCATGAATGATATGATGATTTGAACATGTTTATATGTGTGCATGATTGATGATTTGAACATGTTTATATGTGTGCATGAATGATATGATGATTTGAACATGTTTATATGTGTGCATGATTGATGATTTGAACATGTTTATATGTGTGCATGATTGATATGATGATTTGAACATGTTTATATGTGTGCATGATTGATATGATGATTTGAACATGTTTATATGTGTGCATGATTGATGATTTGAACATGTTTATATGTGTGCATGAATGATATGATGATTTGAACATGTTTATATGTGTGATGATATGATGATTTGAACATGTTTATATGTGTGCATGATTGATATGATGATTTGAACATGTTTATATGTGTGCATGATTGATATGATGATTTGAACATGTTTATATGTGTGCATGATTGATATGATGATTTGAACATGTTTATATGTGTGCATGATTGATGATTTGAACATGTTTATATGTGTGCATGATTGATATGATGATTTTGTTTTCACCCTTCTTTTGTGTTTGTTGTTATGGCTGTTGTTTTAACTATTGTTTTATGACCTCATTTTTTTTATATTACTTGTTCATTTCTTCTTTTTTTCAGGGGGGGGGGGGGGGGGGGGGGGGGTTCAGTCCTCATAAAGATTAGTTGTTTCAACTCTTGACAATTACTTCAATTTTCTGCCTATGTCTGCCTCCCCCCTTCCTTTGACACTACACACACACACACACACACGCACACGCACGCACACACACACACACACACGCACACATTTCTTTTCACTCAGTTTTTGCTTATTAATGTAGTCTGTGTCAAGGCATACAAAAAAACACCTTTCTGTTCTAGCATGTTTTGTTTTGTTTTATTATAATTCAAAACATAAAAAAAAGTAATGTGCCAAATTGTAGATACTGTAAATGGATGCATGGCATTCTCTTTACATTCAATAGCATTGCTTTATCTTCTTCTTCAATCGCTCAGACAGTTTCCTGCCAATTATGAAAGCAGATGTGTCATGCTGCCATTATGCGCCTAAACTAAGAAATAGTTAGGGCCAGCAAGTCCGACTTCGGCTGGAGGAAATCTTTTTAAAAGCGTTTCTTGAAAAAAGGCAGAAGAATGGACCGGTAAGTCAGAAAGATAGCAGATGACAGCAAGCAAGGGGAAAAGGCAGAGCCAAAGAGAGTGACAGATTAGAGGAAGTTGCAAGCACAGAACTTCCAGAAGGTGGGGTAACTATTTATACAAAAGAGCCCCCTGTATCCCCACGAGGGAATGTCAGTTGACATGGCTGACAGATGGCATTACCACAGCAGTTGACATGGCTGACAGATGGCATTACCACTGCCCTGTCATCATCTGAATGCCACTGTGCACCACAGCAGTTGACATGGCTGACAGATGGCATTACCACAGCAGTTGACATGGCTGACAGATGGCATTACCACTGCCCTGTCATCATCTGTATGCCACTGTGCACCACAGCAGTTGACATGGCTGACAGATGGCATTACCACTGCCCTGTCATCATCTGAATGCCACTGTGCACCACAGCAGTTGACATGGCTGACAGATGGCATTACCACTGCCCTGTCATCATCTGTATGCCACTGTGCACCACAGCAGTTGACATGGCTGACAGATGGCATTACCACTGCCCTGTCATCATCTGAATGCCACTGTGCACCACAGCAGTTGACATGGCTGACAGATGGCATTACCACTGCCCTGTCATCATCTGAATGCCACTGTGCACCACAGCAGTTGACATGGCTGACAGATGGCATTACCACAGCCCTGTCATCATCTGAATGCCACTGTGCACCACAGCAGTTGACATGGCTGACAGATGGCATTACCACTGCCCTGTCATCATCTGAATGCCACTGTGCACCACAGCAGTTGACATGGCTGACAGATGGCATTACCACTGCCCTGTCATCATCTGTATGCCACTGTGCACCACAGCAGTTGACATGGCTGACAGATGGCATTACCACAGCAGTTGACATGGCTGACAGATGGCATTACCACTGCCCTGTCATCATCTGAATGCCACTGTGCACCACAGCAGTTGACATGGCTGACAGATGGCATTACCACTGCCCTGTCATCATCTGAATGCCACTGTGCACCACAGCAGTTGACATAGCTGACAGATGGCATTACCACTGCCCTGTCATCATCTGTATGCCACTGTGCACCACAGCAGTTGACATGGCTGACAGATGGCATTACCACTGCCCTGTCATCATCTGTATGCCACTGTGCACCACAGCAGTTGACATGGCTGACAGATGGCATTACCACTGCCCTGTCATCATCTGAATGCCACTGTGCACCACAGCAGTTGACATGGCTGACAGATGGCATTACCACTGCCCTGTCATCATCTGTATGCCACTGTGCACCACAGCAGTTGACATAGCTGACAGATGGCATTACCACAGCAGTTGACATGGCTGACAGATGGCATTACCACTGCCCTGTCATCATCTGAATGCCACTGTGCACCACAGCAGTTGACATGGCTGACAGATGGCATTACCACAGCAGTTGACATGGCTGACAGATGGCATTACCACTGCCCTGTCATCATCTGAATGCCACTGTGCACCACAGCAGTTGACATGGCTGACAGATGGCATTACCACTGCCCTGTCATCATCTGAATGCCACTGTGCACCACAGCAGTTGACATGGCTGACAGATGGCATTACCACAGCAGTTGACATGGCTGACAGATGGCATTACCACAGCCCTGTCATCATCTGAATGCCACTGTGCACCACAGCAGTTGACATGGCTGACAGATGGCATTACCACTGCCCTGTCATCATCTGTATGCCACTGTGCACCACAGCAGTTGACATGGCTGACAGATGGCATTACCACTGCCCTGTCATCATCTGTATGCCACTGTGCACCACAGCAGTTGACATGGCTGACAGATGGCATTACCACAGCAGTTGACATGGCTGACAGATGGCATTACCACTGCCCTGTCATCATCTGAATGCCACTGTGCACCACAGCAGTTGACATGGCTGACAGATGGCATTACCACTGCCCTGTCATCATCTGTATGCCACTGTGCACCACAGCAGTTGACATGGCTGACAGATGGCATTACCACTGCCCTGTCATCATCTGTATGCCACTGTGCACCACAGCAGTTGACATGGCTGACAGATGGCATTACCACTGCCCTGTCATCATCTGTATGCCACTGTGCACCACAGCAGTTGACATAGCTGACAGATGGCATTACCACAGCAGTTGACATGGCTGACAGATGGCATTACCACTGCCCTGTCATCATCTGTATGCCACTGTGCACCACAGCAGTTGACATGGCTGACAGATGGCATTACCACTGCCCTGTCATCATCTGTATGCCACTGTGCACCACAGCAGTTGACATAGCTGACAGATGGCATTACCACAGCAGTTGACATGGCTGACAGATGGCATTACCACTGCCCTGTCATCATCTGTATGCCACTGTGCACCACAGCAGTTGACATGGCTGACAGATGGCATTACCACAGCAGTTGACATGGCTGACAGATGGCATTACCACTGCCCTGTCATCATCTGTATGCCACTGTGCACCACAGCAGTTGACATAGCTGACAGATGGCATTACCACTGCCCTGTCATCATCTGTATGCCACTGTGCACCACAGCAGTTGACATGGCTGACAGATGGCATTACCACTGCCCTGTCATCATCTGTATGCCACTGTGCACCACAGCAGTTGACATAGCTGACAGATGGCATTACCACAGCAGTTGACATGGCTGACAGATGGCATTACCACTGCCCTGTCATCATCTGTATGCCACTGTGCACCACAGCAGTTGACATGGCTGACAGATGGCATTACCACAGCAGTTGACATGGCTGACAGATGGCTTACCACTACATTATCACTATTTATTCCGGCCAAAGCCGGCCAGCGGGAAGTTGTCTGTGCATTCAAGCCGGCCGTAGCTTGCCCCCACTCTGAGACCCCCTCTGATGGCATTTCCACCACGCACAGTGTCCTGGCTCGTTATGCACACACCTTGCACCACGCACAGTGTCCTGGCTCGTTATGCACACCTCTCGCACCACGCACAGTGTCCTGGCTCGTTATGCACACCTCTCGCACCACGCACAGTGTCCTGGCTCGTTATGCACACCTCTCGCACCACGCACAGTGTCCTGGCTCGTTATGCACACCTCTCGCACCACGCACAGTGTCCTGGCTCGTTATGCACACCTCTCGCACCACGCACAGTGTCCTGGATCGTTATGCACACCTCTCGCACCACGCACAGTGTCCTGGCTCGTTATGCACACCTCTCGCACCACGCACAGTGTCCTGGATCGTTATGCACACCTCTCGCACCACGCACAGTGTCCTGGCTCGTTATGCACACACTATGAAGAAGCTTCTCGCACCACGCACAGTGTCCTGGCTCGTTATGCACACACTATGAAGAAGCTTCTCACTTGCAATCATGAGATGGTGCTCTGTATGTTTCAAAAGACAAGATTTTCTCCAAAATGTTTCAAAGTCAAGTTTCTTTATTGTCGATAGGCATTGCACAAACGCACATGGAAACTTGTGTGAAAGTACCTGGACACTAGTGTTTTTCTGTAACTATTTCGAAATGGTACTTTAAATCCCTAGTTCTTTCTCGGTGAGATCATGCTGAATCCAATGTATGCTGCTGCTTCTTCTAGTTCTCGAGTGGATCTTTCATTAAACTGGGTGAGGTTGCCTTGGCTTAAGGCTGTGTCAGACTAATTGACATAGGCTAGAACACCAAGGCTACATACAAATGTTATGTTCTGCATAGTTATGCAGGGATTGTCTTTAGCCATGGCAAGCTCCTAGCATAACATAATCAATCCAAAATTCTCCGAAGTAGGAGTGTGGCTGCCCACGTGACGGGGTATTCAAAATCCGTCACACGTATAATGTTCTCATCCCTAGCTGGTGCATTTGTACCACAGTGTTCAAGTGCTTCGGCTGTTGGGGGCAGGGTATGACAACAACAACAAATTGGGGGAGGGTTCATGAGATTGTGGATGGATATTTCTACATGCATTGTTCACCTCCAGGGGGAGGATTAGGATGTTGGCTTGGAAGCTCGTTTCTCTGCGTCTGCTGAACACATTGCTATATATTTTCAGTCTGGTTGTATTTTGTGATTATCATTTCATTCCGCTTTTGTAGGGGATTTGAGTTAGTGAAATTTGGTAGTTAGTATTATACTGTGTGCATTGTACCGCGAATACTGATCAGCGCTAATCAAAAATTATCAATCACAAATCTGTACATCCAAAATTAATTAAGAATATATAGACAGAAGATGAGTATTCAGTGCATTGTCATGTTCGTACTGATGTATGATAACGATTGTTGAGACTGGATGAATGCTCTCTCTCTCTCTCTCTCTCTCTCTCTCTCTCTCTCTCTCTCTCTCTCTCTCTCTCTCTCTCTCTCTCTCTCTCTCTCTCTTTCTCTCTCCCCCTCTCTCTCTACAATTGGGCTTCTTCTTGGTCGTCGTCAATCGCTGACAGTTTCCTGCCATACTAGTTAGGCCCACCATGTCCCTCTTCGGCTGGAGAAAATCTTCGTGAATCATTGATGGGGTGTGGCAGTGTGAAGACAAACAACGGTGTTGAACTGCTATTGATTAGCACGTGCACAACTAATCATTGATGTGGTGTGGCAGTGTGAAGACAAACAAAGCTGAAAGGTATTGAACTGCTATTGATTTCCTCCTGCTGCATGCACGTGCACACCTGGCCAACAGACAGCAGAGATGACCCACACAGGTGTGGGAGAAAAACTAACAAGTCGCTCAGCATGTTTTGAACAAAGGCCTGGGACAGTGGGTGGATGCCTCGTGCCTCCATACAGGGAGCTGGACGACCCCGCCCCCTCCACGAGTCTCTCCCTGTGGGGATACCAGGAGGGTCTTTCATACAAATAGTTCCCCACCTTCTGGAAGTTCTGTGCTTGTAACTTCCTCTAATCTGTCACTCTCTTTGACTCTGCCTTTTCCCTTTGCTTACTGTCATCTGCTATCTTTCTATCTTAGTGATCCATTCTGCCTTTTTAAAAATTAATTCTTACAAAGATTTCTTCAGCCGAAGTCAGACATCTAACTATTTCTTACTTAGGCGCATAACGGCAGCATATGACAGGAAACTGTCTGAGAGCACGAAGAAGAAGAAGAACAAAGGCCCAAAACTAGTCAACAACCCGCAAATATCTCATTTCTGTTTTGTGCATATTTAATGTATTCTACCAATACCCAAAATATGAAATCCGAATAACACTGATTTCTTTGTTTATCTAATCTTTTTTTAAAAACCAGATCGATCGAAACAATTAAAGTTCCCCGTGGCGAAACCGGGGAGAGTCTTGTATAAATAGTTCCCCCACCTTCTGGAAGTTCTGTGCTTGTAACTTCCTCTAATCTGTCACTCTCTTTGACTCTACCTTTTCCCTTTGCTTGCTGTCATCTACTATCTTTCTGCCTTACCGGTCCATTCTCCTACCCTTTTTCACGAAACACTTTCAAAAAGATTTCCTCCAGCCGAAGTCGGACTTGCTGGACCTATTTCTTAGGTGCATAACGGCAGCACGACGCATCCGCGCTCGTAATTGACAGGGAACTGTCTGAGCGATCGAAGAAGAAGGTAGAAACAAAGAGCTGAACCCTTTGACAGTCCGCTTAACGTCCTCCGACCTGTATCAGTCACATGAAACATGTGGGACATTTTCAACGATAGAAATAGTGGGACGATCCTGGAGGTACTGCAGTACCAGGAAAGTCTCGAAGGTGTTTTTATATTAATCCAGATGATTATGGAATGGAGAGCTAAAACCCTATCGTCTTCTGTGTCGGATTTCTAAAGAAGACAACAAAGAAGTATCTTGGTGGTTAAACGTCAACAGATTCCAACAATTTTCAAAACTTAAAACTAGCAAAAATATTTGTTGTTTGCGGTTGTTGTCTTACCCTGGCTTAAAGACTCCAGGGATCATCCCAACAGCCGAAGCACTTGAACACTATGACACAAATGCCCCAGAGAACATTACGTGTGTGACCGTTTTTGATTACCCCGCCACATGGGCAGCCACACTCCGACTTTGGAGGAAAACTATTTGATTCATGATTTCCGTGTATTTATCAGGAATCGTAGCACCATCTGGAGACTTTGATGCAAATATCCCTTGGTGTGTGGAGACTTACCACTTTGGGCTGAAATCCTCCATTATTGAGGACATAATTATTGGCGTCTTTGTGGCTTTCACATCTGATTCATTGGGGTCACATTGACATGGCTCGTCGTTTGGTCAATTTCACACCCGGCGGTTCACTACTTTAGGAGCCCTGCTGCCCAGTTTATTAAGATTGGTTCTGTGGTTTAGGCGCTGTGGAGTGGAATCTATTTTGTATCGCACACACGGACAGACAGAAAAGCACAGCCCTCGTTCCCATTCCAATGGACTCCTGTTCTTTCACAGGCTAACCTATTACTGGGAGAACACAAACTACACTACTGAGAACAAACACGCACATTGTGATCTTACCGCTAATCAGATCTTTATTTCGATACTCGAAATATGAAATACTATTTTTAAAGAAAAACGTCGGTACTTTCCTGGTATTGCAGTACTTCCAGGATCGTCCTATCTTTATAGTTACTAATGTTTCACATGTGCCTGTCCCGGGCCGGAGGACGTTAAACGAACTTTCATTTATTACCGGTGCTCAGTAACAATTAAGGATCCACCAGGCAATTAGCACTGTGAGTGACATGAGATCGAAAGTTCAATCAACCATTGATCAAGACCAAGGATCCACCAGGCAATTAGCACTGCGAGTGACAGATCGAAAGTTCAGTCAACCATTGATCAGGACCAAGGATCCACCAGGCAATTAGCACTGCGAGTGACAGGAAAGTTCAGTAACCATTGATCAGGAACAAGGATCCACCAGGCAATTAGCACTGCGATTGACAGATCGAAAGTTCAGTCAACCATTGATCAGGACCAAGGATCTACCAGGCAATTAGCACTGCGAGTGACAGATCGAAAGTTCAGTCAACCATTGATCAGGACCACGGATCTACCAGGCAATTAGCACTGCGAGTGACATGAGATCGAAAGTTCAGTCAACCATTGATCATTAAAGCTACCAGGCAATTAGCACTGCGAGTGACAGGAAAGTTCAGTCAACCATTGATCAGGACCAAGGATCCACCAGGCAATTAGCACTGCGAGTGACATGAGATCGAAAGTTCAGTCAACCATTGATCAGGAACAAGGATCCACCAGGCAATTAGCACTGCGAGTGACATGAGATCGAAAGTTCAGTCAACCATTGATCAGTAACAAGGATCCACCAGGCAATTAGCACTGCGAGTGACAGGAAAGTTCAGTCAACCATTGATCAGGACCAAGGATCTACCAGGCAATTAGCACTGTGAGTGACAGGAAAGTTCAGTCAACCATTGATCAGGACCAAGGATCCACCAGGCAATTAGCACTGCGAGTGACATGAGATCGAAAGTTCAGTCAACCATTGATCAGTAAAGCTACCAGGCAATTAGCACTGCGAGTGACATGAGATCGAAAGTTCAGTCAACCATTGAGCTTACTCCTATTTACGCTTCTGAAATTAGGCTATAATTATGATGGTGTCTGAGAGTACTCCTGCGCCTCGTATGACTTTGTCAAGTCAAGTCAAGTCAAAATGATCTTTAATGACGATAAAGGAATAAGCTAAACAAAACCTTTTTTCATCCTGTCCAGTGTGCGTGCGTGTGTATGTTTGCGTTGGTAAACTCTCTACACACATATGGTATACATTGACACACAGCTAGGCATACACTCTGGGTTGAAATCACCCCCACCCCACCCAGCCACACGCACGCACACACACACACACACACACACACACTCTCTCTCTCTCTCTCTCTCTCTCTCTCTCTCTCTCTCTCTCTCTCTCTCTCTCTCTCTCTCTCTCTCTCTCTCTTATTATTATTATTACTATTATTGTTGTTGTTATCATCATTATTATTATAGGATTAGGTTTCATTTTGTTATGTTTATGTGTTTACTACAAAATGCGTACATGTTAAAGAGAAGTGTGCGGAATAGGATTTGGTTTTATTTTGTCATGTGCTTACATTTTCGTTTATGCATTTTTAAGATTATTATGTAAAGTGGGCTTAGGTTTGATTTTATTATGTGTATTGGCTTTATATTTAAATTGTGTATATGTTACGAGTATGTAAAGTAGGATTAGTCTTGATTTGGTGATGAGTATAGGCTAAGTTTTATTTATGTGCATGTTAAAGATGAGCATTATAAAGTAAGATTAGGCTTGACTTCGTCATGTGTATGTTTTTACTTTTCAATATGTGTATCCGCATGCAAACAATATGACTAAGTTTGCTTTTGATACGTGTGTGCGTTTACCTCTTAATTTGTGCATGCTAGAAATGAATAATGTAATGTAGGAATAGGTTTCATGTTGCCATGGGTAATTGTATTTACATTTTAAATTGTGCATGCTAAGATGAGTGGGGGGTTTCCCCAAATAAGTACATTTAAATGATGAGTATACCAAGTATGATTAAGGGTGGGTTTTGCGTGTGTTTTTGTATGTGTGAATTTTTTCTTTTCTCCATATGCTTGTATGCACTTCTCAATTTCTGAATATTAAAGATGAGTGTGAAAAGTAGGATTGGGTTTTATTTTCCCGTGTGTATGCGCTTACTTCCCAACTTTTGAATGTTAATAATGAGTATAGTCAATAATAATAGGTTTGATTTTGTTATTGATGTTTTACAATATTGGGATGTTTTTTGCATGCTTTATATTACTTTGTCTGTGCTTATTTCGTTTTCCATGTTTCTACTTTTATGTATGTATTTTGTCCAGAGGGCTGGATGTAAAAAAGCATGTTATTGCTTACTCTATTACCCTCTTCAAATAAAATTCATTCATTCATTCTCTCTCTCTCTCTCAAAATACATTCATACATAATACTCTCTCTCTCTCTCTCTCTCTCTCTCTCTCTCTCTCTCTCTCTCTCTCTCTCTCTCTCTCTCTCTCTCTCTCTCTCTCTCTCAACACACACACACGCACATACACACGCGCACACGTACACACACACACACTCAGTCACACACACACACACACACACCCCGACCAAGTAAGCTTAGGTAAGAGTCGACCTCTATTGCTATAATATATAGCCTGCCTGTCGACACTCCAAGCCCAGCCTGAAGTGTGTGTTTGATGGTGACAACCAAGTGGACCAGTGGGACTAGTGGGACTAGTAGACTGGGGATCTCCGCACACTACTACGCCTCTCAACCACCACTCCCTGCCTGTCTTCCAGGCCAACAGTCTGTCAGTTCTACCAACTGAACCGCTGACAGCAGACTGTTTCGCTCAGGTAAGCCATCCGTATTATGTTGTCAGTGGAGATTCATTGGTTTGACCAAGTAAACACATTGTTGTTTGTTGTTTCCCAAAGAAACGAAGAAAGAAACGAAACAAAATATAACAATAATATTATCATTGTTACTGCTTGCTGCTCACTGCTCACTGCTCACTGCTTGCTGCTCACTGCTTGCTTGCTGTTTTGCTTTTTTCTTCTTTTTCGTTTACATTTTTTTTTATAAATCTCTTTCCTTTCATTTCGTTTTGCAATCGCAGACTTTATACGTAAACTACATGTATCTAGAGGCCATGGTCGAGTGCTTTTTATGTTACTACAAACATGGACATTTAGAAAACGTACATTGCTTTTTTAGCTTAACGACGTCACTTTGCACTTGTCGTGTAGTTGTTTGTTTGCTTTTAGCTTAACGTTCAATATGTTGCTATAGCTATGTCTTACTTCAAGAGTGACACAACCAGAAAGAAACGAGTAGTGTTTGTTATCAGAACACGTGAATGAATGTGGCCCTTGAGAATATCAAGGTGGCTTAATAAATCAATGGTTGGCTTGTCAAGTAATGAGCCGGATATCGTATGTCAGTGTTGCATTTGAGGTTATTGGTGTCACGATTATCAAGGTGTCAAAGATAATGAAGGTTGTTATTGCAAGGTCCAGCGATGCACGTTTGGAACACACACACGCGCGCGCGCGCGCGCGCGCGCACGCACGCACGCACGCACGCACACACACTTTGGTTCTTTATGTACATTCGTGTGTGTCTGTGTGTGCGCGCGTGTGTTTGTTAATAACTGTGCACGGTAAGACTAAAATTGCAAAGCGGCACTCTCTCTCTCTCTCTCTCTCTCTCTCTCTCTCTCTCTCTCTCTCTCTCTCTCTCTCTCTCTCTCTCTCTCTCTCTCTCTCTCTCTCTCTCTCTCTCCCTCTCTCTCTCTCTCTCTCTCTCTCTCTCTCTCTCTCTCTCTCTCTCTCTCTCTCTCTCTCTCTCTCTCTCTCTCCCTCTCTCTCCCCCCTCTCTCTCTCTTTCTCTCCCTCTCCCAAGGCAAAATGACAGGCTCTGTATTCCTAGACTTTAAGAAAGCGTTTGATTTTGTGAATCATGAAATATTACTTAAAAAACTGGCGCTATATTTACGAGACGAAAACACGATCTCTTTCTTTGCATCTTATCTTACTAATAGAACACAGTTTGTTTTTAGTAATGGCACAAACTCGTACACTGAGATCATAAAGGCTGGTGTACCCCAAGGATCAGTCTTAGGGCCTCTTCTATTCTGCCTATTCATTAATGATCTACCTTTATCAATATCGGCTGACTCTGTCTCGTGTGATCTTTTTGCTGATGACACCTCTCTCCATTCTAGTGCATCAAACCTGTCTTCGATTCAAACCTCTCTTCAGTCAGCTTTGCATGATGTTTCTGATTGGTGTTACCAAAACCTTATGGTCCTCAATCCTAAAAAAACCAAAAGCATGTTAATTACCTCAAGACAAAAACATCAAATAGAACCTCTAATTTTAAATGTTCATATTAATGACAATGCCATAGACCAAGTACGCGAGCACCGAGTCCTAGGAGTGATAATAGATGACGAACTAAAATGGCAACTCCATATTGAAAAGATGACACATAAACTTGCTCGCAGCTTATTCCTACTAAAAAAACTTACACCCTTCATAGATATAGACGCACGCACGATGTTTTTTCATGCCCACTGTCTCTCCCACATTAATTACGCATCTGTAGTCTGGGACTCTGCTGCTAATTGTCACCTATTAAAACTCAATTCTATGCACAAAAGGGGAGCTAAAATAATCCTTCCTGATCCTGAACTCAGTACAGCAGAAAAACAAGCCCAGTTAAACATACTTCCACTGCAATCACAGCTTAGCTATAATAAAGCCATTCTCATGTACAAAGTACACTATGACTTAGCTCCACAATACCTGAAAAATCTACTTACACCAGCCTCACATCGCTATGGTTCAAGTAACTATATTCTACCACACACAAGAATAGATAAATTCAAGTCAAGTTTTACTTTCTCGGGTTCCTTCATATGGAATTCCCTTCAGTCCGACATTAGATTATGCTCCTCTATCTCAACCTTCAAAACGAGTCTACGAGAGACACTTACATTCGACCCTCCATGATTTTTTTTTTTTTTTTTTTTTTTTTTTTTTTTTTTTACCCCTTCATATATCCCGATACGCTATATTGCTAATTACGATGTCATGTATTCACATCACTCTGTTTGTTTACTATTCTCCAACAATGTGCTAAAATCAATGTTTAAATTGTCCGCACTTTATTGCTATTGCTACCGGTTTCATACCATAGGCTGCATTAGTTTGCCCTGTTCTAAAATGTATAGTTCTTGTATACGTGCTTCGACATATATCTGTGCGTATATGCATGTATTCTTGCGTGTGCCGCGCGCACGTGCAGGTGTGTGCGTGTATGGTTACACGCATGTATGCCCGCACAAGTATTAACAATTATACCTGTGCGTACGTAATTCTATAAATTCGTATTTCAACCTGTCTGTATCATAACACCTGCTTTGCTACCTTTATGTTCAATTATGTATGTGTAATTTTATGCCTTGCCATGTTTGTATTCTATGTTCGTATATGTACAAAGGTGCTACCTTTATGTTCAAATCTGTATGTGTAATATCATGCCTTGCCATGTTTGTATTCTATGTTCGTGTATGTACCAAGGACAGATTGGAAGACTAGGCGTTGCCTAAAATCTTTATCCTTGCAAAATAAAGTTCAAGTTTTCAAGTTTTCAAGTTTTCTCTCCCCCCCTCTCTCTCTCTCTCTCTCTCTCTCTCTCTCTCTCTCTCTCTCTCTCTCTCTCTCTCTCTCCCTCTCTCTCTCTCTCTCTCTCTCTCTCTCTCTCTCTCTCTCTCTCTCTCTCTCTCTCTCTCTCTCTCTCTCTCTCTCTCTCTCTCTCTCTCTCTCTCTCTCTCTCTCTCTCTCTCTCTCTCTCTCTCTCTCTCTCTCTCTCTCTCTCTCTCTCTCTCTCTCTCTCATGTCTATGCATGTACGCGAGTGCGGGATAAATGGAATACATAGGGTAGTTTGTGTTATTATTAACGCTAATGTGCTTCGCATGTTGCTTGGAACATTGCGCTGTCATTTTTTCCGTATAGCATTGAAATCATCCACCTGTTGAATTGCTGAACAGGTTGTAGCATTGAAATAATCCACCTGTTGAATTGCTGAACAGGTTGTAGCATTGAAATCATCCACCTGTTGAATTGCTGAACAGGTTGTAGCATTGAAATCATCCACCTGTTGCATTGCTGAACAGGTTGTAGCATTGAAATCATCCACCTGTTGAATTGCTGAACAGGTTGTAGCATTGAAATCATCCACCTGTTGAATTGCTGAACAGGTTGTAGCATTGAAATCATCCACCTGTTGAATTGCTGAACAGGTTGTAGCATTGAAATCATCCACCTGTTGCATTGCTGAACAGGTTGTAGCATTGAAATCATCCACCTGTTGCATTGCTGAACAGGTTGTAGCATTGAAATCATCCACCTGTTGCATTGCTGAACAGGTTGTAGCATTGAAATCATCCACCTGTTGCATTGCTGAACAGGTTGTAGCATTGAAATCATCCACCTGTTGCATTGCTGAACAGGTTGTAGCATTGAAATCATCCACCTGTTGCATTGCTGAACAGGTTGTATTATAAGACTGTAAGCAAGCAAAAAGAAGGTAGATCAACCAGCCGCACGGCAGCATTTTCGGGTCCAGCGACCTTGCAGGAACACACCACAAACACCCCTGAAGCCAAAGTCCGGTCAAACAGTCTACGCCTACACTTTACAGTACCCCTGCGTCCGCGAGGATCTCAACTTTACTTCGTGCACTAATTGACAGCTAGTGAAAGCAGGTGCGATGCAGTATTTTCGGCTCCAGTGACCTTGACCTTTTACCAATCACCTTAATTTCCGAATCTGGCCTAGATATCCTAAATACCGATCCGCACGCAAACTTTGAGCCTCCTAGGTCCCTCCGTCCAAACGTTATCGTGTCCACATAGTCATGAGCCTAGGTCCTCCGTTCAAACGTTATCGTGTCCACATAGTCATGAGCCTCCTAGGTCCTCCGTGCAAACGTTATCGTGTCCACACAGTCATTAGCCTCCTAGGTCCCTCCGTTCAAATGTTATCGTGTCCACACAGTCATGAGCCTAGGTCCTCCGTTCAAACGTTATCGTGTCCACACTGTCATGAGCCTCCTAGGTCCTCCGTTCAAACGTTATCGTGTCCACACCGTCATGAGCCTCCTAGGTCCTCCGTTCAAACGTTATCGTGTCCACACAGTCATGAGCCTCCTAGGTCCTCCGTTCAAACGTTATCGTGTCCACACCGTCATGAGCCTCCTAGGTCCTCCGTTCAAACGTTATCGTGTCCACACCTACATGAGCCTCCTAGGTCCTCCGTTCAAACGTTATCGTGTCCACACAGTCATGAGCCTAGGTCCCTCCGTTCAAACGTTATCGTGTCCACATAGTCATGAGCCTCCTAGGTCCTTCGTTCAAACGTTATCGTGTCCACACAGTCATTAGCCTCCTAGGTCCCTCCGTTCAAATGTTATCGTGTCCACACAGTCATGAGCCTCCTAGGTCCTCCGTTCAAACGTTAGCGTTTCCACACAGTCATGAGCCTCCTAGGTCCTCCGTTCAAACGTTATCGTGTCCACACCGTCATGAGCCTAGGTCCTCCGTTCAAACGTTATCGTGTCCACACAGTCATGAGCCTCCTAGATCCCCTTTTTTTTTTTTTTTGCATGCGATTTTTGTCACTGATGAGGGGGGGGGGGGGGGGGGGGGGGGGGGGGGGGGGGGGGGGGTAAATTTTGACCAAATGACAACTTTTTCGTTGCCACTGGGTTTAACGTATGCTAAGTGCATGGGCACACTGGACCTCGGTTTATCGTCTCATCCGAAAGACTCTAGCATAGCATAGCATAAATGGCACTATAGGCTATTTTGTTTAGCCTTTTGCCCTCTAAATATGTTTTTGATTTTTGTTAGGTTTGGCTTCATTCACTGATGACTACTAAGGCATCTGTGTTTTATTCCTTTAAATCTGTATATTAACTGAATACATTTTGTTTTGGAAAAACTTGTCTGTGATATTTTTGAACGAATTTAATGACTTTGCATTAACTGCTTCATCAGGAAGGTTATTCCATGCATTTATTACTCTGTTAGTGAAAATGTTTTGTGCTAATCTGGTGTTAGTACCTTTTTTGTATAGTTTGAAATTATGGCCACGGGTTCTATCACCCTCACAAAGAGTTAGTAGGCTGTTAGTAGTAGAATAATAGTATAAATGGTGACATATCTTATAAACTTCAATCATATCACCCCTGAGACTTCTATACTCTAGGCTAGGCATCCGCAGATAAATAAGCCTTTCCTCATAGGTCATATTATTTGTACCAACAATCTTTTCTGCAAACCTCCTCTGAACTCCCTCTAGCAGATCTATGTGTTTTCTCACATGTGGACACCATGCGGGATTGCCATACTCTATCCACTGGCCTACCTTCCTCCAGGGAGCCTATCCAATCTCCTAAGGTGACTAATACTCTATCCACTGGGCTACCTTCCTCCTGGGATCGAGCCTATCCAATCTCCTAAGGTGATTAATACTCTATCCACTGGGCTACCTTCCTCCAGGGATCGAGCCTATCCAATCTCCTAAGGTGATTAATACTCTATCCACTGGCCTACCTTCCTCCAGGGATCGAGCCTATCCAATCTCCTAAGGTGATTAATACTCTATCCACTGGCCTACCTTCCTCCAGGGATCGAGCCTATCCAATCTCCTAAGGTGACTAATACTCTATCCACTGGCCTACCTTCCTCCAGGGATCGAGCCTATCCAATCTCCTAAGGTGATTAATACTCTATCCACTGGCCTACCTTCCTCCAGGGATCGAGCCTATCCAATCTCCTAAGGTGATTAATACTCTATCCACTGGCCTACCTTCCTCCAGGGATCGAGCCTATCCAATCTCCTAAGGTGACTAATACTCTATCCACTGGCCTACCTTCCTCCAGGGATCGAGCCTATCCAATCTCCTAAGGTGATTAATACTCTATCCACTGGCCTACCTTCCTCCAGGGATCGAGCCTATCCAATCTCCTAAGGTGACTAATACTCTATCCACTGGCCTACCTTCCTCCAGGGAGCCTATCCAATCTCCTAAGGTGACTAATACTCTATCCACTGGCCTACCTTCCTCCAGGGAGCCTATCCAATCTCCTAAGGTGACTAATACTCTATCCACTGGCCTAGCTTCCTCCAGGGAGCCTATCCAATCTCCTAAGGTTACTAATACTCTATCCACTGGCTTACCTTCCTCCAGGGATCGAGCCTATCCAATCTCCTAAGGTGACTAATACTCTATCCACTGGCCTACCTTCCTCCAGGGAGCCTATCCAATCTCCTAAGGTGACTAATACTCTATCCACTGGCCTACCTTCCTCCAGGGAGCCTATCCAATCTCCTAAGGTGACTAATACTCTATCCACTGGCTTACCTTCCTCCAGGGAGCCTATCCAATCTCCTAAGGTGACTAATACTCTATCCACGGGCTTACCTTCCTCCAAGGATCGAGCCTATCCAATCTCCTAAGGTGACTAATACTCTATCCACTGGCCTACCTTCCTCCAGGGAGCCTATCCAATCTCCTAAGGTGACTAATACTCTATCCACTGGCCTACCTTCCTCCAGGGAGCCTATCCAATCTCCTAAGGTGACTAATACTCTATCCACTGGCCTACCTTCCTCCAGGGAGCCTATCCAATCTCCTAAGGTGACTAATACTCTATCCACTGGCCTACCTTCCTCCAGGGGAGCCTATCCAATCTCCTAAGGTGACTAATACTCTATCCACTGGCCTACCTTCCTCCAGGGAGCCTATCCAATCTCCTAAGGTGACTAATACTCTATCCACTGGCCTACCTTCCTCCAGGGATCGAGCCTATCCAATCTCCTAAGGTGACTAATACTCTATCCACTGGCTTACCTTCCTCCAGGGATCGAGCCTATCCAATCTCCTAAGGTGACTAATACTCTATCCACTGGCCTACCTTCCTCCAGGGATCGAGCCTATCCAATCTCCTAAGGTGACTAATACTCTATCCACTGGCTTACCTTCCTCCAGGGATCGAGCCTATCCAATCTCCTAAGGTGACTAATACTCTATCCACTGGCTTACCTTCCTCCAGGGATCGAGCCTATCCAATCTCCTAAGGTGACTAATACTCTATCCACTGGCCTACCTTCCTCCAGGGAGCCTGTCCAATCTCCTAAGGTGACTAATAAAAAGTTGTGTGACACAAGAACCCGGGTAAAACCAAATTGGTCTTTAGATAAAATATCATTCTCAATTAAATGATCAGAATGAAAAATGGTGTTTTACGTCCTCTCGGTCTGGAACAGACACATATGGGACATTTGTACGGGGGGGGGGGGGGGGGGGGGGGGGGGGGGGGGGGGGGGGCGGACGGACGGACACGCGCACGGACGGATAAAACAAAAACAATACTTCCTGAAGGTTCGCTCGGGAACTTATTTTTTGAGGGCTAGGCCTACGTATAGTGCAGGCACCGACAAAACAGGAGCTTGACTGCATGTGCCGCTGTGAATTGTATGGAGTGAAAGGAAGTAGGCCCTGCTCGCTAATCCCTTGGTTTGGGGCCCACCGGCCAATCCAAAGGAAAACTAAACTCTTCACCCACAATGAATGAAAAGGGGGGAGGGGGGGGGGGGGGGGGGCGCAATCTGTTTGCCTTAAATGTCTGTATTTCACCTGTCACTGTACTGAGAGACTTGAGTCACTGAGAGAGAGAGAGAGAGAGAGAGAGAGAGAGAGAGAGAGAGAGAGAGAGAGAGAGAGAGAGAGAGAGAGAGAGAGAGAGAGACAGACAGACAGACAGACAGACAGACAGAGACAGAGAGAGACAGAGAGAGACAGAGAGATGCTTCAGACATTCTTTTATTGACAATGGCACAACTAAAGCGCGCACGTGTAAAAATCAAAATCCCAGTTTAATCAAATTAATCCGTTTTGTTTTGTTTTCTTACTTAACAATTTCTGTCATGCCAATCCCTTTCTTGTTGTTAAGTCCCAACACGTATGGCTGTTGTTGTCCGTCACCGAAGGTGAACGGACATTGCGATGGGCTGGTTTGTATTTTTTTTGTTTTTTTTGTTTTTTCTGTCTGTCCCAAGGATATCTCCCGAACCGCTTGTCCGAATCGCGTCAAATTTTGTGTGAAGGTGTGCCTCCTTAATAGGAAGAAATCGGCGCAAACTATTTTGCCGTCGTGACCTTCACCTTGACGTACGACCTTGAAAACCGAAACTCTATTTTTAGCCATATCTCGGGCACCGATCGACATAGGATGTTGAAACTTGGCTTATGCCCGTTCTGATGATGGCATACCGATCAAGGTCAAGGTCAAAAAGATCGCTGGAGCCTGAAAATCGGAGGGTCATTTTTTTCTCCTTCTGTCTGTCCCAAGGATATCTTTCGAACGGGTTGACAGAATCACGTCAAATTTTGTGTGCTGGTGTGTGCTCACTTCATGAGAGGAAGGCATCCATCCGCGCAAACCATTTTTTGCCGTCGTGACCTTGACCTTGACGTACGACCTTGAAAACCGAAAATCTTTCAGGGGCCATAACTCCCACACCGTTAGTGTTAGAGTCTTCAAATTTGGCATGTAGGTACTTTGGCGTATGCCCGTTCTGATGGTGGCATACTGATCAAGGTCAAGGTCACGGTCCGGGAGATCGTAGGCCTTGAAAGTGGTAGGGGTCTACAAATTGGGTTTTCAGCCATATTTTCCACATTTGTACTTAACAGAAGCGCTTCATATTGTGTCTGGTCCACTGTATACCCTAGAGTAGTAGAAAACATCCGAGCATACATTATCGCCATGCTGACCTTGACCTTGACGTTTGACCTTTGAAATTTCTCTTCTTTGCGCTATATATTATTGTCCAAGCTGTATCTCGTGAACTACAAGACATAAGCTCTTCAAATGTTGTGTCAGGATGTGGATGAATGAAAATGTGTTTAACGTCCTCCAGATAGAGAGAGAAAGAGGGGGGGGGGGGGGAGAGAGAGAGAGAGACAGAGACAGACAGAGAAGGACAAACAGACAGACAGACAGACAGACAAAGACAGACAGACACAACAAGAACACAGACAGACAGACAGAGAGAGACATAGACAGAGAGCAAAGAGGACAACTGCTGTTCCAGTTGGATGAATAAAAATTTGTTTAACGTCCTCCGCCCCGGAGCAGGCACAGAGGCAGACAGACAGAGAGAGAGAGAGAGAGACAGAGACAGATAGACAGACAGAGAGAGAGAGACAGAGAGAGAGAGAAACAGACAGAGAGAGAGACACATAGGCATACAGATACATGAGACACATAGAGAGAAGATATGACAAAGACAGAGAGAGAGAGAGAAGACAGACAGAGAGAGAGAGAGAGAGAGGAGACAGAGAGAGAGAGAGAGGAGAGAGAGAGAGAGACAGACAGAGACAGACAGAGACAGACAGACATAGCGAGACATAGGCCCTACAGACAAAGAGCAGAGAGAGAGAGAGGGGGGGGGGAGGACAGAGACAGAAAGCGAGAGAGAGAGACACAGACAGACAAACATACACAGAGAGCCCACCCACAGGGAGGCGATAGAAGATCAAAGCAACCGTAAGACACTCGGCCATTACGGCACGGGGAACGGGGAAACGTTCCAACTATACCGCTCTCCGATTCTCTTGGAAGTCTCTCTCTCTCTCTCTCTCTCTCTCTCTCTCTCTCTCTCTCTCTCTCTCTCTCTCTCTCTCTCTCTCTCTCTCTTTTTTTTCCTCTTTTCTGTACTTAGAGTGTGTGTGCGTGTGTGTGTGTGTGTGTGTGTGTGTGTGTGTGTGTGTGTGTGTGTGTGTGTGTGTGTGTGTGTGTGTGTGTGTAGTGTGTGTGTGTGTGTGTGTGTGTGTGTGTGTGGTGTGTGTGTGTATGTGTGTGTGGTCTATGATATTTGAATTTTGTTAAATGATGTTTGTATTTTTGCTTGATCTTGAAAATTTAATGTGTTTTATCCCCATTTTTGCTTATTTGCATTGTTTCTTGTTTTCTTGTTATTTGATAGTCATGGTTTGTTTTTTTCCTCCTTGAGGGCATGGTGTAAAGAAGCGAAAGCTTATCTGTTTACCCTCATTAAAAAAACGTATTCGTATTCGTATTCTCTACTCTCTCTCTCTCTCCCCTCTCCCTCTCTCTCTCTCCCTACTCATCTCTCATCTCCTCTCTCTCTCCTCTCTCTCTCATCTCTCGTTCTCTCTCTCTCCTCTCTCTACTCTCTCTCTCTCTTGTATTTAATCTTTGTACGATAAAAAAACAAACAAACTCTTTTTTATTAACATCCTTGGGACAGACAGAAAAGAACAACAAACAAACAAACAAACAAGGGCGTCGCCGAGCGGCAGACATGTCCGTCACCAGCAATGCCACGCACATTTGCGACACGCCGTAGCATAATTGTCCGTCACCGTAGGTGATGGGACTTTGCAGTGGTCTGGTTTGTATTTTTGTTTTTGTCCGTCACCATAGGTGATCGGACTTTGTGGTCGTCTGGTTTGTATTTGTCCGTCAAAATAGGTGATCGGATCGACTTTGCATGGGCTGGTTTGTATTTTTTTTGTTTGTTTGTTTTTTCTGTCTGTCCCAAGGATATATCCCCGAACCGCTTGACCGAATCGCGTCAAATTTTGTCTGCTGGTGTGTCACCATGAGAGGAAGGCATCCGCGCAAAATGTTTCGCCGTCGTGACCTTGACCTTGGCTTACGACCTTGAAAACCGAAAATCTTTAAGGGGCCATAACTCCCACACCGTTGGTGTTAGAGTCTTCAAATTTGGCATGTAGGTACTTTGGCTTATGCCCGTTCTGATGGTGGCATACCGATCAAGGTCAACGTCACGGTCCGGGAGATCGGTAGGCCTTGAATGTGGTAGGGGTCTACAAACTGGGTTTTAAGCTTTATTTTGTTTTGTTTTCTTACTTAACAATTTATGTCATGCCAATCCCTTTCTTGTTGTTAAGTCCCAACACGTATGGCTGTTGTTTTTTGTTTTCTTACTTAACAATTTCTGTCATGCCAATCCCTTTCTTGTTGTTAAGTCCCAACACGTATGGCTGTTGTTTTTTGTTTTCTTAGTTAACAATTTCTGTCATGCCAATCCCTTTCTTGTTGTTAAGTCCCAACACGTATGGCTGTTGTTTTCTGCTTTGTGAGGTTGGATTTTGTGTTTTGGTTGCTTTCATCTGTCTTGTCCTGAAAACTTCAATGTGCAAGCTATGTCTATCTATACACTGAACACAACTCTAGGATTGTTCTATAGCTGCTAAGAGACCTGCAGTGGTTGTAGACTTAGCAAACCTATTATCCTATACCCTTTAGCAATTAAATGCGATTTACTGACAATTAAAGTCTCAGCAGCCAGTTTTTTTTTCTTTCTCCCCCCCCCCCCCCCCCCCCCCCCCCTCCCCCCCCCCCCCCCCCCCCCCCTACTTCTTTTCCTGCTTGTTGTTAATGTGGCAGTGCAATTTATGGCTTTCGCAAAGGCCTTGGCTACTACCTTTGTAGGCCCTATGTCAGTGTCAAATTGTAGGCCCTGTGTCAGTGTTAAATTGTAGGCCCTGTGTCAGTGTTAAATTGTAGGCCCTGTGTCAGTGTTAAATTGTAGGCCCTATGTCAGTGTTAAATTGTAGGCCCTGTGTCAGTGTTAAATTGTAGGCCCTGTGTCAGTGTTAAATTGTAGGCCCTGTGTCAGTGTTAAATTGTAGGCCCTGTGTCAGTGTTAAATTGTAGGCCCTGTGTCAGTGTTAAATTGTAGGCCCTGTGTCAGTGTTAAATTGTAGGCCCTGTGTCAGTGTTAAATTGTAGGCCCTATGTCAGTGTTAAATTGTAGGCCCTATGTCAGTGTTAAATTGTAGGCCCTATGTCAGTGTTAAATTGTAGGCCCTGTGTCAGTGTTAAATTGTAGGCCCTGTGTCAGTGTTAAATTGTAGGCCCTATGTCAGTGTTAAATTGTAGGCCCTATGTCAGTGTTAAATTGTAGGCCCTATGTCAGTGTTAAATTGTAGGCCCTATGTCAGTGTTAAATTGTAGGCCCTATGTCAGTGTTAAATTGTAGGCCCTATGTCAGTGTTAAATTGTAGGCCTATGTCAGTGTTAAATTGTAGGCCCTGTGTCAGTGTTAAATTGTAGGCCCTGTGTCAGTGTTAAATTGTAGGCCCTATGTCAGTGTTAAATTGTAGGCCCTATGTCAGTGTTAAATTGTAGGCCCTATGTCAGTGTTAAATTGTAGGCCCTATGTCAGTGTTAAATTGTAGGCCCTATGTCAGTGTTAAATTGTAGGCCCTGTGTCAGTGTTAAATTGTAGGCCCTGTGTCAGTGTTAAATTGTAGGCCCTATGTCAGTGTTAAATTGTAGGCCCTGTGTCAATGTTAAATTATAGGCCCTGTGTCAATGTTAAATTGTAGGCCCTATGTCAGTGTTAAATTGTAGGCCCTGTGTCAGTGTTAAATTGTAGGCCCTGTGTAAATGTTAAATTGTAGGCCCACAGTAGGCCCTGTGTCAGTGTTAAATTGTAGGCCATGTGTCAGTGTTAAATTGTAGGCCCACAGTAGGCCCTGTGTCAGTGTTAAATTGTAGGCCCACAGTAGGCCCTGTGTCAGTGTTAAATTGTAGGCCCTGTGTCAGTGTTAAATTGTAGGCCCTGTGTCAGTGTTAAATTGTAGGCCCTATGTCAGTGTTAAATTGTAGGCCCTGTGTCAATGTTAAATTATAGGCCCTGTGTCAATGTTAAATTGTAGGCCCTGTGTCAGTGTTAAATTGTAGGCCCTGTGTCAGTGTTAAATTGTAGGCCCTGTGTCAATGTTAAATTATAGGCCCTGTGTCAATGTTAAATTGTAGGCCCTATGTCAGTTTTAAATTGTAGGCCCTGTGTCAGTGTTGAATTGTAGGCCCTGTGTCAATGTTAAATTATAGGCCCTATGTCAGTTTTAAATTGTAGGCCCTGTGTCAGTGTTGAATTGTAGGCCCTGTGTCAGTGTTAAATTGTCGGTTAGCTCTTTTAATGTTGTGAGATCTTATCTTAGGCTCTATGTCAGAGTTAAATTGTCGGTTAGCTAAGCGAGTCTTTCAATGTTGTGAGATCTTATCTTAGGCCCCAATAACTTCAACAATAGGCTGTTAGTAGTCTGTCTGTCTCTCTGTATGTCTGTCTCTCACATATTCACACAGACATGCACGCATGCGAGTGCACGCACACACACACACACACACATACATATACATACACGTGCGCACACATGTGCGCATACAGCCCACACCACGCGACACACGCAGGAGAGAGGCAGTGAGAGAGAGAGAGAGAGAGAGAGAGAGAGAGAGAGAGAGAGAGAGAGAGAGAGAGAGAGAGAGAGAGAGAGAGAGAGAGAGAGAAATAGACAGAGTAGTCCATCACGTACGAAGTGAAACCCTCCCCCCCCCTGGGGATTTTTGCAGACAGTGTTTTCTGGATACCTTGGGTCCTAAGAAACTCAATGCAGGTTGTTTGCATCCTGGCAAATTGATCCGGTGGCAATGGTGCGCTCACAAAGTTACGATTTACCGAACCTTGACGCGTCACTGCTGACAGGAGGGTTACCGATATTGTTTGATTTGATAATGCTTAGAAAGCATAGTTTTTGACAGTCTGACCATTTAGATATTGCAAGCATGCTATCAGGCATCCCTACTATGTTTTTGGCGATAGTGCTCCACTGCCGGCCATTTTGCTATGATTATAAATGAATCTGCGAGTGCACCATCGCTCTAGTATTTCAGCGCTCTAGTTTTGCCATCAAAAGATACTAATATGGCTCTCTTTCAGTTACTGTGTGCACACAGCACACAGGATAACACAACTCCTTAGGGAAGCAGAAAGCAATGAACGTGAGAGAATGGTTGGCATCTGTACCCAAGTGCCCGACGACTATTTGTCAAATCTGCATGGATATCATCGTTGGTGTTACCAAAGATTCAGAAACACGGTTAGACTAAGAAAGAGACAACAGGAAACAGTCATGTGACAGTGAAGCAAAAACTCCAAGGACTCCAGCTCCTTCTACCTCATCCTCCAGGGTGTTGCTACCTGCTGACAAGTGCCTCTTTTGTGACAAAGGTCGTGCGCGTAGCAAACAGAAGTTGGAAAAACTAGTCAAGTGTGTCACTGAAACTGCTGAGAAATCGATCAAGGATGCTGCAGAAGCGAAAACAGGATGGCAAAATCCTCTTGAAGATTGAAGGAATTGATTTAGTAGCTAGAGAAGCGCACTACCACCCTTCCTGCAGAAAAGACTACACTCGGACTGATGAACGTCATCGGAAGCCTCAAAAAGACACAAGAAGTATGCAAGAACAGACTGCTCACCAAGAGGCATTCAAATACATTGCTCGATATATCAAAGAAAGCATAATTGATTGCTGTAATGTTGAGCGCATGACAATGTTGAAAG
The DNA here is from genome assembly GCA_017654935.2 of Phymorhynchus buccinoides. NCBI lineage: Eukaryota > Metazoa > Mollusca > Gastropoda > Neogastropoda > Raphitomidae > Phymorhynchus > Phymorhynchus buccinoides. The sequence continues at coordinate 61,477,064 of CM065689.1, forward strand.
AACAATATCAGCATTATCTACTAGAAAATGCCCCCGAATTTTACAACAAAGACTACAAGACGAACAAGCTGAAAGACAAGTTGCAGAAAGAGTTTGGCAGCCAACTTCAGTTTTGGCAGCCAAACTATAGGAGCGAACTGGTGTTCTCATCAAATGTCCCAAAAGGCCAAGCAATAGAAACAGCATTTGAGAATGCTGCCTCAGACTCCAGGAGACTGAAGGAAGCAGCCTTGGTGTTGCGACGAATCATCTTGGCAGCCCAGTGTGAAAGCCCACTCATGCCCTGGCCCCCTTCAGCTGACTTCCTCAAGAGTGGTACAATCTGTCCACCTGCAGAAATCCAAGACTTCCTATCCCTTGTTATTACAGGGAAGAAGGACTGCTCAAGAAAGAGTGAACAGATTGCAAACTCGATATCACAAGATATTTGCCAAGCTGCCACAAGAGGTCAGTGGCACATGCCAAAACATCTTCTCCTTGGAATGACTCTGAGGCACATAACAGGGAGTGCAGAAGTAGTCACCCTGGTCCACCGTTATGGCCACTGTCGGCCATACACAACACTTCTTGAACTCGAAACAGCTATGTGCAAACAGGTAGAGCAAAGAGACTCAGTCCTTCCACCATCCATTACCCCTGAAGGAAACTTAGTTACTCATTTAGTATGGGATAACTTTGATCTACGAGAGGAGACCCCATCAGGTGCTGGGACAACCCATACTGCACATGGTCTGATTGTTCAAGACTTGGTACCAGACAAAGACTCCACAGATGCCCTACCTGTGAATAGATCAGCCTCACTGTCTCCCTCCTTGCCTGTTGACACAGCTGCTCCCTTGCCTGTTGACATGGGTCTTCTTCACTGAACGACATCAATGTGCTGCGTCACCAGAAGTTCATTCAGTGCTTTCACAGCGTGACATCATGCGGACTGAACAGCTATCAGGGGATAGATATGAGCTTGCTTCCCCCATGCAGAGACTCTTTGAAAATGCACTTGAGGAGGGTGAACTACCAAACACACATCTGGCTGTCAGCAAACAAGCAAATGTCCACTGTTTCAGACCCAACAGAAAATGGCTGGGAGCTTGTAGTCGACAGGCTGGAGATCAAGTGGATGAACGGCTACTTTGTGCCGCAGGAACTTGCGAACATTCTTGTGGAGCAGCCACAACAAGGATTAGAGCAACAGGAAGAGGAGCCCAAAGAAGAACAGCCTTTTGAACCAGACTTTGATGACGTTGATGAGTACTTCTTTGATGAAGACTGACTGTAAGTTGATGAACACTGACCTTATCACAGTTCTATTCAGTTTCTGCCAAATATTTGCTTCTGATGATGTTGACGAGTATTTGGTTGATTAAGACTGGTAGTACATTGTGCGCACAATACCCCCTCTCCCCCTCCCCGGGGATTTTTGCAGACTAAAAAATAAGAAAAGCAGGGACAACTTATGTGATATAACAATTTCTCCATTGATAAACGTATCAAAACTCTTTGTGAGTGGGCACACAGTAAGTGAATACTTTTCCAGTACTCCACTGCTGTTGCGGTTGACTTAACTGTGATTATAAGTGATTAACCTACGTGCACCATCACCAAAAAGCAAAGTACAGAAGCCGGATAGCACGTTTGCAATATATAATTGGTCAGAATGTCAAAAACTATGCATTCTAAGCATTATCAAATCAAACAGTATAGGTAACCCTTCTCTCGGCAGTGACGCGTCACAGTTCGGTACATCGTAACTTTGTAAGCCCACCATTGCTACCGGATCAATTTGCCAGGATGCAAACAACCTGCATTGAGTTTCTTAGGACCCAAGGTATCCAGAAAACACTGTCTGCAAAAATCCCCAGGGGGGGGGGGGGATGGGGGGTATTGGGCCCGTAACGGACTAAGTGTGTGTGTGTGTAAAGAGAAGTGTTTGGTGTGTGTGTGTGAGTATATTATGTGTGTGTGCGTTTGTGTGTGCCAGTGTATGTGTGTTATTGTTTTAAGTCACTTAGGGCCTACTAAAAAAAACTAACTGAAAAGGGCGGGAGATAAAATTAATAGAGAGGCAGTGGTCTAGAGTGGAGTAGGATTAAAAATATTTTTTTTCCAAAATTGATTCAATAATCATATGTTTGTGTTACTAAGCTGACGACGAGATAGCCATAGCGGCTAAAGCAGGCCTTGTAATCACCGTGTTCCGTACGTGTCTCCTTTCATATAGCGAACAGCTGACAACGGATGGCACAGATGGATTCACATTCAACGATTGAAGGAGAACAGAAAACACGAGAGAGCGCATGCACATTAGGCGCCTGCATAGTTTGTACATTGTGTGTATGTGTATTATTATTGTTATTAGTATTATTATTATTTACACACACTCGCGCGATCGCCCCTTACACACACAACACAGTAGGCTACCTCTACTCTTCACACCCTAATTCCTACTCATCATTTCTCATTCACATACACACACACACACACACACACACACACACACACACACACACACACACACACACACACACACACACACACACACACACCGCATATGCATGCGAGAGCACATTTCTCTCTGTCTCTCTGTCTGTCTCGCTCTCTCTCCCTTCCGACCCCCCCCCCCCCCCCCCTATCTCTCTCTTTCTCTCTCTCTCTCTCTCTCTCTCTCTCTCTCTCTCTCTCTCTCTCTCTCTCTCTCCTCCTTTATCTCCCCATAGACTATTGATCTCCCTTACAGCAAACAGTCATTGCCTGAACATTAATCAATACAACTAAGCTATCCACAAAAAGTTAAGGATCACTTGCAAACTAATTCATAACTTTCCAAATAAGAAAGCCAATGCGTTGCATTTTGGCCAACATTTAATTCAATGCTTTAGTGATAACGATACACAATTGCCTTCAATTTCGAGCAATCGTTTGGTCTGTACATTTGATCAAAGTGGGTACGTATCGAAATTTGATTTCCCAAAGTCATTGAAATCACAAGACAGGGCATTCTGATGCTCCCAAAAGTTCAGTAATGCGTGTATCCGCCATGGCTGTTCTGGCACTCGACGCAGCGAGTCCTCATGGAGTTGACCAGGGTGGTGAAGATCCTCTGTGGAAGCGCCTGCCACTCAGCCTGCAGCATCTGGTAGAGGTGCTGGGCATCCCTGGGAGGGGGGTGGTTGCTCCTCACTTTGCGATCCAGCTCATCCCAGAGGTTCTCAATCGGGTTGAGGTCGGGACTGCATGCTGGCCACTCCATTCTGTTGACTCCAGACTGCTGCAGGAAGTCGTTGACCACCCTTGCCCTGTGGGGGCGAGCGTTGTCATCCTGGTAGACAGCCGGCGGTCCCATCTGCTGCAGTGTAGGCACAGCCAGCGGTCGAAGGATCTCATCCCGGTATCGGAGGCCAGTCAGGTTACCCTGTACATGATACAAGGGTGTTCTGTGGTGAAGGCTGAAGGCCCCCCAGACCATTACAGAACCTCCACCAAAGGCCACCTTTTCTTGGACAGTGGCGTCAATAAAGCGTTCCCCTGGGCGCCTCCAGACCCTCAGTCGGCCGTCGTTGTGGTTCAGGGTGAAGCGTGATTCATCACTGAACAGGACCTGGGACCATTGCTGACGTGTCCACCTCACGTGACGTCTGCAGAAGGCGCGGCGTGCTGCCCTATGGGCTGGAGTTAAGCGTGGCCGTACAGCTGGGCGACGAGAACGGAGGTTAAACCCATGAAGGCGGTTCCGTATGGTCTGCTGGCTGATGTTGATGTTAGTAGCCACCCTCAGCTGCCTTTGAATGATGCTGGAAGAGGCTGTTCTTGTCTGCAAGGCTTGTCGTTCAATGAGACGATCTTCACGTGGAGTTGTCTTCTTCGGTCGACCAGATCTGCGTCTTTCATGGACCCTCCCAGTGGCTGTGAAGCGTTGAATCAGTCTGATAATGACCGAGATGGACACCTGAAGTCGCCTGGCCACTTCTCGCTTGGGAACACCATCTTGGAACCATGCAACAGCTCGTCCCCTATCCAACTCGCTCAATTTTCGTCGTGGAGGCATTGTCAAATCAGGCCTAATACTGGTGGTATGTCTTCTTATAAAGCCAAGCAAGAGACAGCATCTCACACATAAACAGCAGTGCTTGCACGTGCATAATGGTTTTTCCATCTGGCTTGTGCAATGTGTTCATGCAGAACGATCCAAAACAAGGTCCTTTTTCGCATGTTTCCGCTTTTTCTTTTGCTGCCAAGCTCAGTAATAGAGAATCACGTGCAATGTTTCCACTAACACAACATCGCCCACTTACAGCTGAACAAGAATTCATAACAATTTGGCTTGACTGAGAAAAAAATAACAGGAGCGAACGGAGTTTATTGCGCACCTGTTTTCTCATAGTGATCCTTAACTTTTTGTGAGTAGTGTAGATCAATGGACAACTGATTCCCAGCGCCTTGTTTGACTGTTATTGATTGATAGCCTGTAGGTCACCGATCACAAGAAAACGCACCTCTCAGTTTGACTAAGCGTTGCAACACAGCCTACACAACAAATTCAGTTGATCAAAGATCAACACGAGGCCAAACAGTGTTGACATTATCGATTATGTAGAAGAGTGTATTGCACTTCAAAAGTGTAAAATATGAACATGTCTTTTCAAAATATCTTCAACGGGATGCAGTTGGCTACCTTGGAGGAGAAGGATCAAGAAAAGTTACGTAAAATATGAACGTGTCAAAAAAGAAGTCAACACAGTAAAGCGACACCATATTGCTCAAAATGTAGGTTTAGTTCTGTAAGCAGATGAGTTTCGTCTTCCAAAGTGTTCGTGATCCCAAGTTGTTTAACAAAATACTTATGGAGAGTTCACGTTTCCAAGATTCTGTTTCACAATGTCAGAAAAGGTTTTTTAAATAACAAAATGCTGTTTTCGTGAACATATAATGAGTGACATCAAAAATAAGGAGAACCAATTGAAACACATGTACAATCTGCACATCTTCATGAAACCAGACTTTGAGATCGAGAGTCGTAAACACGAAGAGGATAGAGTTAGGATCAGCCTAGGGTTGTTGTCATAAAACTGAAAGAAACCAGACTTCGAGATCGAGAGTCATAAACACTGAGAGGATAGGGTGAGGCTAAGAGGGTAGGGTTGGGGTCAGCCTAGGGTTGTTGTCATGAAACTGAAAAGAACCAGACTTTGAGAACAAGAGTAGTAAACATGAAGAGGATAGGGTTAGGATCAGCCTAGGGATGTTGTCATGAACCTGAAAGAAATCAGACTTCGAGATCGAGGGTCATAAACATGAAGAGGATAGGGTAGGATCAGCCTAGGATTGTTGTCATAAAACTGAAAAGAACCAGGCTTTGAGATCGAGAGTCTTAAACATGAAGAGGATAGGGGTAGGATCAGCCTAGGATTGCTGTTGTGAAACTGAAAAGAACCAGACTTTGAGATCGAGAGTTATAAACAGGAAGAGGATTGGGTTAGGATCAGTCTAGAATTGTTGTTGTAAAACTGAAAAGAACCAGACTTTTAGATCATGAGTCGTAAACACGAAGAGAATAGGGTTAGGATCAGCCTAGGGTTGTTGTCATGAAACTGAAAAGAATCAGACTGAGATCGAGAGTCGTAAACATGAAGAGAATAGGGTTAGGATCAGCCTTGGGTTGTTGTCATGAAACTGAAAGAAACCAGACTTTGACTTTTGAGATAGAGAGTCGTAAACACGAAGAGGGTAGGGTTAGGGTCAGCCTAGGGTTGTTGTCATGAAACACAACAGAACCAGACTTTGAGATCGAGAGTCATAAACATGAAGAGGATAGGGTTAGGATCAGCCTAGGGTTATTGTCATGAAACTGAAAGAAACCAGACTTTGACATCGAGAGTCGTAAACACGAAGAGGATAGGGTTAGGATCAGCCTAGGGTTATTGTCATGAAACTGAAAGAAACCAGACTTTGACATCGAGAGTCGTAAACACGAAGAGGATAAGGTTAGGATCAGCCTAGGGTTATTGTTATGAAGCTGAAAAGAACCAGACTTTGAGATCGAGAGTTATAAACACGAAGAGGATAAGGTTAGGATCAGCCTAGGGTTATTGTTATGAAACTGAAAGAAACCAGACTTTGAGATCGAGAGTTATAAACACGAAGAGGATAAGGTTAGGATCAACCTAGGGTTGTCATGAAACTGAAAGAAACCAGACTTTGAGATCGAGTCAAAAACAGGAATAGGATAGGGGTAGGATCAGCCTAGGGTTGTTATGAAATTGAAAGAATCAGACTTTGAGATCGAGAGTCATAAACACGAAGAGCAGAAGGTTAGGATCAGCCTAGGGTTGTCATGAAACTGAAAGAAACCAGACTTTGAGATCGAGAGTCGTAAACACGAAGAGCATAGGGTTAGGATCAGCCTAGGGTTGTCATGAAACTGAAATAAACCAGACTTTGAGATCGAGAGTCGTAAACACGAAGAGCATAGGGTTAGGATCAGCCTAGGGTTGTCATGAAACTGAAAGAAACCAGACTTTGAGATCGAGAGTCGTAAACACGAAGAGCACAGGGTTAGGATCAGCCTAGGGTTGTTGTCATGAAACTAAAAGAAACCAGACTTTGACCTTTGAGATCGAGAGCAGTAAACATGAAGAGGGTAGGGTTAGGGTCAGCCTAGGGTTAGGGTTGTTGTCATGAAACTGAAACGAAACAGACTTTGAGATAGAGAGTAGTAAACATGAAGAGGATAAGGTTAGGATCAGCCTAGGGTTGTTGTCATTGTTTGTTTGTCGATCGCCGATCACACTTGGAGTCCAATCTTGAGACGAAATTGGCGGTCCTCTGCAGGGTGTCCACAGACCCGTACAGCTTGTCTTGGAGGGGCTCTGGTGTTGGCCATATCTCCTCCCTCAGCGGCCGGAGGCCCCCACAGTCCTGCAGAATGTGGGCCGTGTCCTGCTCTGGGTTGTTGTCATGAAACTGAAAGAAACCAGACTTTGAGATTGAGTCGTAAACACGAAGAGGATAGGTTAGGATCAGTCTAGGGTTGTTGTCCTGACATTGAAAAGAACCAGACTTTGAGATCGAGAATCGTAAACATGAAGGGGATAGGGTTAGGATCAGCCTAGGGATGTTGTCATTAAACTGAAAGAAACCAGACTTTGAGACCGAGAGTCGTAAACGTGAAGAGGATAGGGTTAGGATCAGCCTAGGGTTGTTGTGAAACTGAAAAGAACCAGACTTTGAAATCGAGAGCCATAAAAAGGAATAGGATAGGGCTAGGAATAGCCTAGGGTTATTGTCATGAAACTTAAAGAAACCAGACTTTGAGATCGAGTGTCGTAAACATGAAGAGGATAGGGGTAGTATCAGCCTTGGGTTGTTGTTGACAGGGAGAGACAGAGAGGGACAGCAAATGGGAGAGAACTAACGAGATAGTCGATGAAAAAATGAAAGAGAAGGTCAAGAGGCTGAGAGAGGGAGAAAGCAAGACAGAGACAAAGACAGAGACTAAAAGAGATAGTATGTGAAAAAGACAATAAAAGAGTAAGGCAGAGACAGAGAGAGAAAAAATGATACGAAGACAGACAGACAGACAGACAGACAGAGAAAGAGAGAGAGAGAGAGAGAGAGAGAGAGAGAGAGAGAGGTTAACACCAAACAGGTTAACATAGGGTGTACTTGCAAGTGTGTTGTTGGGGGTGGGGTGGGGATGACATAGGTGTATATATGTGTGTTGGGGGGGTGCTTGAAGATTTCATTATTGTTATCATGTAGGGTAAGTCCTTCAATATTGCACCAGCTAAGGGAAAAGAGCTATAGCTCCACACTCTCACAAAACAACAGACTTTAATAAGCCACAGTCGTTAGCTAATCTTTATTCCTTTCTTCACAAAAGAAAAATAGTTGCATACTTTGCTCCATTTTGGAGAAAATGCAAAAACAAAAAAATCGTAACGTGGTCCAATATTGACCCCCTGTCGTTGATATTGTACCAGTAGGTACAATATGGACGACCATTGTATTATTAGATGTATGCTTTAAAATTGCAAGGGAAATATGAACAATAAACTAAACTTACAACTTATTTCTTTAAACATGACGTTATCGAGTACAGTTGTCATTCATAACACGTAGGCTATAATGGAATGATTCCAAAGCTATCAAATGAAAGGTAATGAGGGGAAAAACCTACTAAGTGAATCAATACCCAAAAACCAATCAAGATAAACGAATTTTTCAAAGTCAACCAACTTAAAATCTTGCGCTGAATCAAGTTTAAGTCCAATTTATTCTTACTGCAGTAAAACAAACGAATTGGAATATGTATGAAGTAAACCAACAAAAACCAAAATTGTCAACTTGAATTAATCATTAAAATTGACTCTGAAATGTAAACGAAACCCAACTAAAAGAATTGTTTTCTTAATATTAAGGGAGTCGGAAAAATTACCTTTCAAATGCTGCTATGCACAACCTGCAATCAAAAACTAATTGACAGAAATTAATGATTCAAATGCAATCAACTAAAATCCATCTGGACTTTTCAAAAACAACCAACTGAAAAAAAGGTATTTGACAGTTCTCTTGAACAAAGCTAACAATAAAAAACCCACAATCATACAACTCTTGCAAAAGCCACATCCAAGCAGTGCATGGGGCCCAACAAGTCTGGCACTATAAAGTTGACAACTCTTGCAAAAGCCACATCCAAGCAGTGCATGGGGCCCAACAAGTCTGGCACTATAAAGTTGACAAATTGTACCACTGGTACAATATACAAAATATCCAGTGGTACGATAAGCGCACATGATAGTTGTACCACACATGGGACCCCTCTGAAAAATGATAAGTTGGAGAGATTTAAATCTACCATCAATGTACAAAAGAAGGTACAATTTGAGAACTGGTACAATATCGAAGGACTTACCCTATGGTAATATTTTGCTATTATTATTATTATTATTATTATTATTATTATTATAAGTGATGTTATTGGTTTCATTGATACCTCTATAGTCTGTGTTTTAGCTTGGTGGGATCTTATGATATGCTCGATGTGTATGTGTGAGTGGGGTGGGTGGGGGGTGGGGGTGCATACTCAAGTGATAGCCACACTGGTTTGTGATA
>CM065689.1:61491171-61498671 GCA_017654935.2 Phymorhynchus buccinoides
AACAATGTTCACTGTTGATGGAGAGAACTTCATCAGCGACCTCCCCCCCCCCCACACATATGCATGCCTAACAATGTTTCACTGTTGATGGAGAGAACTTCATCAGCGAACTCCCCCCCCCCCCCCCACATATGCATGCCTAACAATGTTCACTGTTTGATGGAGAGAACTTCATCAGCGACCTCCCCCCCCCCCCCACACACACATATGCATGCCTAACAATGTTCACTGTTGATGGAGAGAACTTTATCAGCGACCTCCCCCCCTCACATATGCATGCCTAACAATGTTCACTGTTGATGGAGAGAACTTTATCAGCGATCCCCCCCCCCCCCCCCCCCACACACACACACATATGCATGCCTAACAATGTTCACTGTCGATGGAGAGAACTTTATCAGCGACCCCCCCCCCCCCCCCCCCCACCACACACACACACACACATTCTCCATGTCGGTGTTAACTCATGTCCATCCGGCCCTGTCTCCTTTGACACCTGGTCAGAGCTCATTGCTCTCTGCCTCAAAAAGTTCCCACATGCAAAGATAGCCCTTAGTTCCATCCTTCCAGCAAAAGGTAAGCATAATTTTAACAACAGCATCGCCCCTTCCAATCGAAATCTCCGTGCCGCCTGTGATCGGTTCAATGTTGAATTGGTCGATCATTTCCAGACCTTTGCATCTGATGTTGACCTATACAATGATGCTATCCATCCCAACGTCAGGGGCACTGCACGTCTGGCAGATAATCTAAAAAGTCTGTGGCGCAGCGCTGTTCCTAGAAACAATCTGTCAAGAGGAGAGAGCCGCCAGGCATTGCGATATTCGTCACAGCGTTCTCAGTCTGGCGCACGAGGCTATCCAAACTTTTCAGTTGACCCACGCTACTCTAACAATAACCAACACAGCTATAGTTCGCAGCATCATACATCTAAGAACCCTGCAGTCCCACCATCCATATTCTCATCATACGATTATCCGTTACTAACTGCGAACTTTGGTCGTCAAAATAATCGAGACCCTTTCTCACAACAAAACGTTGACCATCGTCATCTTCCTCCCCCACCTCCCCCAAGACCCATGCAAAATGCCTTACATCAAAGCTATGCAAATGTCAATGGTGCCACAGGTCCTCCTACCTTAAATCAAAATGTCCCTCATCCCCCGCCCCTCTCTATTCTATCACAGAAACCCATGAAAGAGGATTATGCTCCTCACATCCCCCATCCTTCACATAGCCAAATGGAGGATAATCATTATTCCTCAGAACAAGGAGCAAACATGGGGCCCAGTGAGCCTCATACAGACCACTATCAGCCCTACATTGAAAGGCTGCTAAACATGGCATCTCAGCTCATGCTACAGCAGCGAGCTGTTCCCACTTAATAAAAAGTTAGAAACACTGCCTCATGTTCCCCATCCTCATGATATCATTCTGCCCCACCCCCCACCCTCCCCCCTGTCCCCTTATCACTTCCTTTCCATGAATAAGAAAGATTTTAATGAAGTAGAAACCTATTGTTATAAGTCTGCATTCCATATGATTATGATTGTATAATTATTATTGTTTACATTTTTTGCGTGTACAATGTGCGTGTGTACGTGTTTACTCTCTCACATGTTTATCACTGTGCGCCGGGTCACAGTAATATACTTACTTTATTAGAGTTGCTTGTGTATTGTACTTCGGAGTGGGATTTTGTTTTCGTATTGTGCCTGTGTGGTGGTTGTTACTTTTGCTGCGCCGCCAATACGCTTTGGATAACGAATAGAAATTTGTTGTAATTTTATACTTTTGAATAATTACTATTACCAATTAATTTTTCCTTTCGTGTTAAATCTTTTTCTTTTGGCTTGTTGTTGTACATAACCAGTTTAAGGTACTTGTGTTATCACTTAACACTTAATTGTATATTCCCTTGAATATTGTATATTCCCTTGATAGTATTGTGATACTACGCCCCTTTCCTGTCTTCTTTTGATCCTATTAGTTCTACTTTTGTATTTGTACTTTCTATAAAAAAAACCTATTGTATTTAAAAGCGTGCACTAATCTTTATAGGTTAAATTATGTCTGCAACATTGAACACATGGCCAATGAAAGACGGCCTTCGTATTGGCTATCTTAATATTAATAATGCCAGGAATAAGACAGATGACATTGGCACAATACTCCAAAATAATGGTAACAATTTTAACCTATTTTGTTTTTCGGAATCCCGCTTATCGTCACACATAACAGATGCAGATATTAGCATGCCAGGGTATCAGATTATACGATTAGATCCGCACAAACCCAAATCCACAGGCCTTCTTTTGTATTTAGCATCTTCATTAAAGTGCAAGAAGCTTGATAACATTATTTCAAATTCTGTTGAATCTTTATGGATCGAAATTACACTAAAACATAGTAAATCACTGATAATAGGTTTCATATACAGAAATCCAGCAGAAACATCAGATTGGTACGATAGCTTTAACTCTTTAATGGATAATATTACAATGCTAGATCGTGAAACAATAATATTGGGAGATTTTAACATCGACTTATTAAAAGCAAAACCAACATGGCATAACCTCTATAGTTTACATGGCTTTGAACAATTAATTAAACAACCGACCCGCATAACCGAAACAAGTAAGACTTTAATTGATCATATCTATGCAAACAATAAGCAGTCCATCATTGAAGTATGCACTCCTCCCTCTGAATGTAGCGATCACAATGTCATCTGTCTTACCTGGTATAAAACCCACATAAAAATTCCAAAGGTAGGACATAAGACCATATACTATAGAAGCTTTAAAAAATTTTAATGAACAAGATTTCCTAGCAGACTTAGTTAATTCTCAATTAAATGTTATATATCAAATTAGAGATCCTAATGAAGCAGCTGATTATTGGTTAAATACTTTTATGGTAGTGTATAATAAACATGCTCCCTTTATAAAGAAAAGAGTTAAACAAGAAACTAAACCACCCTGGATTACCAAAGATATCGATGATGAAAGAAATACACGAACTCACTTAAAGAACTCAGGGACGCAGCAAGAATTTAGACAACAAAGAAATAAGGTAACTAATATGAAACGTAAATCTAAACGCGATTATTTTCGACAAATGTTAATTTCCACGAAAGATTCCCGCCAGATATGGAAAGCCATAAACATGCTAACTAACAAACAAGTATCAAGAAGTCAGCAAATTGTTTCAGATATCTCTGCTGATCAGTTAAATAACCATTTTGCTAGCATAAAAGAAAAAGTTATAACATGTGATAGATCAAATGAAAATGATTTATCCTATTTAAAACAGTTCCTCAGTTCAAAAGATATAAATTTTCCTTTCAATCTCCAGCCTATGACAGTATTTGAAGTCAGCAGAAATCTTTTATCTTTAAAGCATTCAAAGACACGCGATATAGATGGTTTGGATATTAACATACTACAGATTGCGTGCCCAGTTATATGTGACTCACTAACTTATTTATATAACTTATGTATAGAAAAACAATGTTTTCCGTTAAATTTTAAACAAGCCAAGGTAATCCCTATCCATAAATCAGGCGATAGATCTAACCCTTCTAATTATCGACCTATTTCTATTTTATCAGCTTTATCTAAGTCTCTAGAAAAGCACATACAAAAATCCCTATTCTCTTATTTAGATAAAAATAATTTACTTCATGATGATCAGTCTGGATTTAGAAAGAATCATTCATGCCACACTTCACTAATACAGCTTGTTGACAGTCTGCTATGTAATATAAATGAAAATAAGTTTACTGGTATACTTTTCCTTGACTTTGAAAAAGCGTTCGATGTTATTAATCATTCACTCCTTCTGCGTAAACTAGAACTGTATAACCTTCCTCCTGAATTTTTAAATATTATGTCATCTTTTTTGTGTGACAGAAAACAACTGGTTTCAATTAATAACAAAATGTCTGAATTGCTTCCAATCCACTATGGAGTACCTCAAGGGTCTATCTTAGGTCCACTATTGTTCACTGTTTATATAAACGACCTGCCATGCTTTGTCAATAGTAAATGTGAAATGTTTGCAGATGACTCATCCCTTCATACTAGTGATATGAATGCTAACAGGCTAGTAAGCAAACTTCAAAATGATGCTCAAAATGTTTTTAACTGGACACAATTAAATCACATGTCAATTAATGCCAATAAAACGAAATGCATGTACGTATCAACCAGACAAAAAAGACAAAAGATGAACTCCCAATTTCCACCACTATTTATTTGCAGCAACAAAATTGAAGAAGTTGATTCACATAAAACATTAGGTGTTGTCATTGACAAAGATCTGTCTTGGACAGACCATATAAAGTCTTTAGGGAAAGGTCTGTCTAGAAAAAATACTCCAGCTATCTAAGATTAAACATTTCCTTGATAACCATTCTCGTAAACTATTCTTTAATGCTCACATACTCTCCATGATCGATTATGCTTCAACATTATGGGATAGCTGTAGTGATACAAATTTAAAGATTATCAATCGTATGTACAAAAAAGCAATTAAAAATAATTTTATTAAAATCAAGTTCACTTACCTATGAAGACTACAAACAACTAGATATACTAACTTTTCAAGACAGACTTTTCCTCAAAAAGGCAATCTGCATGCATAATATTGTCAACGGAAATGCTCCAAAAAAGATAACAGATACATTTACGACAAACACAAGCAGACACACCCATTTACTCTCATTCCCTCGACCAAATAATAATCTATTCAAATCTAGTCTCCTCTATTCGGGTGGAGATTTATGGAACAAACTACCCTCCATTTTAAAAAACATGAAAAACAAGAACTACTTCAAGAAAAAAATGAAAATGTATCTCTTTAACAGAACATAATTGATAACTTTATTCCAATTATTTAAAAGAATGGAAACGTAGCCTACATAACATATTTTGGTAAGTAAATGTGATGTTTTAAATGTTTCGTTATTGATGTTGATTTATATATTGTACATAATATGCTATTCGCATATGTCCCCATCCTTTTTCCTGTTTTGGTGTGTGGAATATTTGCTTGTTTCTTTAATTAATTGTTTACTTGTATATTTTCCTTTTCTTGTTCGCTACTTTGGAATGTTTAGTTCTTTATTTTTTCTTTATATCATTTTTTTATGGATGGCTTGTTGAAAAAAAGCATTGCTTATACAATGTTCCCATCTGGAAATAAAATTTTGACTTGACTTGACTTGACTTGACATATGCATGTCTAACAATGTTCACTGTTGATGGAGAGAACTTTATCAGCGACTCCCCCCCCCCCCCCCCCCCACACACACACACACACATATGCATGCCTCAACAATGTTCACTGTCGATGGAGAGAACTTTATCAGCGACCTCCCCCCCCCACCCACACATATGCATGCCTAACAATGTTCACTGTCGATAGAGAGAACTTTGTCAGCGACCTCCCCCCCCCCCCCCCATGCCACACACTATGCATGCCTAACAATGTTCACTGTCGATGGAGAGAACTTTATCAGCGACCTTTATCAGCGACCCCCCCCCCCCCCCCCCCCCCACATATGCATGCCTAACAATGTTCACTGTCGATGGAGAGAACTTTATCAGCGACCTCCCCCCCCCCCCCCCCCCCCCCCCACATATGCATGCCTAACAATGTTCACTGTTGATGGAGAGAACTTCATCAGCGAACTCCCCCCCCCCCCCCCCCCCCCCACACATATGCATGCCTAACAATGTTCACTGTTGATGGAGAGAACCCAGCCCCCCCCCCCCCCCCCCCCACATATGCATGCCTAACAATGTTCACTGTTGATGGAGAGAACTTCATCAGCGACCTCCCCCCCCCCCCCCACACACACACACATATGCATGCCTCACAATGTTCACTGTCGTTGGAGAGAACTTCTTCAGCGACCTCCCCCCCCCCCCCACACATATGCATGCCTCACAATGTTCACTGTCGTTGGAGAGAACTTCATCAGCGTTGTATGTGATTGAGTTGTATTGTAATGTCTCCAGCATGTTCAGGCATTGAGTTGTATTACATTGAGTTGTATTGTAATGTCTCCATCATGTTCAGGCATTGAGTTGTATTACATTGAGTTGTATTGTAATGTCTCCATCATGTTCAGGCATTGAGTTGTATTGTAATGTCTCCATCATGTTCAGGCATTGAGTTGTATTACATTGAGTTGTATTGTAATGTCTCCATCATGTTCAGGCATTGAGTTGTATTACATTGAGTTGTATTGTAATGTCTCCATCATGTTCAGGCATTGAGTTGTATTGTAATGTCTCCATCATGTTCAGGCATTGAGTTGTATTACATCGAGTTGTATTGTAATGTCTCCATCATGTTCAGGCATTGAGTTGTATTACATTGAGTTGTATTGTAATGTCTCCATCATGTTCAGGCATTGAGTTGTATTACATTGAGTTGTATTGTAATGTCTCCATCATGTTCAGGCATTGAGTTGTATTACATTGAGTTGTATTGTAATGTCTCCATCATGTTCAGGCATTGAGTTGTATTACATTGAGTTGTATTGTAATGTCTCCATCATGTTCAGGCATTGAGTTGTATTGTAATGTCTCCATCATGTTCAGGCATTGAGTTGTATTACATTGAGTTGTATTGTAATGTCTCCATCATGTTCAGGCATTGAGTTGTATTACATTGAGTTGTATTGTAATGTCTCCATCATGTTCAGGCATTGAGTTGTATTGTAATGTCTCCATCATGTTCAGGCATTGAGTTGTATTACATTGAGTTGCATTGTAATGTCTCCAGCATGTTCAGGCATTGAGTTGTATTACATTGAGTTGTATTGTAATGTCTCCATCATGTTCAGGCATTGAGTTGTATTACATTGAGTTGTATTGTAATGTCTCCATCATGTTCAGGCATTGAGTTGTAATGTCTCCATCATGTTCAGGCATTGAGTTGTATTGTAATGTCTCCATCATGTTCAGGCATTGAGTTGTATTACATTGAGTTGTATTGTAATGTCTCCAGCATGTTCAGGCATTGAGTTACATTATATATAATACAACAAGAGCAAGTCCATTGTCCCTCTTTGTTCTCCAAACTGTTCATTGTTTACCTACTTCAGCCCATTTCACTGAGAGCCTAATCTGGCCAGGAACAATTCTTAGCGTCGTCCGAAGTTGTGAATGCACGTGACAGTGTGACACACAAGACCTCGCTTTATTGTCTTATCCAAACCACTAACGCCTAGAACACCACTCGAAGTCTAATGGAGAGAGGGAACATTCCTGGCCCCAAGTGGGGGCCTTCTTCGCTTCCTAGGCGCATAAAACACGCTGTCACTTTGGTTACACTCTTGATTCGCTTTGTTTGCTCTTTACCAAAGCCACACTGGTCATCTAGCTTAGAACCCCTAGCTAGTGTCACTTGATTCATTGTTTGCTCTTTACCCAAACCACACAGGTCATCTAAGCCTGTCGAGGTGGTTCACTCTGCTCTTTACCA
>CM065689.1:61506171-61598605 GCA_017654935.2 Phymorhynchus buccinoides
GTTTTTGTTCTGCTTCTTCATTAGAAGACCTTACTCATTCATGATTCAGTGATGGTAGAATATGTATCAACTCACCTTGGCATAAGGCTGTGTCAGACCAATTGATATAAGCTAGAACACCGAGGCTACATCAAAATGTTGCTATGTTATGCATAGTTATGCGGGGATTGTCTTTAGCCATGACAAGCTCCTAGCGTAACATCATCAGTCCAAAATCCTCCGAAATCGGAGTGTGGCTACCCACGTGGCGGGGTAATCAAAAACGATCACACGCGTAATGTTCTCATCCCTAGCTATTGCTTTTGTACCATTGTGTTCAAGTGCTTCGGCAGTTGGGGTGATCCCTGGAGTCTTTAAGCCAGGGTACAACAACAAACAACAAACACCTCGCTGGAGTTCTTTGCCATGTCAGACAACCAGGCCACGTCAGACAACCAGACAACCAGGCCACGTCAGACAACCAGACAACCAGACCACGTCAGACAACCAGACCACGTCAGACAACCAGGCCACGTCAGACAACCAGGCCATGTCAGACAACCAGGCAACGTCAGACAACCAGGCCACGTCAGACAACCAGGCCATGTCAGACAACCAGGCCACGTCAGACAACCAGACCACGTCAGACAACCAGGCCATGTCAAACAACCAGGCCACGTCAGACAACCAGGCCACGTCAGACAACCAGGCCATGTCAGACAACCAGGCCACGTCAGACAACCAGGCCACGTCAGACAACCAGGCCATGTCAGACAACCAGGCCACGTCAGACAACCAGGCCACGTCAGACAACCAGGCCACGTCAGACAACCAGGCCACGTCAGACAACCAGGCCACGTCAGACAACCAGGCCATGTCAGACAACCAGGCCACGTCAGACAACCAGGCCACGTCAGACAACCAGACCATGTCAGACAACCAGGCCACGTCATACAACCAGGCCACGTCAGACAACCAGGCCATGTCAGACAACCAGGCCACGTCAGACAACCAGGCCATGTCAGACAACCAGGCCACGTCAGAAAACCAGGCCACGTCAGAAAACCAGGCCATGTCAGACAACCAGGCTATGTCAGACAACCAGGCCAAGGTCCTGCAGCACCTTCTCAGATTCTGAGTGAGATTATGCAAGACCTTATTCATTCATGATTCACAGCGATGGTGGATTATGTATCACCCGAGAAGAATTAACTCCTTCCCTGCCCAGTCCCGTGTCCATACTACGGGATGTGTGATGTCATTGACGAGGTCATAACCTTTGATGTCATAGCCCTGGAATGATGGTTTTGGGTTTTGACAAACCAGGAAAGATCATTATATCTCTAGACCATTTTCTCAGATTGAGTGTAACAGGTCTCTTTTTAAATTTCAATATACCGATCTCCAAACATGAGAAAGAAGGCCCAGCCGAGTGCCACCAAAACACTTATTGTAACATCTAATTATCACATTAACTCCTTGTTTTTAGATCTCATTATTATCATTTATATTTCATTAATGCGTTTAACTCAGTGTAAAATGCGCGTGAGTTTTTGTGCAAGAATACATAATGAATATCACTTGGTCCGTGCATTCAAACATAATTAATATCATTAGAATGTATTTACCATTTGTCAACACCAACACGATATTTACAGCTGTTATCTATTTTTGTTGGTAATCATTAGCTTCTGATATGAAGTTTTGATGTACAAAAGTCGACTAGATTTCCACCGCACCGTTCGTGGCGTATACTGCTCACCAAAAGTAGGGGATAATGACTTTGCAATATCACCATGGCCTGTGTATACTGCTCACCCAAAGTAGGGGATACTGACTTTGCAATATCACCATGGCCTGTGTATACTGCTCCCCAAAAGTAGGGGATACTGACTTTGCAATATCACCATGGCCTGTGTATACTGCTCACCAAAAGTAGGGGATAATGACTTTGCAATATCACCATGGCGTATGTATACTGCTCACCAAAAGTAGGGGATAATGACTTTGCAATATCACACCATGGCCCATGTGTACTGCTCACCAAAAGTAGGGGATACTGACTTTGCAATATCACCATGGCCTATGTATACTGCTCACCAAAAGTAGGGGATAATGACTTTGCAATATCACCATGGCCTGTGTATACTGCTCACCAAAAGTAGGGGATAATGACTTTGCAATATCACACCATGGCCTATGTGTACTGCTCACCAAAAGTAGGGGATAGTGACTTTGCAATATCACCATGGCCCATGTGTACTGCTCACCAAAAGTAGGGGATAATGACTTTGCAATATCACCATGGCCTATGTATACTGCTCACCAAAAGTAGGGGATACTGACTTTGCAATATCACCATGGCCTGTGTATACTGCTCACCAAAAGTAGGGGATAATGACTTCGTAATATCACCATGGCCTATGTATACTGCTCACCAAAAGTAGGGGATAATGACTTTGCAATATCACCATGGCCTATGTGTACTGCTCACCAAAAGTAGGGGATACTATGTGTGTGTGCGTGCGTGTGTGTGTCAAAGTCAAAGTCAAAGTCAAAATTTTATTTCCAGATGGGAACATTGTATAAGCAAAACATGCTTTTTTCAACAAGCCATCCATAAAAAATGATATAAAGAAAAAAATAAAGAACTAAACATTCCAAAGTAGCGAACAAGAAAAGGAAAATATACAAGTAAACAATTAATTGTGTGTGTGTGTGTGTGTGCGTGTGTGCGTGCGTGTGTGTGTGTGTGTGTGTGTGTGTGTGTGTGTGTGTGTGTGTGTGTGTGTGTGTGTGTGTGTGTGTGTGTGTGTGTGTGTGCTTGAACTGCTTTCACTCATGTAATATGGCCCATTTGATTTGAACCGAAACAAAGGCATTTCCCAGCCTCCGCCTTCCACCTTCCATCCCTGACAATTAAAACAAAGGCCTTTCACCATGACATTCCTGACAATTAAAACAAAGGCCTGTCACCATGACATTCCTGACAATTAAAACAAAGGCCTATCCCTTCCATCATAACATTCCTGACAATTAAGACAAACGTCTTCCCCCCCCCCCCCCCCCCTTCGCCTTCCACCATGACATTCCTGACAATTAAAACAAACGTCTTCCCCCCCTTCGCCTTCCACCATAACATTCCTGACAATTAAAACAAAGGCCTTTCCCCCCTTCGCCTTCCATCATAACATTCCTGACAATTAAAACAAACGTCTTTCCCCCCCCCCCCCTTCGCCTTCCACCATAACATTCCTGACAATTAAAACAAAGGCCTTTCCCCCCTTTGCCTTCCACCATAACATTCCTGACAATTAAAACAAACGTCTTTCCCCCCTTTGCCTTCCATCATAACATTCCTGACAATTAAAACAAACGGCCTTTCCCCCCCTTTACCTTCCACCATAACATTCCTGACAATTAAGACAAACGTCTTTCCCCCCCTTTGCCTTCCATCATAACATTCCTGACAATTAAAACAAAGGCCTTTCCCCCCTTTGCCTTCCACCATAACATTCCTGACAATTAAAACAAAGGCCTTTCCCCCCCTTTGCCTTCCATCATAACATTCCTGACAATTAAAACAAACGTCTTCCCCCCCCCCCCCCCCCCTTCGCCTTCCATCATAACATTCCTGACAATTAAAACAAAGGCCTTTCCCCCCCCCTTTACCTTCCACCATAACATTCCTGACAATGAAACCTCTGGTGCAGGTGATTCCGGACCAAATCAGCCAGCTGAAGAACCTGGGGACTTTGCTGCTGTTCATCAACCATCTGACCAGACTCCCGGACTCCCTGTGCTCCCTGACGGAGCTCCGCTGCCTGTGGGTGGGCAACAACAAGCTGCGGGCCCTCCCCCGCCACTTCGGCCAACTCCAGCACCTGGACTGGGGACATCGCTACACCTCATCCGCCCTGGACGGAAACCCCCTCATTCATCCGCCTCTCGAGGTGTGCCGGATGGGGCCTCAAGCCATCGAGCGCTACATGAAGTCCATGGATCGAAGCAGTAACAGTCAGGATGACAGGAGCAGTAATAGTCAGGATCACAGGAGAAATGCGCACGGAAACGGAACAGTAGTAGAGAGAGTTTCTGTAGACAGGAATGCTGCAGTGAAAACGCGGGAACGAAGTGGAGAAAGATATCAAGACGGGGATGGTGAGGGAGGGGAGGGGAATGGCGGTGGTAGAGGGGGAGGAGGAGGAAGAAGAGAGAGAGGAGCAGGGGAGGGTGGGGGGAGGAGTAGGGCGAGTGAGGAGGGTGGTAGCAGGGAGCAAGAGGTGAAGAGGTCCAGAGAGGACAGGAGGGAGAGAAACGGGGTGGAGAATGGTGGTGGTGGTGACAGGTATGTGGATAGTCGGGACAGGGATCACAGATGAGGGGCGGGGAGAGAGAGAGAGAGAGAGAGAGAGAGAGAGAGAGAGAGAGAGAGAGAGAGAGAGAGAGAGAGAGAGAGAGAGAGAGATAGAGAGAGAGAGAGAGAGAGACTATGTAGAAGACAGATCATTATGATCGGGAGGCTCAGAGAGAGAGAGAGACACACTATGTAGAAGACAGATCATTATGATCGGGAGGCTCAGAGAGAGACTATGTAGAAGACTGATCATTATGATCGGGAGGCTCAGAGAGAGAGAGACACACTATGTAGAAGACAGATCATTATGATCGGGAGGCTCAGAGAGAGAGAGACTATGTAGAAGACAGATCATTATGATCAGGAGGCTCACAGAGAGAGACACTATTTAGAAGACAGATCATTATGATCGGGAGGCTCAGAGAGAGAGAGACTATGTAGAAGACAGATCATTATGATCAGGAGGCTCACAGAGAGAGACACTATTTAGAAGACAGATAATTATGATCGGGAGGCTCAGAGAGAGAGAGAGACTATGTAGAAGACAGATCATTATGATCAGGAGGCTCACAGAGAGAGACACTATTTAGAAGACAGATCATTATGATCGGGAGGCTCAGAGAGAGAGACACACTATGTAGAAGACAGATCATTATGATCAGGAGGCTCAGAGAGAGAGAGACTATGTAGAAGACAGATCATTATGATCAGGAGGCTCAGAGAGAGAGAGACTATGTAGAAGACAGATCATTATGATCAGGAGGCTCAGAGAGAGAGACACTATTTAGAAGACAGATCATTATGATCGGGAGGCTCAGAGAGAGAGACACACTATGTAGAAGACAGATCATTATGATCAGGAGGCTCAGAGAGAGAGAGACTATGTAGAAGACAGATCATTATGATCAGGAGGCTCACAGAGAGAGACACTATTTAGAAGACAGATCATTATGATCGGGAGGCTCAGAGAGAGAGACACACTATGTAGAAGACAGATCATTATGATCAGGAGGCTCAGAGAGAGAGAGACTATGTAGAAGACAGATCATTATGATCAGGAGGCTCAGAGAGAGAGAGACTATGTAGAAGACAGATCATTATGATCAGGAGGCTCACAGAGAGAGACACTATTTAGAAGACAGATCATTATGATCGGGAGGCTCAGAGAGAGAGACACACTATGTAGAAGACAGATCATAATGATCGGGAGGCTCAGAGAGAGAGAGAGAGAGAGAGACTATGTAGAAGACAGATCATTATGATCAGGAGGCTCACAGAGAGAGAGACTATGTAGAAGACAGATCATTATGATCAGGAGGCTCACAGAGAGAGAGACTATGTAGAAGACAGATCATTATGATCAGGAGGCTCACAGAGAGAGACACTATTTAGAAGACAGATCATTATGATCGGGAGGCTCAGAGAGAGAGACACACTATGTAGAAGACAGATCATAATGATCGGGAGGCTCAGAGAGAGAGAGAGAGAGAGAGAGACTATGTAGAAGACAGATCATTATGATCAGGAGGCTCAGAGACACACTATGTAGAAGACAGATCATAATGATCGGGAGGCTCAGAGAGAGAGAGAGAGAGAGACTATGTAGAAGACAGATCATTATGATCAGGAGGCTCAGAGAGAGACTATGTAGAAGACAGATCATTATGATCGGGAGGCTCAGAGAGAGAGAGACATTATGTAGAAGACAGATCATTATGATCGGGAGGCTCAGAGAGAGGGGAGAGAGAGAGAGAGAGAGAGAGAGAGAGAGAGAGAGAGAGAGAGAGAGAGAGAGAGAGAGAGAGAGAGAGAGAGAGAGAGAGACACTATGTAGAAGACAGATCATTATGATCGGGAGGCTCAGAGAGAGACACTATTCAGAAGACAGATCATTATGATCGGGAGGCTCAGAGAGAGACACTATTCAGAAGACAGATCATAATGATCGGGAGGCTCAGAGAGAGACACTATTCAGAAGACAGATCATTATGATCGGGAGGCTCAGAGAGAGACACTATTCAGAAGACAGATCATTATGATCGGGAGGCTCAGAGAGAGACACTATTCAGAAGACAGATCATAATGATCGGGAGGCTCAGAGAGAGACACTATTCAGAAGACAGATCATTATGATCGGGAGGCTCAGAGACAGATCATTATGATCGGGAGGCTCACTGTATTGTGTTGGCAATGAAACTTATTTGGGTTAATGCAACAAACACAGAAGGGATATTTGTTTTAAATTAAAGATTTTTCAATTTTATTTTTGGGTGCTTGTCAGAAAAGGGCAATCAATTTGAGACAAATGTATACTGGCGCATGTTTGCTCTGTGTGTGTGTGGAGAGAGAGAGAGAGAGAGAGAGAGAGAGAGAGAGAGAGAGAGAGAGAGAGAGAGAGAGAGAGAGAGAGAGAGAGAGAGAGAGAGAGAGAGAGAGAGAGAGAGAGAGAGAGAGAGAGAGAGAGAGAGAGAGAGAGAGAGTGCTCACGTACCTGCGCAACAGTCGTGCGTGTGTATGCCTGTTTTGTATGAGCGAACATTTGTTTTGTGAAGGGCTACGTCTGTTACAGCTGTACGTAATGTCATGTTCTGCCCTTTGGGATCGTATCTGTATCGTTTTTCTTTCAGTCCTTTTTTTAATCCCTCTTCTATTATTTCGATTTGCACTATTTTGATATTTGGTAATCGTTCCACAACTTACTAAATTACCTCCTTTATCCTATATATTGCAATGCATTGTGGTCTGTTGCATCCTTCATGTCATTGTATCATGGTTCAATGCTAGTTCTCCCTCGTAGCACTATATATTGCAATGCATTGTGGTCTGCTGCATCCTTCATGTCATTGTATCATGGTTCAATGCTAGTTCTCCCTCGTAGCACTATATATTGCAATGCATTGTGGTCTGCTGCATCCTTCATGTCATTGTATCATGGTTCTATGCTAGTTCTCCCTCGTAGCACTATATATTGCAATGCATTGTGGTCTGCTGCATCCTTCATGTCATTGTATCATGGTTCAATGCTAGTTCTCCCTCGTAGCACTATATATTGCAATGCATTGTGGTCTGCTGCATCCTTCATGTCATTGTATCATGGTTCAATGCTAGTTCTCCCTCGTAGCACTATATATTGCAATGCATTGTGGTCTGCTGCATCCTTCATGTCATTGTATCATGGTTCTATGCTAGTTCTCCCTCGTAGCACTATATATTGCAATGCATTGTGGTCTGCTGCATCCTTCATGTCATTGTATCATGGTTCAATGCTAGTTCTCCCTCGTAGCACTATATATTGCAATGCATTGTGGTCTGCTGCATCCTTCATGTCATTGTATCATGGTTCTATGCTAGTTCTCCCTCGTAGCACTATATATTGCAATGCATTGTGGTCTGCTGCATCCTTCATGTCATTGTATCATGGTTCAATGCTAGTTCTCCCTCGTAGCACTATATATTGCAATGCATTGTGGTCTGCTGCATCCTTCATGTCATTGTATCATGGTTCTATGCTAGTTCTCCCTCGTAGCACTATATATTGCAATGCATTGTGGTCTGCTGCATCCTTCATGTCATTGTATCATGGTTCTATGCTAGTTCTCCCTCGTAGCACTATATATTGCAATGCATTGTGGTCTGCTGCATCCTTCATGTCATTGTATCATGGTTCTATGCTAGTTCTCCCTCGTAGCACTATATATTGCAATGCATTGTGGTCTGCTGCATCCTTCATGTCATTGTATCATGGTTCTATGCTAGTTCTCCCTCGTAGCACTATATATTGCAATGCATTGTGGTCTGCTGCATCCTTCATGTCATTGTATCATGGTTCAATGCTAGTTCTCCCTCGTAGCACTATATATTGCAATGCATTGTGGTCTGCTGCATCCTTCATGTCATTGTATCATGGTTCAATGCTAGTTCTCCCTCGTAGCACTATATATTGCAATGCATTGTGGTCTGCTGCATCCTTCATGTCATTGTATCATGGTTCTATGCTAGTTCTCCCTCGTAGCACTATATATTGCAATGCATTGTGGTCTGCTGCATCCTTCATGTCATTGTATCATGGTTCTATGCTAGTTCTCCCTCGTAGCACTATATATTGCAATGCATTGTGGTCTGCTGCATCCTTCATGTCATTGTATCATGGTTCTATGCTAGTTCTCCCTCGTAGCACTATATATTGCAATGCATTGTGGTCTGCTGCATCCTTCATGTCATTGTATCATGGTTCTATGCTAGTTCTCCCTCGTAGCACTATATATTGCAATGCATTGTGGTCTGCTGCATCCTTCATGTCATTGTATCATGGTTCTATGCTAGTTCTCCCTCGTAGCACTATATATTGCAATGCATTGTGGTCTGCTGCATCCTTCATGTCATTGTATCATGGTTCTATGCTAGTTCTCCCTCGTAGCACTCGGTGGTTTGACCTCTTCTTCCTTGGTGGTGACCAACTTCTTTATATAGAAGTAATTGATTTTTAATAACCTTATAGAGCATGCACCCCCCCCCCCCTTCTGTCTGCACAATGTCATGATACCATACTAAATATCATACTTTCGGTGAACTGCACCGACAGTCAAATATCGGAGTTTGCTTGTGCGCATTTTTAATCCTACGGTTGAAATATGACAACCTATACTCTATTCTGTTATAGAGAATGTCGTTCTATGGTGTGTTGCTGCACAGTTCCGCAGTGTATTGTATATATTCTACAACAAGCCTTTGGAAGAGGTTAGGGTTAGGGCCAAACAAGGAAGGCGCTGTTGCACCAATGGATTTGACAATACAGGAAACAATCTTTCCCTCACAATCACACATGCCTTTCCTCACCTCTGGGTGAAACCCTTTAATATTCGATGACATTATGCTCGTAAGCTGCCAAATATATCTTTACCACAGAGAGACAGATACAGAGGCAGAGACAGAGGTTAACCACAGAGATACAGATACAGAGGTGTACCACAGAGAGACAGATACAGAGGCTTACCACAGAGATACAGAGGCAGATGTTTACCACAGAGATACAGATACAGAGGTTTACCACAAAGAGACAGATACAGAGGTTTACCACAGAGAGACAGACACAGAGGCAGAGGTTTACCACAGAGATACAGATGTTTACCACAGAGAGACAGATACAGAGGCAGAGGTTAACCACAGAGAGACAGATACAGAGGTTTACCACAGAGAGACAGATACAGAGGCAGAGGTTTACCACAGAGATACAGATACAGATGTTTACCACAGAGAGACAGATACAGAGGTTTACCACAGAGATACAGATACAGAGGCAGAGGTTAACCACAGAGAGACAGATACAGAGGTTTACCACAGAGAGACAGATACAGAGGTTTACCACAGAGAGACAGATACAGAGGCTTACCACAGAGAGACAGATACAGAGGCAGAGGTTTACCACAGAGATACAGATACAGATGTTTACCACAGAGAGACAGATACAGAGGCTTACCACAGAGAGACAGACACAGAGGCAGAGGTTTACCACAGAGATACAGATACAGATGTTTACCACAGAGAGACAGATACAGAGGTTTACCACAGAGAGACAGATACAGAGGCAGAGGTTTACCACAGAGATACAGATACAGAGGCAGAGGTTAACCACAGAGAGACAGATACAGAGGTTTACCACAGAGAGACAGATACAGAGGCAGAGGTTTACCACAGAGAGACAGATACAGATACAGAGGCAGAGGTTTACCACAGAGAGACAGATACAGAGGTTTACAACAGAGATACAGATACAGATACAGAGGTTTACCACAGAGAGACAGATACAGAGGCAGAGGTTTACCACAGAGAGACAGAGACAGAGGCAGAGGCAGAGGTTAACCACAGAGAGACAGATACAGAGGCAGAGGTTTACCAGAGAGAGACAGAGACAGAGGCAGAGGTTTACCACAGAGAGACAGAGACAAAGACAGAGGCAGAGGTTTACCACAGAGAGACAGAGACAGATAGAGGCAAAGGTTTACCACAGAGACAGATACAGAGGTTTACCACAGAGAGACAGAGACAGATAGAGGCAGAGGTTTACCACAGAGAGACAGATACAGAGACAGAGGCAGAGGTTTACCACAGAGAGACAGAGACAGATAGAGGCAGAGGTTTACCACAGAGAGACAGAGACAGATAGAGGCAGAGGTTTACCACAGAGAGACAGAGACAGATAGAGGCAGAGGTTTACCACACAGAGAGAGACAGAGACAGATACAGAAGTTTACCACAGAGAGACAGAGACAGATAGAGGCAGAGGTTTACCACACAGAGAGAGACAGAGACAGAGGCAGAGGTTTACCACAGAGAGACAGAGACAGATAGAGGCAGAGGTTTACCACAGAGATACAGAGACAGAGGCAGAGGTTTACCACACAGAGAGAGACAGAGACAGAGGTTTACCACAGAGAGACAGAGACAGATAGAGGCAGAGGTTTACCACACAGAGACAGATACAGAGACAGAGGCAGAGGTTTACCACAGAGGGACAGAGACAGATACAGAAGTTTACCACAGAGAGACAGATACAGAGGCAGAGGCAGAGAAAAACTAGAGCGCTAAGACGCTAGACAACCAGCCGCGCAGCAACATTTTTGGGTCCACTGACCTTGACCTTTGATCTTGATTTTTGAACTTGGTCTAGATATCCTTAGTACCTATCTGCAAGCATAATTTGAGTGTCCTAGCTAGGTCCCTGCGTTCAAACGTTATCGTGACAGTTGCTCTGCAGCATTTTTGGCACCAGTGACCTTGGCCTTCATTTTTTAACTTGGTCTAGATATCCTTAGTACCTACCCGCATGCACAAATTTGAGCGTCCTAGGTTCCTCCGTTATCGTGCCAGTTGTTCGACAGCATTTTCGGCTCCAGTGACCTTGACCTTCATTTTCGATCTTGTCCTAGAGACTCTTAGTACCTATCCACACGCAAAATGTGAGCGTCCTCGGTCGCTTCGTTCAAACGTTATCGTGTTAAGATAGTCAGTCGGCTTCAGAATGCACTGAAAACATTACCAGCTTCGCTCTCTTCGTCCACGGATGGCAACAAGTGTGTCGCCGAGTGACAGATATGTCCTTTGCCCGTTATACCCTCCTACCTCCTCTCACCACCACCCCTTAGCCCTTGTCCTGTCTTTTGGGTGATACACCTCCTACCTCCTCTCACCCCCCCCCCCCTTAGCCCTTGTCCTGTGTCTTTTGGGTGATACACCACCTACCTCCTCTCACCACCACCCCCCTTAGCCCTTGTCCTGTGTCTTTTGGGTGATACACCCCCTACCTCCTCTCACCACCCCTTAGCCCTTGTCCTGTGTCTTTTGGGTGATACACCTCCTACCTCCTCTCACCACCACCCCTTAGCCCTTGTCCTGTGTCTTTTGGGTGATACACCTCCTACCTCCTCTCACCACCCCTTAGCCCTTGTCCTGTGTCTTTTGGGTGATACACCTCCTACCTCCTCTCACCACCACCCCTTAGCCCTTGTCCTGTGTCTTTTGGGTGATACACCTCCTACCTCCTCTCACCACCACCCCTTAGCCCTTGTCCTGTGTCTTTTGGGTGATACACCTCCTACCTCCTCTCACCACCACCCCTTAGCCCTTGTCCTGTGTCTTTTGGGTGATGATACACCTCCTACCTCCTCTCACCACAACCCCTTAGCCCTTGTCCTGTGTCTTTTGGGTGATACACCTCCTACCTCCTCTCATCACCACCCCTTAGCCCTTGTCCTGTGTCTTTTGGGTGATACACCTCCTACCTCCTCTCACCACCACCCCTTAGCCCTTGTCCTGTGTCTTTTGGGTGATACACCTCCTACCTCCTCTCACCACCACCCCTTAGCCCTTGTCCTGTGTCTTTTGGGTGATACACCTCACCACCACCCCTACCTCCTCTCACCACCACCCCCCTTAGCCCTTGTCCTGTGTCTTTTGGGTGATACACCTCCTACCTCCTCTCACCACCACCCCTTAGCCCTTGTCCTGTGTCTTTTGGGTGATACACCTCCTACCTCCTCTCACCACCACCCCTTAGCCCTTGTCCTGTGTCTTTTGGGTGATACACCTCCTACCTCCTCTCACCACCACCCCTTAGCCCTTGTCCTGTGTCTTTTGGGTGATACACCTCCTACCTCCTCTCACCACCACCCCTTAGCCCTTGTCCTGTGTCTTTTGGGTGATACACCCCCTACCTCCTCTCACCACCACCCCTTAGCCCTTGTCCTGTGTCTTTTGGGTGATACACCTCCTACCTCCTCTCACCACCACCCCTTAGCCCTTGTCCTGTGTCTTTTGGGTGATACACCTCCTACCTCCTCTCACCACCACCCCTTAGCCCTTGTCCTGTGTCTTTTGGGTGATACACCTCCTACCTCCTCTCACCACCACCCCTTAGCCCTTGTCCTGTGTCTTTTGGGTGATACACCTCCTACCTCCTCTCACCACCACCCCTTAGCCCTTGTCCTGTGTCTTTTGGGTGATACACCACCTACCTCCTCTCACCACCACCCCCCTTAGCCCTTGTCCTGTGTCTTTTGGGTGATACACCTCCTACCTCCTCTCACCACCACCCCTTAGCCCTTGTCCTGTGTCTTTTGGGTGATACACCCCCTACCTCCTCTCACCACCACCCCTTAGCCCTTGTCCTGTGTCTTTTGGGTGATACACCTCCTACCTCCTCTCACCACCACCCCTTAGCCCTTGTCCTGTGTCTTTTGGGTGATACACCTCCTACCTCCTCTCACCACCACCCCTTAGCCCTTGTCCTGTGTCTTTTGGGTGATACACCTCCTACCTCCTCTCACCACCACCCCTTAGCCCTTGTCCTGTGTCTTTTGGGTGATACACCCCCTACCTCCTCTCACCACCACCCCTTAGCCCTTGTCCTGTCTTTTGGGTGATACACCTCCTACCTCCTCTCACCACCACCCCTTAGCCCTTGTCCTGTGTCTTTTGGGTGATACACCTCCTACCTCCTCTCACCACCACCCCTTAGCCCTTGTCCTGTGTCTTTTGGGTGATACACCACCTACCTCCTCTCACCACCACCCCTTAGCCCTTGTCCTATGTCTTTTGGGTGATACACCTCCTACCTCCTCTCACCACCACCCCTTAGCCCTTGTCCTATGTCTTTTGGGTGATACACCTCCTACCTCCTCTCACCCCCACCCCCCTTAGCCCTTGTATTGTGTCTTTTGGGTGATACACCTCCTACCTCCTCTCACCACCACCCCTTAGCCCTTGTCCTGTGTCTTTTGGGTGATACACCCCCTACCTCCTCTCACCACCACCCCTTAGCCCTTGTCCTGTGTCTTTTGGGTGATACACCCCCTACCTCCTCTCACCACCCCTTAGCCCTTGTCCTGTGTCTTTTGGGTGATACACCTCCTACCTCCTCTCACCCCCACCCCCCTTAGCCCTTGTCCTGTGTCTTTTGGGTGATACACCTCCTACCTCCTCTCACCACCCCTTAGCCCTTGTCCTGTGTCTTTTGGGTGATACACCCACTACCTCCTCTCACCACCCCTTAGCCCTTGTCCTGTGTCTTTTGGGTGATACACCCCCTACCTCCTGTGTGAGGGTACGACTAATCAGTTTGTTGTCAAGGCACTTCAACTGTCACCCCCTCCATTCTTTAGGTCGTGGTGATAAACAATACATAAGGTTGTGTGAGGGTACGACTAATCAGTTTGGAACTAGGGCCACTGCTAAAAGAGACAAGTTCAAAAGACAAGGTGAAGGTCAATCCACCTCCCAACTTTGAACCTGTAACTGCAAACATGTTAAAGTTATGGCTAAGACACCTAGGACAATCCAAAGGTGTACGTCCTGACCTTGACCTTGCAAACATATTAAAGTTATGGCTAAGACACCAATAGGACAATCCAAAGGTGTGCGTCCTGACCTTGACACCATGTTAAAGTTATGGCTAAGACACCTAGGACAATCCAAAGGTGTACGTCCTGACCTTGACCTTGCAAACATGTTAAAGTTATGGCTAAGACACCTAGGACAATCCAAAGGTGTACGTCCTGACCTTGACCTTGCAAACATGTTAAAGTTATGGCTAAGACACCAATAGGACAATCCAAAGGTGTACATCCTGACCTTGACCTTGACTCGTGCCCAATACTCAGAATCACCAGAAGTCATTGCACCCACATTTTATTTATCTTTATTTTGTCCATTATAGTCCCGTCAACAGTTATGGTCATCTCAGGACTGTCACCACGTACAGTTCGACCATTTATCACAAAACACTCATCAATGTCTATCTGACCAGCGTTCAACAACCTGGAAGCATAGCACCCACATTCCAAGTTTAAGCATCGTAAGTCCAACAAAAAGAAATGTCGGTTTTCAAGGTCAAGGTCAGCATGGTTATGATTGATCCACGGACCCCTCCCACACATGGTGATACACCAACACATAAAACTTGAAGCGATTCTGTCCATCAGTTCAGGAT
The DNA here is from genome assembly GCA_017654935.2 of Phymorhynchus buccinoides. Lineage (NCBI taxonomy): Eukaryota > Metazoa > Mollusca > Gastropoda > Neogastropoda > Raphitomidae > Phymorhynchus > Phymorhynchus buccinoides. The sequence goes on from CM065689.1 coordinate 61,520,991, forward strand.
ATAACCCAGACAGACAGATCATAGATCGGGTAAAGGACAAGAAGATCAATGCTCTTAGTGTTGGTACTAATCCCTCACTTCACCAGTGCAGCCACTATTGGCTGGTGTCGGATAATCCCTCTATTCCCCCCCCCACCAGATTTCACCCCCTGGACAAATCCAGTGGGCTCCATTGCTAGGAGGGCTGTTGTTGAATAAATATTATCCCAACACACTGATTGCTGTTTGTGTTGGAGATTTGGTCATATATGAATCTACCTTGGTTTGTGTTTCGTGTGCGTGTGTGTGTAAGTAGAAAAAGAGAACTAGGCTGTAAGAGTGTGAGGAGGTGGAGTTATGTATGATTTGTATTGTCATAATCATGTACTCATATTTGCGCACGGCTGTGTGTGCAGTAGTGCACGTGGCTGAATGTCATTAGATTCAGCCCCAACAATGGCGATAATGTAGCTGTACATAATAAAAAAAATATTATGTGTGTGCTTCAACCACGTACGTGTATGTATGAGTTCGGTGATAAACGCGCGCGCGCGCGCGCGCGCGTGTGTGTGTGTGTGTGTGTGTGTGTGTGTGTGTGTGTGTGTGTGTGTGTGTGTGTGTGTGTGTGTGCCCACCTATGCGTGTGTGCGCGTACGCGCATAGTTTTTCCTAAGTAGCTGGATTAAACATTTGTATTATTATGGTTCTTTACGCTAAATGAATTAAGCTTCATTGCTTCATCCCGTCTTCGTTTACTCCCACCCCCTTCCCTCTATCTTTCTCATTCCCCTTTATATCACCATCTCTTGAAACTGTCTCTCACAATTCCGCTTTCCCTAAATCACTAAGCTTTTCTCCCTTTCTTTCTCTTTGCTACATCAGTTTGCGACGTCCCCTTTACAACAAACCATTGACAGTCAGAGAATCAAAGAACACAGAGAAGGGGCAGACGACGTCCCCTTTACAACAAACCATTGACAGTCAGAGAATCAAAGAACACAGAGAAGGGGCAGACGACGTCCCCTTTACAACAAACCATTGACAGTCAGAGAATCAAAGAACACAGAGAAGGGGCAGACGACGTCCCCTTTACAACAAACCATTGACAGAGAAACAAGGAACACAGTGAAGGGGCAGACGACGTCCCCTTTACAACAAACCATTGACAGAGAAACAAGGAACACAGAGAAGGGGCAGACGACGTCCCCTTTACAACAAACCATTGACAGAGAAACAAAGAACACAGTGAAGGGGCAGACGACGTCCCCTTTACAACAAACCATTGACAGAGAAACAAAGAACACAGAGAAGGGGCAGACGACGTCCCCTTTACAACAAACCATTGACAGAGAAACAAAGAACACAGAGAAGGGGCAGACGACGTCCCCTTTACAACAAACCATTGACAGAGAAACAAGGAACACAGTGAAGGGGCAGACGACGTCCCCTTTACAACAAACCATTGACAGAGAATCAAAGAACACAGAGAAGGGGCAGACGACGTCCCCTTTACAACAAACCATTGACAGAGAATCAAAGAACACAGTGAACGGGCAGACGACGTCCCCTTTACAACAAACCATTGACAATCAGAGAAACAACGAACACAGAGAAGGGGCAGACGACGTCCCCTTTACAACAAACCATTGACAGTCAGAGAAACAAAGAACACAGTGAAGGGGCAGACGACGTCCCCTTTACAACAAACCATTGACAGAGAAACAAAGAACACAGTGAAGGGGCAGATGACGTCCCCTTTACAACAAACCATTGATCAGAGAAACAACGAACACAGAGAAGGGGCAGACGACGTCCCCTTTACAACAAACCATTGACAGTCAGAGAAACAAAGAACACAGAGAATGGGCAGACGACGTTCCCTTTACAACAAACCATTGACAGTTAGAGAAACAAAGAACACAGAGAAGGGGCAGACGACGTTCCCTTTACAACAAACCATTGACAGTCAGAGAAACAAAGAACACAGAGAAGGGGCAGACGACGTCCCCTTTACAACAAACCATTGACAGTCAGAGAAACAAAGAACACAGAGAAGGGGCAGACGACGTTCCCTTTACAACAAACCATTGACAGTCAGAGAAACAAAGAACACAGAGAAGGGGCAGACGACGTTCCCTTTACAACAAACCATTGACAATCAGAGAAACAACGAACACAGTGAAGGGGCAGACGACGTCCCCTTTACAACAAACCATTGACAGAGAAACAAAGAACACAGTGAAGGGGCAGATCCCTCTTTTCCGGCGTGTGTGCGTGTGTCTAGAACACTGCTGCTGTGAGGATATGAATACTGCAAACGCTTCTCAAGTCCCGCTTCTAGATCAAATGGGATTTGGTCAGCGAGTGCCGTCCTACCAATACTAAAGATCAGCTTTCAGATTGTCTAAATGTTAAGTTATTTTTCTGCGTGATTATAAAGCACTTCCTTGCACCTCCCTTCTTATTTTTGTTCATTGCCTAAATATAATGTTCAATTTGAATCATGTTTCAGATTCTGCGCTTACTTAATGTAATTCTGTGATCTCCCCTGCCACAATGCAATCGATGGACTCGCAAAGATGAACATATTTGAAAAGGAACTGACTGCATCATCAGTGAAACACAATACAAACAATCCCCTATACTGTTATCCATGCCTGCTGTCAGCAAGTTACGCTCCCTTAGCCCGCTAACCAACCATGTTGTCAAGGAACTGACTGCATCATCAGTGAAACAGACAATGCACGACAATACAATACAAACAAGCCACCATATTGTTACCCACGCCTGCTGTCAGCAAGTTACGCTCACTTTGCATGTTAAACAATTTAAGTAGAACAACTTTCTTGAAGTGTGATTTATAATAATGCCTGTAACATATACAAGTATTGAGTTCGAAAAGAAATGCCAATTCAAATCAGATGTTTTAAATTGAAAAACAAACCCACTGAAAAAGAATGCAGCACTCAGAGACACACAAATATGGCAGATAAATCTGTTTCAGACATACAGTTCAGGGTCGATTTTCCTTAAAGCTCACACACAGAGAACGAAGCGTACACCCCCTTACGTATTGGAAGAGATATTCCAGGTCACACACAGAGAACGAAGCGTACACCCCCTTCACACACAGAGAACCAAGCGTACACCCCCTTACTTATTGGAAGAGATATTCCAGCTCACACACAGAGAACCAAGCGTACACCCCCTTACTGGAAGAGATATTGGAAGATATATTCCAGGTCACACACAGAGAACCAAGCGTACACCCCCTTACTTATTGGAAGAGATATTCCAGGTCACACACAGAGAACCAAGCGTACACCCCCTTACTTATTGGAAGAGATATTCCAGGTCACACACAGAGAACCAAGCGTACACCCCCTTACTTATTGGAAGAGATATTCCAGGTCACACACAGAGAACCAAGCGTACACCCCCTTACTTATTGGAAGAGATATTCCAGGTCACACACAGAGAACCAAGCGTACACCCCCTTACTTATTGGAAGAGATATTCCAGGTCACACACAGAGAACCAAGCGTACACCCCCTTACTTATTGGAAGAGATATTCCTGGTCACACACAGAGAACCAAGCGTACACCCCCTTACTTATTGGAAGAGATATTCCAGGTCACACACAGAGAACCAAGCGTACACCCCCTTACTTATTGGAAGAGATATTCCAGCTCACACACAGAGAACCAAGCGTACACCCCCTTACTTATTGGAAGAGATATTCCAGGTCACACACAGAGAACCAAGCGTACACCCCCTTACTTATTGGAAGAGATATTCCAGGTCACACACAGAGAACCAAGCGTACACCCCCTTACTTATTGGAAGAGATATTCCAGGTCACACACAGAGAACCAAGCGTACACCTCCTTACTTATTGGAAGAGATATTCCAGGTCACACACAGAGAACCAAGCGTACACCCCCTTACTTATTGGAAGAGATATTCCAGGTCACACACAGAGAACCAAGCGTACACCCCCTTACTTATTGGAAGAGATATTCCAGCTCACACACAGAGAACCAAGCGTACACCCCCTTACTAACAGAGTAATAACTGCATGGAACAATCTTTCTAATGAAACTGTAAATGCATCATCACTAAATATGTTCACAAATCTTATTGACCAAAAATTTAATACTATTATGTACTCCATAAATTTGGAGAAATAAAAAATAAACAAAACCCCCAAAAAACTAATACACAATAGCCGAAGTAATTCACGGGCAAAAATAATGAAAGAAAAATGAAAATATAAATTTATATACATTTGAGAAAAATATTTAGAGGGCAAACGGCTTCAAAAGCCTACAGAGCCTAAACTGATATGACTACTTATTGGAAGAGATATTCCAGGTATAAGAAAACAACCAAATGCAGCATTTAACATAATACAAAGACTCATAACATCGTTTTGCAAGTGACGCTGACACACAGACGATACCAATGAACAAATTTCACCTGTCCTGCTAAAGTACATAAACTCAGGAAACAGACAAGAATGAAAAATAAGCAACAAAAGGAACATTCACGACAGAGACATATTATTATTATTATTATTATTATTAAAACAGAAATCAAAATATCAAAGCACAAAAAATGCGATTTATAATTTCAAAAATGTCTTTTTTCTGGGAGACGCTGTTGTCAGACTTCATGCATTGCATACAATTACCAAAACAAATGCAAGTCATAAATAAATAAAAAAAACAAATCAAACCACACAACACAATGACAAACTGGAATACAAACAGCCAAGAACATCACTCCCCCAGAATACCCTGACAAATAATAAACAAAATATATCACAGCATAGAATTCTTGACAGATTTGCGCCTGCATATGAATAGCAAATCCATCATGAGATTGTTTCAAGACTAACCTATAAAATATGGCTTCAACACGTTTCCTTTTGAAGGAAAATATCCCCCCCAAAGAATCATTCCCGTATATAGAAATAAATGACAACCTCTTTCATCATGATAACAAACATTGTCAAAGAGCTGAAAACGGACGGTCGCATCAAATAAAGGTATGGGCAATCCAATAAAATCATTAGTATATATGTGGAGCGGTGGAGAGATGGGTCATCTCAGATGTTCACTAAACAATAAATCCTGGCTTGTTCTCAATCCAATAAAATCATTAGTATATATGTGGAGCGGTGGAGAGATGGGTCATCTCAGATGTTCACTAAACAACAAATTCTGGCTTGTTCTCAATCTACTACTGTGTTCATTTCGTCATCTCCTCCCCTAGCCTCACTATCTCCATCCAAAGCACACTACTGTGTTCATTTCGTCATCTCCTCCCCTAGTTTCACTATCTCCATCGTTGCTCCAAAGCACACTACTGTGTTCATTTCGTCATCTCCTCCCCTAGCCTCACTATCTCCATCGTTGATCCAAAGCACACTACTGTGTTCATTTCGTCATCTCCTCCCCTAGCCTCACTATCTCCATCGTTGCTCCAAAGCACACTACTGTGTTCATTTCGTCATCTCCTCCCCTAGCCTCACTATCTCCATCGTTGATCCAAAGCACACTACTGTGTTCATTTCGTCATCTCCTCCCCTAGCCTCACTATCTCCATCGTTGCTCCAAAGCACACTACTGTGTTCATTTCGTCATCTCCTCCCCTAGCCTCACTATCTCCATCGTTGCTCCAAAGCACACTACTGTGTTCATTTCGTCATCTCCTCCCCTAGCCTCACTATCTCCATCGTTGCTCCAAAGCACACTACTGTGTTCATTTCGTCATCTCCTCCCCTAGCCTCACTATCTCCATCGTTGCTCCAAAGCACACTACTGTGTTCATTTCGTCATCTCCTCCCCTAGCCTCACTATCTCCATCGTTGATCCAAAGCACACTACTGTGTTCATTTCGTCATCTCCTCCCCTAGCCTCACTATCTCCATCGTTGCTCCAAAGCACACTACTGTGTTCATTTCGTCATCTCCTCCCCTAGCCTCACTATCTCCATCGTTGCTCCAAAGCACACTACTGTGTTCATTTCGTCATCTCCTCCCCTAGCCTCACTATCTCCATCGTTGCTCCAAAGCACACTACTGTGTTCATTTCGTCATCTCCTCCCCTAGCCTCACTATCTCCATCGTTGCTCCAAAGCACACTACTGTGTTCATTTCGTCATCTCCTCCCCTAGCCTCACTATCTCCATCGTTGCTCCAAAGCACACTACTGTGTTCATTTCGTCATCTCCTCCCCTAGCCTCACTATCTCCATCGTTGCTCCAAAGCACACTACTGTGTTCATTTCGTCATCTCCTCCCCTAGTTTCACTATCTCCATCGTTGATCCAAAGCACACTACTGTGTTCATTTCGTCATTTCCTCCCCTAGCCTCACTATCTCCATCGTTGATCCACCAAAGCACACTACTGTGTTCATTTCGTCATCTCCTCCCCTAGTTTCACTATCTCCATCGTTGATCCAAAGCACACTACTGTGTTCATTTCGTCATTTCCTCCCCTAGCCTCACTATCTCCATCGTTGATCCACCAAAGCACACTACTGTGTTCATTTCGTCATCTCCTCCCCTAGCCTCACTATCTCCATCGTTGATCCAAAGCACACTACTGTGTTCTGTGTTGTTATGTGTGACATATTCAAGATCAGAAGGCCATTACCATTCTTGAACAAACGTTGGTTTGTTTGAACACAATTCTCTCCACCACTGTTGCTTTGTAAGGGTTTCTGATTTTGGGGTGTCTTTTAAGGGGTACGCTCACCCCCTGTTTACAGGTTTAAGGGGTATTTTCACCCCCAGTTCTAAATTTTAAAGGGTTAAGATAAAAATATGAGAAATTCTACCCCAATTCCTGTGTGTGTGCACACACACTCATTTGTCAGTTTTTGTTTGTTTGCAGAACAACCTGTTCCTTCTTTGTTTTCAAGTTTTCTTGCACACTTGCCAGACTAGCCCAGCTTTAAGAGCCAGGGCTTTCTGCACAATGTTGTAGAGTTTTCAGTAGGGCTTTCTGCACAATGTTGTAGTTTTCAGTAGGGCTTTCTGCACAATGTTGTAGAGTTTTCAGTAGGGCTTTCTGCACAATGTTGTAGTTTTCAGCAGGGCTTTCTGCACAATGTTGTAGTTTTCAGTAGGGCTTTCTGCACAATGTTGTAGAGTTTTCAGCAGGGCTTTCTGCACAATGTTGTAGAGTTTTCAGTAGGGCTTTCTGCACAATGTTGTAGAGTTTTCAGCAAGGCTTTCTGCACAATGTTGTAGTTTTTCAGCAAGGCTTTCTGCACAATGTTGTAGTTTTCAGCAGGCCTTTCTGCACAATGTTGTAGAGTTTTCAGCAGGGCTTTCTGCACAATGTTGTAGAGTTTTCAGCAGGGCTTTCTGCACAATGTTGTAGTTTTCAGTAGGGCTTTCTGCACAATGTTGTAGAGTTTTCAGTAGGGCATTCTGCACAATGTTGTAGTTTTCAGTAGGGCTTTCTGCACAATGTTGTAGAGTTTTCAGCAGGGCTTTCTGCACAATGTTGTAGAGCTTTCAGTAGGGCTTTCTGCACAATGTTGTAGTTTTCAGTAGGGCTTTCTACACAATATTGTAGAGTTTTCAGTAGGGCATTCTGCATAATGTTGTAGTTTTCAGTAGGGGCCTAGATCTAGGCTGGTGACTCCAGCTTCTGGCAGTAGCTAGCCTAGCAGACCACTGTAATACAGCAAAGTCATTAGCTTACTGAAAAGTAACGACCGTGTTAACGCACGAATCATCATTTTAATGCGTCATCTAACCTCCTACCTGAGATTTTAAAGGGTAAATCTCACGCATGGTTTGAGATTCTAGGGGGTGATTTGAGAGCTCTAGTGCGTAAATATGCACAATCTCTACGTTTTCAGAAACCCTGCAGTGTACTGTGTGGGTGAGAGTCATATAGGCAGATCTGACACATCCATTTATGAGGATGATGTGGGGTTGCTTCCCTTTGACTCTGGTTCATGAAGTGCTAGGCGAGGGTGTCGTAAGCAGCTTAAATGATGTGTGGTTGCTTCCCTTTGACTCTGGTTCATGCAGTGCTAGGTGAGGGTGTCGTAAGCAGCTTAGATGATGTGGGGTTGCTTCCCTTTGACTCTTGTTCATGCAGTGCTAGGCGGGGGTGTCGTAAGCAACTTAGATGATGTGGGGTTGCTTCCCTTTGACTCTCGTTGCAGTGCTAGGCGGGGGTGTCGTAAGGAACTTTGGTAGAGGGGAGCTAATTTACAGAGAATCCCCTTCTCCCTTGTTCATTATAGAAAAGAATAAAGATTGAATTGAAAAAAACAACAACATCCACACACACAAATCTAACAAAAATACTCCAAAAGAGGCTAAAACAAAAGTAGTATCCTCAGCATAAATACAAAACAAAGAATCTAAAATAATTTTGCAAGTGCTAATCCTACTTTTGCGAAATTTTGTAAATCTACATAGTAGAAACTGCTCAAAATTGATTTTCAAAATTGAACTTAAAAAAGTTCCCTAGAATTTCAAATACATTTCATAGGAGAACTTCTGTGTCATTTATGCCCGCTTCATGTGCACGCAACAACTACAGTTGTTAAGTTTGTTGTTAGTTGAATTTAGCCATTTCATGCGACAATTACTGTCATACATGAATTGTTGCTTTGACTAGACTTATGCACATCTTGGTACTTCACTTCAATGTTGTGTCTACAAGAAATGCTTTCATTGGTCGATAGGCGAATAACTTAAACCAACAAAAAAGGGCACTTTCAACAATTGATTCTTTATGGGTGTCGCATCCTTGTACACAACAAGAAAACCCTAGTATCGCAACTTCTCAAACTCCTGAACTTTTCTGCGTTTAGCTCGGAAGATAGTTTTATTTCACAGCGATAGTTCTTGCCAAATCAGAGGAAGAAATAGGTTTGCAACACAAATAATACAAAGTAAGTGACACATTGTGACATACATTACTCCATTTCAGGCAAGTCACAAACACCACTGAAGCAAAGGCAAGTCACACACAACTTATTTACTTGTTAGTGTCATATAAAATCATGTAACAGTTTTAAAAGACAATAAAAATTGATACTGATTCACACACATTCTTCTCTGAAATAAGAACATTTCTTTATGGATGTTGTGGGATGCATCACTTGTAATACTGACAGACTAATGATGAGACACCTAACAAAATCAAACCATCTAGCACAAAACAACTCTTTAAAGTGGAATCATACGCTCTATCCGGATGTAAAAAGGCACTAAAAACGCCACAGCATGGTTTTAGACTATCCATAAGCACAGACTGCAAACTCTATCGCAATTACATACCTTTTGTGTCACATTCATCAAAATAAATTGAGCACTGACATTTCAAAAAAGTTGCAGATCTACCAGCCGGGAAATCAGCCATGACTTCACCCACTTCATTTCCTCAAGAATTACATTCTTGATTTGACGTCACCCACATATGCTGGATTGAAACAAGCAAAGACTTCTTTGGATGATTTCATAGCTTTATAATTATGTCGAACGAGATTTCACCAAACGTAGACAACCTTATAGTGAACTCCACGATGCATTTTTGCAAACTATGACTTATCTGCCCAATTTATTTTGAAGAATGTGACACAAAAGGTAGGTAAATATGCTAAAGTTTGCAGTCTGTGCTTATCGATATTCTAAAAACATGCTGTGGCGTTTTTCAGAGCGTTTGTGCATCCAAATAGAGCGTGTGATTACCGGTAACAGCAATCCACTCTAGTGTTAGACATACATTCAAGACATCTGGCAAGAAACAAAGCATACAAAACAGAAAAAAACACAAGCAGCATATGTATCAGATGTCCAGAAACTGCATAATAATAATAATAATAGTAACTGATAGTTTATTTTATTTTATTAATCTTACTATCTATTCTAACTAAATACTTACCAACACTTAAAACAATAGCATTTTTTTGACCAATTTGGAACCCATACCATAGTATATAGAAAAACGAAAGTAGCAAAGGGCAGCTACTCTCATCATCCGGAAGTAGGAGTTATTCCCCTACATCCGGGGGCGTAGTCATTTGACCTGCCAAAGCCATTCTTGTTTTTCCACCCAGCATCAGGAGGGAGGAAGGGAGGTACGCTTAAGTTGTTTTGAGTGTTGGTACGTATTTAGTTAGAATAGATAGTAAGGTTAATTAAAATCCACCAATCTATTCCAACCATACTGACCCACACTCAAAACAATAGCAGATTCCCATAGAGGAGGAGGGTGATGCTTACAGTGAAAACAGCACCCAATGATAAAGTCATGATGTACAGATACAATCAATTAGAATAACCAGTCCGGAATAAGGAATGGTACTCCAAACAAACCTGTTAATACATTTCCCCTGTAGATCATAATACATGATATCCCAAAGAAAAAATCAAAAGATAACTTACATCAGAGAGAAACAGGAGTCTGGGCTACAACGATCCGCCTGATGGAGAAGGAGTCATCGGAGCGCTTAGTATCCACGTCTCTGAGGTAGAAGTGCAGGAAGGTGTTCTGTGATCTCCAGAAGGATGCTTCCATCACTTTGGGGAGAGGGACACCCCTGACTAGCGCCAAGGAAGAACTTATAGCGCACAACTCATGCGCCCTAATAGGATTTTCCGGAAGCTTAAGAGAAGCCTTAGCATAGGCCAACTTAACTCTCTTGTGCGGTGAACTTTCGCGAACGTTCAGAAAAAATCGGATTGGAAATGCCGAGAACGTTCGGGAACGTACGGATTCCACGTGGCCGGTTTGGGCGCTTCCATTTTTTTCTATCACATGGCAGTCAGGTGAGCGCTTCAGCCTTGCTTTCGCTATAGATTACACTTCCGTCCTGTTGCTTGCAATGGCTTCTAGGCCGATTGGTTTGAAAGATATGAATTTTTGAAAATTAGTGACCGACTTCGGCATTTTCACGATTTTTCCAATATGGATGACGAACAGTTATGGCGTCCATTGACTGAGGAAAGCGATGAATAGTCGTATTTTTGTGAAATATGGGACTTACGAGATCGCGAAGTGATGAGTAAGGAGTGTATTCTGACCCATTTCGGCAGCGAGCTTGTTTTTGTTCGATCGATGCGAATTTTTGAAGTCATGTTACTGACATCGGCATTTTCCCAACTTTTACATCATGGATGATGAGTCGTTATTGCATCCACTGAGTGATGACAGCGATCAAAATTCCTTTTTTTGTGAAATACAGGAATGAATGATATGATCGTGAAGTGAAAGGGTAAGTGAATGATTTTGATCTACATTTCCATTTCAGTCGTCTTAGGCTTCACCAGTCTGCAAAAGTAGGCAGTGAATGACTAGTGAATGCAGTTTGTGAATACACTTTGGCATTTTGATTTTTTGTGTGGAGCCATGCATCCCCATAACATCTTGAAATTCATTTTGCAAATCAGACAGACATCTCGGCAACACATTCAAAACAAAAAAAACCCACAAAATCTGCTAGAGTATATTTTATTTTATTATTTTTCTGACGCTACCCCCCCTTTTGTACGGAGTGACGTCCCTTGGGCTAGGATTTCAGAGGTGATAAGAGAGCACAGAGTGTCAGGCACAAGAGGTTTAATGACATCCAAGATCCAACGAGAGATAGTCGACTTAGCAATATCCCTATCATACTTTTGATTGATAAAGAGGCGACGTTTAGAGCCTCGAAAGGACAAAGAGCGAGAGAAATAAGCCTTCAATGCACGGACAGGACAGAGAAACTTGTCCGCATCGCTTTAAGGGGAGTTTGAAGCCGAACAGCGTCAATTAAATGAGACTTGCACAGCGGAAAGATTCTCAGTATGTCTACCTCCTTAGACTTGAAAAGGTGAGACAAAAATTCAACAAACTGCACCATCAAAGGACGGAGAGGATCTATCTTACGAGACTTGCAGAATGTAAACCACGTCTGCTATCTGAGATTGTGCAATCCATTGGTAGACTGCCGTCTCGAAGAAAGAAGGAGGTCAATCGTACTAGACGAAAAGCCTTGATGCTTGAGTCCCAACCTTATAGAAGCCAGGCGGCTAGCCTGAGCTTCGACGGGTCTATGTGACTGATGCCGGTTCTTGGCTGAACGAGAGTGCTGGGTGACAACTGTAGAAACAGTGGAGATTCTCGAGCCAGAGACAGTAGTTTGGGGAACCACTGGCTCGACGGCCAGTGAGGAGCGACAAGAATCAGACGTGGGGACTCCCGAAGGCATTTCTCCAAGACCTTTGGAAGAAGAGGTGTTGGATACGCATACGCCGACATCCCGGACCATGGAATGGAGAACGCATTGCGTGCTAGAGCCTGCAGATCCCTGACCGGAGAGACATATACCGGCAGATGGGCACTGAAGCGTGTGGCAAACAGATCCACATGAAGTTTGCGTCAGCATTCCCAGACTGCAAGGAGGGACTGATGTTGTCGTCCACTCCGTCGGAAGGACCTGTGATGAGCGAGTTGATCTGCTATAACATTCAACTTTCCTGGAATGAATTCCACCGACAACTTGATGTCGGCAGAATAAGCCCACAGTAGAGTCTGTTCCGCCGCAAGAGACAGAGAAGTCGAACGTGTTCCCCCTTGCCGACGAAGATACGACAGGCACGCCATGTTGTCACTGCAGATCGTCACCCAGAGATGAACGAGGCGAGGAGCGAAATGAAGCAGAGCTCTGCTTACTGCCTCCATCTCTAAAAGGTTGATGTGAAGTTTGGACTCCTCCGGAGACCAAAGACCCGACATCTCTTCGGACCCGAGATGCACTCCCCAGCCCTCGAGGGAGGCATCGGAAACAGAAAGAGCTGTCTGCGAGACGGTTTGATCGGCACAGAGCTGTTGATCCAGAACTAGTCCGTCCATTGTACAACGGTGAGTGGGAACCAAGGTTCCAGACAAACCACCTGATCGTAGAACGTGAGATCCGAGACACGAGCCGAAATCTGTCTTTGAAGAGGACGCTTGTGCAGTCTGCCAAGTGGAAGCAGATCCGGAGAAGTCGAAGGAGTTGCCGTAGAGTAGTGGAGGGGACCGTGAGAAGGACTGAAATCGCCTTGGACAGAAGGTCTGACTGGGGGACAGGTCCGACTTCTTGTCGTTGATTCTGAACCCCAGTCTCTTGGAGAGAGAACAGAGTCTGAGTGTGGAGATGACACAGTGGTTGACTGCTTGCCAGAATCAGCCAGTAGTCTAAATAGACTTTCAGACGAATGCCCTGAGATCGGGCGAGAGATGCCAATTCCTTGGTCACCTTGGTAAAAATCCATGGTGCCAAGGAAAGGCCGAAAGGAAGAGCCCTGAACCGATAGATCCGTCCCGCCCAGACAAAGCGGACTAAGTTCCATCTGGAAGCATGGATCAAAATGTGGAAGTAAGCGTCTTGAAGGTCTATGGACGTTGCCCAGTTCCCTGGGCGAACGAAAGACCGGACCGAAGACGTAGTTTCCATCTTGAAGCGAATTCTCCTCACAAACTTGTTGAGTGGAGAGAGATCTAGAACAGGTCTGAAGCCGCCTGACTTCTTGGGAACAGTGAATAGTAGGGAATAAAACCCCGTCCCGAGTGTTTTACTTCGACTATAGCACCTTTCTTGACCAGAGAGTTGACCTCCTTTTGAAGAATGGAGAGGCGCTCTGGATCCACGGGTGGCTGAAAGGCGATGGGGGCGGAGGAGAGAGGAGGTTCCTGAACGAACTGGAACCTGAATCCCGCCCGCACTATTCGGAGAATCCAAACATTCCTGATCAAGGTCTGCCAAGCCGGGAAGGCCTGACAGAGGGAACCTACACTTGAAGCAGGAATGTCTGGAGATTCTCTGGACTGTGTGTGGGCCTTAACGAAAAGACTGAGGTTGGTCGAGAAGATGGTCGAGAAGACCGAGAGGAAGTTTTTTTCGCCCCTAGGACGGAAAGGATGCTTAGAAGCGTACTGTTGTCCCTTGGTCAATGAAGGACGAGAGGGAGCCCGAGAAGGAGCAGCCGGAAGACGCCCTCTGAAGGACTGAGAACAGGTTCTGGTTTGAGAAGGAGGAGCACCCTGAGGTTCCGAGAACATCCCTGTCGACTTGAGGAGTCGACACGGACACAGGAGAAGGAGAGACTGAAGCTGAGGCAGGACCGAAGAAGTCTGGACAACCGGAGAAAGTTTAAAAGAAACAGACTTGGAAGACAAGGAAGAAAACTTCTTAGGCTTAATCTCTTTCTCTTGAGGCCGACGAAGAAGGAAGAAATCTACCCTGTTGGTCTCTGTGGCTGTTCTTGGCCAAAAGAGACTTGGAGTCTTGAGAAGAAGCTTTAGAGATAGAAACAACAGTAGAGTTGCTCACGGGAGCAGAAGAAGAAGAAGTGGCCATGACGGCCAAACAAAAGAGGAAACTGAAGAGGAGAAAAAACCGGTTCAGCCAAACTATCATGAACTCACTAAAAACGGTCAAAAAAATTATAAAACGAAAGTATTCAAATAGAATACCAATAAACTGAAGAACTAGTTGAAGAAACTAGGAAGAAGAAGCCGAGAAGAAAAGGAAAGAACCAACCAAATCCACTTGAGAAGTGAAAACAAGCTAGGCAGGGTCCTAAAAAGAGGTGTTTCCACTGCAATGGAAAAATGAAGAACGACTTTGGTAGGTCAAATGACCGAGCCACCCGGATGTAGGGGAATAACTCCTACTTCCAGATGATGAGAGTAGCGGTCCTTTGCTACTTTCGTTTTTTAATATCCTATGGTATCGGTTCCAAATTGGTAAAGAATATGCTATTGTTTGGAGTGTTGGTAAGTATGGTTGGAATATATAAAGATATTTATAGAGCGCACATTCTAGACTAACTACTCATGGCGCTTAACAAAACTAAAATCACTCCAAATGCAAGATTACATCATACATATCGAACATACTCAGACGCGCTCGCATTCCCACCGTCACCCCCATGCAAACACATACTTAAAGATATACAAACATACACACGCACATATACACATTGGTATACGCAAACACATCCTTCCCACCCCACACACACACACAAACATGTACACACACACATATGCGCGCATGCACAAACACACACACGCGTGCGCGCACACAAACTCAGTTACTACATGCCCCGTTCCCCTCCTCCCATCTAATCCGCACACACTTCATTCATGCAGACCCATCACAAGCATTAGCGTTGAGAGAAGAAGTGCGTTTTGAGATTAGCCTTAAAGACTGACAGAGAGTTGGAATGTCTGAGAGATGGTGGTAGTTTGTTCCAAGTAGCTGGGACCTGTATGTTTTTGCTTTAACCAAGGGAAGCTGCAGAAGACGAGAATCACAGGAAGAACGGAGCTGACGAGAGGTGTGTAAGTATGAAGCAGATCAGACAGGTGAGTAGGAGCAGAGCCAGAAATGAGAGCAAAGGTAAGAGTGGAAAGCTTGTGCTCAATGGCTTTGTACATAATGTCCTGTAACAAAAAACAACTGTGTATGTATAAAGGTGGATATGGTGAGTGCATGTGAGTGTGCTTATACGGTCATATCACAGCCTTATCTAACTGCTTTTACAACTGATCAACAAAAGACCAAAATCACTTCTAGAAGCACAAGTTCTAAGAGCTGTTAGAAGCCATTCTTTTCTACTGCTAAGGGCAATTATTTGAAAGGCAAAACTGAAGAACTATGAATATCAAACTTATACAGAAAAGGCTGAGCTCATAACTGCTTAGACTTACAAAAAGTTTTAGCAGAGAATTTGTATTGGCAAAGTCTAGAGTGAAAACCATGCGGCCATAATGAAGCCTTGAAAAGTAGTACATATTTCCAACGCCAACACAGATAAATAAACAAGTCTGCAACGTCAATATTTCCAAATATTGAAAAGTGTGTACTATTGTCTTCTCCGTCACTAGCTGTCGAGGTGACAGCTAGTGCACAATATGGAAGGTCATCAAGGTGTGTACTATTGTCTTCTCCTTCACTAGCTGTCACCTCACAATATGGAAGGTCATCAAGGTGTGTAATATTGTCTTCTCCTTCACTAGCTGTCACCTCACAATATGGAAGGTCATCAAGGTGTGTACTATTGTCTTCTCCTTCACTAGCTGTCACCTCTGTGCACAATATGGAAGGTCATCAAGGTGTGTACTATTGTCTTCTCCTTCATTAGCTGTCACCTCAGAATATGGAAGGTCATCAAGGTGTGTACTATTGTCTTCTCCTTCACTAGCTGTCACCTCTGTGCACAATATGGAAGGTCATCAAGGTGTGTACTATTGTCTTCTCCTTCATTAGCTGTCACCTCACAATATGGAAGGTCATCAAGGTGTGTACTATTGTCTTCTCCTTCACTAGCTGTCACCTCTGTGCACAATATGGAAGGTCATCAAGGTGTGTAATATTGTCTTCTCCTTCATTAGCTGTCACCTCTGTGCACAATATGGAAGGTCATCAAGGTGTGTACTATTGTCTTCTCCTTCACTAGCTGTCACCTCTGTGCACAATATGGAAGGTCATCAAGGTGTGTACTATTGTCTTCTCCTTCACTAGCTGTCACCTCACAATATGGAAGGTCATCAAGGTGTGTACTATTGTCTTCTCCTTCACTAGCTGTCACCTCTGTGCACAATATGGAAGGTCATCAAGGTGTGTACTATTGTCTTCTCCTTCACTAGCTGTCACCTCTGTGCACAATATGGAAGGTCATCAAGGTGTGTACTATTGTCTTCTCCTTCATTAGCTGTCACCTCTGTGCACAATATGGAAGGTCATCAAGGTGTGTACTATTGTCTTCTCCTTCACTAGCTGTCACCTCACAATATGGAAGGTCATCAAGGTGTGTACTATTGTCTTCTCCTTCACTAGCTGTCACCTCACAATATGGAAGGTCATGAAGGTGTGTACTATTGTCTTCTCCTTCACTAGCTGTCACCTCTGTGCACAATATGGAAGGTCATCAAGGTGTGTACTATTGTCTTCTCCTTCATTAGCTGTCACCTCTGTGCACAATATGGAAGGTCATCAAGGTGTGTACTATTGTCTTCTCCTTCACTAGCTGTCACCTCACAATATGGAAGGTCATCAAGGTGTGTACTATTGTCTTCTCCTTCACTAGCTGTCACCTCACAATATGGAAGGTCATGAAGGTGTGTACTATTGTCTTCTCCTTCACTAGCTGTCACCTCTGTGCACAATATGGAAGGTCATCAAGGTGTGTAATATTGTCTTCTCCTTCATTAGCTGTCACCTCTGTGCACAATATGGAAGGTCATCAAGGTGTGTACTATTGTCTTCTCCTTCATTAGCTGTCACCTCTGTGCACAATATGGAAGGTCATCAAGGTGTGTACTATTGTCTTCTCCTTCACTAGCTGTCACCTCTGTGCACAATATGGAAGGTCATCAAGGTGTGTACTATTGTCTTCTCCTTCACTAGCTGTCACCTCTGTGCACAATATGGAAGGTCATCAAGGTGTGTACTATTGTCTTCTCCTTCACTAGCTGTCACCTCACAATATGGAAGGTCATCAAGGTGTGTACTATTGTCTTCTCCTTCACTAGCTGTCACCTCACAATATGGAAGGTCATGAAGGTGTGTACTATTGTCTTCTCCTTCACTAGCTGTCACCTCTGTGCACAATATGGAAGGTCATCAAGGTGTGTACTATTGTCTTCTCCTTCACTAGCTGTCACCTCTGTGCACAATATGGAAGGTCATCAAGGTGTGTACTATTGTCTTCTCCTTCACTAGCTGTCACCTCACAATATGGAAGGTCATCAAGGTGTGTACTATTGTCTTCTCCTTCACTAGCTGTCACCTCTGTGCACAATATGGAAGGTCATCAAGGTGTGTACTATTGTCTTCTCCTTCACTAGCTGTCACCTCACAATATGGAAGGTCATGAAGGTGTGTACTATTGTCTTCTCCTTCACTAGCTGTCACCTCTGTGCACAATATGGAAGGTCATGAAGGTGTGTACTATTGTCTTCTCCTTCACTAGCTGTCACCTCTGTGCACAATATGGAAGGTCATCAAGGTGTGTACTATTGTCTTCTCCTTCACTAGCTGTCACCTCACAATATGGAAGGTCATCAAGGTGTGTAATATTGTCTTCTCCTTCACTAGCTGTCACCTCTGTGCACAATATGGAAGGTCATCAAGGTGTGTACTATTGTCTTCTCCTTCACTAGCTGTCACCTATGTGCACAATATGGAAGGTCATCAAGGTGTGTACTATTGTCTTCTCCTTCACTAGCTGTCACCTCACAATATGGAAGGTCATCAAGGTGTGTACTATTGTCTTCTCCTTCATTAGCTGTCACCTCACAATATGGAAGGTCATCAAGGTGTGTACTATTGTCTTCTCCTTCACTAGCTGTCACCTCTGTGCACAATATGGAAGATCAAGGCGTGTACTATTGTCTTCTCCTTCACTAGCTGTCACCTCACAATATGGAAGGTCATCAAGGTGTGTACTATTGTCTTCTCCTTCACTAGCTGTCACCTCACAATATGGAAGGTCATCAAGGTGTGTACTATTGTCTTCTCCTTCACTAGCTGTCACCTCTGTGCACAATATGGAAGGTCATCAAGGTGTGTAATATTGTCTTCTCCTTCACTAGCTGTCACCTCTGTGCACAATATGGAAGGTCATGAAGGTGTGTAATATTGTCTTCTCCTTCACTAGCTGTCACCTCTGTGCACAATATGGAAGGTCATCAAGGTGTGTACTATTGTCTTCTCCTTCACTAGCTGTCACCTCTGTGCACAATATGGAAGGTCATCAAGGTGTGTACTATTGTCTTCTCCTTCACTAGCTGTCACCTCTGTGCACAATATGGAAGGTCATCAAGGTGTGTACTATTGTCTTCTCCTTCATTAGCTGTCACCTCACAATATGGAAGGTCATGAAGGTGTGTACTATTGTCTTCTCCTTCACTAGCTGTCACCTCTGTGCACAATATGGAAGGTCATCAAGGTGTGTACTATTGTCTTCTCCTTCACTAGCTGTCACCTCTGTGCACAATATGGAAGGTCATCAAGGTGTGTACTATTGTCTTCTCCTTCACTAGCTGTCACCTCACAATATGGAAGGTCATCAAGGTGTGTACTATTGTCTTCTCCTTCACTAGCTGTCACCTCACAATATGGAAGGTCATCAAGGTGTGTACTATTGTCTTCTCCTTCATTAGCTGTCACCTCACAATATGGAAGGTCATCAAGGTGTGTACTATTGTCTTCTCCTTCACTAGCTGTCACCTCTGTGCACAATATGGAAGGTCATCAAGGTGTGTACTATTGTCTTCTCCTTCATTAGCTGTCACCTCTGTGCACAATATGGAAGGTCATCAAGGTGTGTACTATTGTCTTCTCCTTCACTAGCTGTCACCTCACAATATGGAAGGTCATCAAGGTGTGTACTATTGTCTTCTCCTTCACTAGCTGTCACCTCTGTGCACAATATGGAAGGTCATCAAGGTGTGTACTATTGTCTTCTCCTTCACTAGCTGTCACCTCTGTGCACAATATGGAAGGTCATCAAGGTGTGTAATATTGTCTTCTCCTTCATTAGCTGTCACCTCTGTGCACAATATGGAAGGTCATCAAGGTGTGTACTATTGTCTTCTCCTTCACTAGCTGTCACCTCTGTGCACAATATGGAAGGTCATCAAGGTGTGTACTATTGTCTTCTCCTTCACTAGCTGTCACCTCACAATATGGAAGGTCATCAAGGTGTGTACTATTGTCTTCTCCTTCACTAGCTGTCACCTCTGTGCACAATATGGAAGGTCATCAAGGTGTGTACTATTGTCTTCTCCTTCACTAGCTGTCACCTCACAATATGGAAGGTCATCAAGGTGTGTACTATTGTCTTCTCCTTCACTAGCTGTCACCTCACAATATGGAAGGTCATCAAGGTGTGTACTATTGTCTTCTCCTTCACTAGCTGTCACCTCACAATATGGAAGGTCATCAAGGTGTGTACTATTGTCTTCTCCTTCACTAGCTGTCACCTCACAATATGGAAGGTCATCAAGGTGTGTACTATTGTCTTCTCCTTCACTAGCTGTCACCTCTGTGCACAATATGGAAGGTCATCAAGGTGTGTACTATTGTCTTCTCCTTCATTAGCTGTCACCTCACAATATGGAAGGTCATCAAGGTGTGTACTATTGTCTTCTCCTTCACTAGCTGTCACCTCACAATATGGAAGGTCATCAAGGTGTGTACTATTGTCTTCTCCTTCACTAGCTGTCACCTCTGTGCACAATATGGAAGGTCATCAAGGTGTGTACTATTGTCTTCTCCTTCACTAGCTGTCACCTCTGTGCACAATATGGAAGGTCATCAAGGTGTGTAATATTGTCTTCTCCTTCACTAGCTGTCACCTCACAATATGGAAGGTCATCAAGGTGTGTACTATTGTCTTCTCCTTCACTAGCTGTCACCTCTGTGCACAATATGGAAGGTCATCAAGGTGTGTACTATTGTCTTCTCCTTCACTAGCTGTCACCTCTGTGCACAATATGGAAGGTCATCAAGGTGTGTACTATTGTCTTCTCCTTCACTAGCTGTCACCTCACAATATGGAAGGTCATCAAGGTGTGTACTATTGTCTTCTCCTTCACTAGCTGTCACCTCACAATATGGAAGGTCATCAAGGTGTGTACTATTGTCTTCTCCTTCACTAGCTGTCACCTCACAATATGGAAGGTCATCAAGGTGTGTACTATTGTCTTCTCCTTCACTAGCTGTCACCTCACAATATGGAAGGTCATCAAGGTGTGTACTATTGTCTTCTCCTTCACTAGCTGTCACCTCTGTGCACAATATGGAAGGTCATCAAGGTGTGTACTATTGTCTTCTCCTTCACTAGCTGTCACCTCTGTGCACAATATGGAAGGTCATCAAGGTGTGTACTATTGTCTTCTCCTTCACTAGCTGTCACCTCTGTGCACAATATGGAAGGTCATCAAGGTGTGTACTATTGTCTTCTCCTTCACTAGCTGTCACCTCTGTGCACAATATGGAAGGTCATCAAGGTGTGTACTATTGTCTTCTCCTTCACTAGCTGTCACCTCTGTGCACAATATGGAAGGTCATCAAGGTGTGTACTATTGTCTTCTCCTTCACTAGCTGTCACCTCTGTGCACAATATGGAAGGTCATCAAGGTGTGTACTATTGTCTTCTCCTTCACTAGCTGTCACCTCACAATATGGAAGGTCATCAAGGTGTGTACTATTGTCTTCTCCTTCACTAGCTGTCACCTCAGAATATGGAAGGTCATCAAGGTGTGTAATATTGTCTTCTCCTTCACTAGCTGTCACCTCTGTGCACAATATGGAAGGTCATCAAGGTGTGTACTATTGTCTTCTCCTTCACTAGCTGTCACCTCAGAATATGGAAGGTCATCAAGGTGTGTAATATTGTCTTCTCCTTCACTAGCTGTCACCTCTGTGCACAATATGGAAGGTCATCAAGGTGTGTAATATTGTCTTCTCCTTCATTAGCTGTCACCTCACAATATGGAAGGTCATCAAGGTGTGTACTATTGTCTTCTCCTTCACTAGCTGTCACCTCTGTGCACAATATGGAAGGTCATCAAGGTGTGTAATATTGTCTTCTCCTTCATTAGCTGTCACCTCAGAATATGGAAGGTCATCAAGGTGTGTACTATTGTCTTCTCCTTCACTAGCTGTCACCTCACAATATGGAAGGTCATCAAGGTGTGTACTATTGTCTTCTCCTTCACTAGCTGTCACCTCACAATATGGAAGGTCATCAAGGTGTGTACTATTGTCTTCTCCTTCACTAGCTGTCACCTCACAATATGGAAGGTCATCAAGGTGTGTACTATTGTCTTCTCCTTCATTAGCTGTCACCTCTGTGCACAATATGGAAGGTCATCAAGGTGTGTAATATTGTCTTCTCCTTCATTAGCTGTCACCTCTGTGCACAATATGGAAGATCAAGGTGTGTAATATTGTCTTCTCCTTCATTAGCTGTCACCTCAGAATATGGAAGGTCATCAAGGCTTCATTAATCTCTGAACTTTGCAACTGCTCTCTCTAAAAAAAAAACACCGTGAAAATCCGATTAACGTCCTCCGGCCTGGAGTAGGCTCATGTGGGACATTAATACATATAAAGATAGTGGGGTGATCCTGGAGGTACTGCAATAGCAGGAAAGTCCAGAATTTTGCATTGATAAAGATATATGCTAAAAAACAAACACTAGGACATTTTCTTTAAAAACCTACAATTGTACTTCATTGTGACAATTTTTACTGTTTATCTACAATCATACTATACAATCGAATCATCAATCAATGTTTCTCTTCTTTGTAAACATAAGGCCAGACAAACCAGCATACTTTACGCAAACAACTTATAGCACATTGCTAACTAAACTTGTTTTCTCTATCGATAATCATATTCAAACAAAGCAGACATTAAAGTTAAAACTTGAGACAGATGAAAATGTAAACACACACACACATACCAGCTGCCCTCTCTCACACTATTTCTAACACACACACATACCAGCTGCCCTCTCTCACACTATTTATAACACACACACACACACATACCAGCTGCCCTATCACACACTATTTCTAACACACACACATACCAGCTGCCCTCTCTCACACTATTTATAACACATACACACACATACCAGCTGCCCTCTCACACACTATTTATAACACACACACACACACATACCAGCTGCCCTCTCTCACACTATTTCTAACACACATACCAGCTGCCCTCTCACACACTATTTCTAACAAACACACACACATACCAGCTGCCCTCTCACACACTATTTCTAACACACACACATACCAGCTGTCCTATCACACACTATTTCTAACACACACACATACCAGCTGCCCTATCACACACTATTTCTAACACACACACACACATACCAGCTGCCCTATCACACACTATTTCTAACACACACACACATACCAGCTGTCCTATCACACACTATTTCTAACACACACACACATACCAGCTGCCCTCTCACACACTATTTCTAACACACACACACATACCAGCTGTCCTATCACACACTATTTCTAACACACACACACATACCAGCTGCCCTCTCACACACTATTTCTAACACACACACATACCAGCTGTCCTATCACACACTATTTCTAACACACACACACACATACCAGCTGCCCTATCACACACTATTTCTAACACACACACACATACCAGCTGCCCTCTCACACACTATTTCTAACACACACACACACATACCAGCTGCCCTCTCACACACTATTTCTAACACACACACACATACCAGCTGCCCTCTCACACACTATTTCTAACACACACATACCAGCTGCCCTATCACACACTATTTCTAACACACACACACATACCAGCTGCCCTCTCACACACTATTTCTAACACACACATACCAGCTGCCCTATCACACACTATTTCTAACACACATACCAGCTGCCCTATCACACACTATTTCTAACACACATACCAGCTGCCCTCTCACACTATTTCAAACACACATACCAGCTGCCCTATCACACACTATTTCTAACACACATACCAGCTGCCCTCTCACACACTATTTCTAACACACACATACCAGCTGCCCTATCACACACTATTTCTAACACACATACCAGCTGCCCTCTCACACACTATTTCTAACACACATACCAGCTGCCCCTCTCACACTATTTCTAACACACATACCAGCTGCCCTCTCTCACACTATTTCTAACACACATACCAGCTGCCCTCTCACACTATTTCTAACACACATACCAGCTGCCCTATCACACACTATTTCTAACACACATACCAGCTGCCCTATCACACACTATTTCTAACACACATACCAGCTGCCCTCTCACACTATTTCTAACACACATACCAGCTGCCCTCTCACACACTATTTCTAACACACATACCAGCTGCCCTCTCACACTATTTCTAACATACATACCAGCTGCCCTCTCACACTATTTCTAACACACATACCAGCTGCCCTATCACACACTATTTCTAACACACATACCAGCTGCCCTCTCACACTATTTCTAACACACACACATACCAGCTGCCCTCTCACACTATTTCTAACACACATACCAGCTGCCCTCTCACACTATTTCTAACACACACACATACCAGCTGCCCTCTCACACACTATTTCTAACACACACACATACCAGCTGCCCTCTCTCACACTATTTATAACACACACACATACCAGCTGCCCTCTCACACACTATTTCTAACACACACACATACCAGCTGCCCTCTCTCACACTATTTCTAACACACACACATACCAGCTGCCCTCTCACACAGACAAAAACAATGGAACTGAAAAGCATAGCCAGTAGCGATAACCCCCCCCCCCCCCCCCCCCCCCCTGCCCAACCACACCCCCCCGCCCCTTGGGGTATCAGTATATAGCTTGGTGTGTCAGTATATACCTTGGTGTGTCAGTATATACCTTGGTGTGTCAGTATATAGCTTGGTGTGTCAGTATATAGCTTGGTGTGTCAGTATATAGCTTGGTGTGTCAGTATATAGCTTGGTGTGTCAGTATATAGCTTGGTGTGTCAGTATATAGCTTGGTGTGTCAGTATATAGCTTGGTGTGTCAGTATATACCTTGGTGTGTCAGTATATAGCTTGGTGTGTCAGTATATAGCTTGGTGTGTCAGTATATAGCTTGGTGTGTCAGTATATACCTTGGTGTGTCAGTATATACCTTGGTGTGTCAGTATATGCCTTGGTGTGTCAGTATATACCTTGGTGTGTCAGTATATACCTTGGTGTGTCAGTATATAGCTTGGTGTGTCAGTATATAGCTAGGTGTCAGTATATAGCTAGGTGTGTCAGTATATACCTTGGTGTGTCAGTATATACCTTGGTGTGTCAGTATATGCCTTGGTGTGTCAGTATATACCTTGGTGTGTCAGTATATACCTTGGTGTGTCAGTATATAGCTTGGTGTGTCAGTATATAGCTAGGTGTCAGTATATAGCTAGGTGTGTCAGTATATACCTTGGTGTGTCAGTATATGCCTTGGTGTGTCAGTATATAGCTAGGTGTGTCAGTATATGCCTTGGGGTATCAGTATATACTTTGGTGTGTCAGTATATAGCTTGGTGTGTCAGTATATGCCTTGGTGTGTCAGTATATAGCTTGGTGTGTCAGTATATGCCTTGGTGTGTCAGTATATAGCTAGGTGTGTCAGTATATACCTTGGTGTGTCAGTATATAGCTTGATGTGTCAGTATATAGCTTGGTGTGTCAGTATATGCCTTGGGGTATCAGTATATACTTTGGTGTGTCAGTATATAGCTTGGTGTGTCAATATATAGCTAGGTGTGTCAGTATATACTTTGGTGTGTCAGTATATAGCTTGGTGTGTCAGTATATAGCTTGGTGTGTCAGTATATAGCTTGGTGTGTCAGTATATGCCTTGGGGTATCAGTATATAGCTTGGTGTGTCAGTATATGCCTTGGGGTATCAGTATACTTCACACAAGTCTCCCCTTGACAAATATTTATAACAAGTGTCAGAGACTATCTGTGAGAGAAGGCTGGAAAATGCCAGCCTTGTGACTACTAATTTTTGTTGTTGTGTGACTTTGTTTTCACACAATCATGCATAAAAGAAGAGGTCCAATTCATTCACTGCACGCTCATTCAGTTATAAAAAAATCGGGACATTACTGGTTTCGTACTGCCTCCAGGCATTGCCTCCAGTATTGTTCCAAACATATTTGTATTTACAAATGTCCCATATGTGTCTGATTCAGACCAAGAGGACGTAAAACACCATTTTCGCCATTCACTGCACGCTTTTCTGCTATGCACACAATTCCTGGTCAATACACTTTGTTGTTGTGTGACCGTGTTTTGCACAGAAATACACAGGAATAAAGAAGAGGTCCAATTCATTCACTGCACGCTTTTCTGCTGTGCACACAATTCCTGGTCAATACACTCTCCAAGCAGAAGTTGCCCACTGTCCCATCACTCACTGGCTTCCAATCCCTCTTTTCTGTTAAAAAAACAAAAAACCAAACAAACGAAACAAAACCCCATTAAGTGTTCTTAATATCGACAGTTTCTCCCCCACCCCCACCCTCCAGGCTTAACACAAAATAAATGTAGACCCTTAACTTCCTCTCAGACATTTTTTTTATCCTCAAATAATCTTTGTGATGAGTCTTTCGCTCTCTTGTTCGTGCGTGGGGATTCTCTTCACAACTATCTGTACTGGTCACACTGACAAATGAGGAATGGAGGGGCCCATCATCACTGTAGCTATGTGGAGTAGGGGAGGGCTGAACTGAACATGAAGCCATGGATGCTAGGAGGGGACGATACAGCCCAGGAATGGAGGGGCCCATCATCACTGTAGCTATGTGGAGTAGGGGAGGGCTGAACTGAGGATGAAGCCATGGATGTTAGGAGGGGACGATACAGCCCAGGAATGGAGGGGTCCATCATCAGGGTAGCTATGTGGAGTAGGGGAGGGCTGAACTGAGGATGAAGCCATGGATGTTAGGAGGGGACGATACAGCCCAGGAATGGAGGGGTCCATCATCAGGGTAGCTATGTGGAGTAGGGGAGGGCTGAACTGAACATGAAGCCATGGATGTTAGGAGGGGACGATACAGCCCAGGAATGGAGGGGTCCATCATCAGGGTAGCTATGTGGAGTAGGGGAGGGCTGAACTGAGGATGAAGCCATGGATGTTAGGAGGGGACGATACAGCCCAGGAATGGAGGGGTCCATCATCACTGTAGCTATGTGGAGTAGGGGAGGGCTGAACTGAACATGAAGCCATGGATGTTAGGAGGGGACGATACAGCCCAGGAATGGAGGGGTCCATCATCACTGTAGCTATGTGGAGTAGGGGAGGGCTGAACTGAACATGAAGCCATGGATGTTAGGAGGGGACGATACAGCCCAGGAATGGAGGGGTCCATCATCAGGGTAGCTATGTGGAGTAGGGGAGGGCTGAACTGAACATGAAGCCATGGATGTTAGGAGGGGACGATACAGCCCAGGAATGGAGGGGTCCATCATCAGGGTAGCTATGTGGAGTAGGGGAGGGCTGAACTGAGGATGAAGCCATGGATGTTAGGAGGGGACGATACAGCCCAGGAATGGAGGGGTCCATCATCAATCAGGGTAGCTATGTGGAGTAGGGGAGGGCTGAACTGAGGATGAAGCCATGGATGTTAGTAGGGGACGATACAGCCCAGGAATGGAGGGGTCCATCATCACTGTAGCTATGTGGAGTAGGGGAGGGCTGAACTGAGGATGAAGCCATGGATGTTAGGAGGGGACGATACAGCCCAGGAATGGAGGGGTCCATCATCACTGTAGCTATGTGGAGTAGGGGAGGGCTGAACTGAGGATGAAGCCATGGATGTTAGTAGGGGACGATACAGCCCAGGAATGGAGGGGTCCATCATCACTGTAGCTATGTGGAGTAGGGGAGGGCTGAACTGAGGATGAAGCCATGGATGTTAGGAGGGGACGATACAGCCCAGGAATGGAGGGGTCCATCATCAATCAGGGTAGCTATGTGGAGTAGGGGAGGGCTGAACTGAGGATGAAGCCATGGATGTTAGGAGGGGACGATACAGCCCAGGAATGGAGGGGTCCATCATCACTGTAGCTATGTGGAGTAGGGGAGGGCTGAACTGAGGATGAAGCCATGGATGTTAGGAGGGGACGATACAGCCCAGGAATGGAGGGGTCCATCATCACTGTAGCTATGTGGAGTAGGGGAGGGCTGAACTGAGGATGAAGCCATGGATGTTAGGAGGGGACGATACAGCCCAGGAATGGAGGGGCCCATCATCACTGTAGCTATTCAGCAGGAAAATTATTCTTGTTTTTATGAGGACTAAATAAAAGTTGAGTTGAGTTGAGTTGAGTTGAGTTGGTGGTGCTACAGGTAAGCTATTGAATGAAGAGAACAGAAAACATGTATACTGTACTAACTATACTCCACTTCACCTCCACTCTAACTGCAGCCCCCCCCCTCTCACCTCCCTAGATATGCATCGAGGAGCACAAGGCCCCTCTGAAACGGCAGATCAAACATGTAGGAATCTTGAGACATCGTCACTAACTTGTCCCTTCCGGCATTAACATATAGGTTGGAAGTCGCCATGAGAATAATACATAGACCGATTGTGACCACACAGACGAGATCATCACCACAATCCTACTAAAGTTTTACCGCAGAAAGAGATTAACTTAGTAACCAAAGTCTCAAGCATTCACACGGCGTGAGGGCTCCAGCCTGTACAGTGTGGAATGAATGTTGTGTATAAATACGGCGAATCTTGGCTGGCTGTTTTAGGCATGGTACAAAGTGCAGAGAGCAACACCAGGATGAGGGGAGCTTCCTTCCCCAGACACCACAGGGGGGGGGTCCCTGTGGTTTAGGCATGGTACAAAATGCAGAGAGCAACACCAGGATGAGGGGAGCTTCCTTCCCCAGACACCACAGGGGGGGGGGGGGGGGGTCCCTGTGGTTTAGGCATGGTACAAAGTGCAGAGAGCAACACCAGGATGAGGGGATCTTCCTTCCCCAGACACCACAGGTGGGGAGGGAGTCCCTGTGGTTTAGGCATGGTACAAAGTGCAGAGAGCAACACCAGGATGAGGGAGCTTCCTTCCCCACAGACACCACAGGGGGTGGGGGTGTCCCTGTGATCTATTTATTTAGGCGGGGGCCGGCGGTTGGCCTGCTTGGGTTTCATGTTCTTGCTGAGGGTCTCCTCTTCCTGCATGCCCTGCCAGAAGGTCTGCACTTTGTCTGAAAGAAAAACAGACACAACACAATACAGTCAAACCTCTATTATAAGACCCTCTGGTAAAAGATATGTGCATTTCAAAATCCAGAACACTACTGTCAACATAGTGTAACAGGCCAATGCAATGGTAACTGCATGGTGCTATGTAGTGGAAGGAGATGAACACTACTGTCAACATAGTGTAACAGGCCAATGCAATGGTAACTGCAGGGTGCTATGTAGTGGAAGGAGATGAACACTACTGTCAACATAGTGTAACACAGGCCAATGCAATGGTAACTGCAGGGTGATATGTAGTGGAAGGAGCTGAACACTACTGTCAACATAGTGTAACAGGCCAATGCAATGGTAACTGCATGGTGCTATGTAGTGGAAGGAGCTGAACACTACTGTCAACATAGTGTAACAGGCCAATGCAATGGTAACTGCATGGTGCTATGTAGTGGAAGGAGCTGAACACTACTGTCAACAGTAGTCAAGAGCAGCTCTCAAAGTTAGTGATAAAACTGACAGATAAGATTGTCAATCTAGAAGAAGGGTGTGTGGGGGAATCTCTCGAGAAAAAGATTGAGGAAACGGTGGAGAGAAAGCTTTCAGAGGCACTAGATGAAAGAGTGGAAAAAGAAAAGCGCAAGGATAACATCATTCTTGTAAATATTTCAGAGAGTACCAAAGAAAGCCCTGAAGATAAGAAAAAGGATGATATTGAAAGGACAAAAAAGATCTTAAACAGGGTGTGCCCAGATATCACAGCGGAGACCAGTGTCACAGAGCCAGTTAGACTGGGCAAGCCAGAAACTGGCAAAGTCAGGCTACTTAGAGTTAAGATTAACTCAGAGGATGCAAAACAGAAGATCTTAAACAGGGTGTGCCCAGATATCACAGCAGAGACCAGTGTCACAGAGCCAGTTAGACTGGGCAAGCCAGAAACTGGCAAAGTCAGGCTACTTAGAGTTAAGATTAACTCAGAGGATGCAAAACAGAAGATCTTAAACAGGGTGTGCCCAGATATCACAGCGGAGACCAGTGTCACAGAGCCAGTTAGACTGGGCAAGCCAGAAACTGGCAAAGTCAGGCTACTTAGAGTTAAGATTAACTCAGAGGATGCAAAACAGAAGATCTGAAACAGGGTGTGCCCAGATATCACAGCAGAGACCAGTGTCACAGAGCCAGTTAGACTGGGCAAGCCAGAAACTGGCAAAGTCAGGCTACTTAGAGTTAAGATTAACTCACAGGATGTAAAACAGAAGATCTTAAACAGGGTGTGCCCAGATATCACAGCAGAGACCAGTGTCACAGAGCCAGTTAGACTGGGCAAGCCAGAAACTGGCAAAGTCAGGCTACTTAGAGTTAAGATTAACTCACAGGATGTAAAACAGAAGATCTTAAACAGGGTGTGCCCAGATATCACAGCAGAGACCAGTGTCACAGAGCCAGATAGACTGGGCAAGCCAGAAACTGGCAAAGTCAGGCTACTTAGAGTTAAGATTAACTCAGAGGATGCAAAACAGAAGATCTTAAACAGGGTGTGCCCAGATATCACAGCAGAGACCAGTGTCACAGAGCCAGTTAGACTGGGCAAGCCAGAAACTGGCAAAGTCAGGCTACTTAGAGTTAAGATTAACTCAGAGGATGCAAAACAGAAGATCTTAAACAGGGTGTGCCCAGATATCACAGCGGAGACCAGTGTCACAGAGCCAGTTAGACTGGGCAAGCCAGAAACTGGCAAAGTCAGGCTACTTAGAGTTAAGATTAACTCAGAGGATGCAAAACAGAAGATCTGAAACAGGGTGTGCCCAGATATCACAGCAGAGACCAGTGTCACAGAGCCAGTTAGACTGGGCAAGCCAGAAACTGGCAAAGTCAGGCTACTTAGAGTTAAGATTAACTCACAGGATGTAAAACAGAAGATCTTAAACAGGGTGTGCCCAGATATCACAGCAGAGACCAGTGTCACAGAGCCAGTTAGACTGGGCAAGCCAGAAACTGGCAAAGTCAGGCTACTTAGAGTTAAGATTAACTCACAGGATGTAAAACAGAAGATCTTAAACAGGGTGTGCCCAGATATCACAGCAGAGACCAGTGTCACAGAGCCAGATAGACTGGGCAAGCCAGAAACTGGCAAAGTCAGGCTACTTAGAGTTAAGATTAACTCAGAGGATGCAAAACAGAAGATCTTAAACAAGGTGTGCCCAGATATCACAGCGGAGACCAGTGTCACAGAGCCAGTTAGACTGGGCAAGCCAGAAACTGGCAAAGTCAGGCTACTTAGAGTTAAGATTAACTCAGAGGATGCAAAACAGAAGATCTTAAACAGGGTGTGCCCAGATATCACAGCGGAGACCAGTGTCACAGAGCCAGTTAGACTGGGCAAGCCAGAAACTGGCAAAGTCAGGCTACTTAGAGTTAAGATTAACTCAGAGGGTGCAAAACAGAAGATCTTGAAGCAAGCACACACCCTGAACAAAGATGTGAAAAAACCCCAAGACAGAGTGTATATCAACTCTGACTATACCCCGAACGAAAGAAGACAGCAAAAAGCCTTGCGAGACAAACTGAAGGATAGAAGGGTTAGGGTTAGGGTTAGGGTTAGCGTGACATATACCCCGAACGAAAGAAGACAGCAAAAAGCCTTGCGAGACAAACTGAAGGATAGAAGGGTTAGGGTTAAGGTTAGGGTTAGCGTGACATATACCCCGAACGAAAGAAGACAGCAAAAAGCCTTGCGAGACAAACTGAAGGATAGAAGGGCGGGAGGGGAAACAGACATTGTCATCAGAGGTGGCAAAATAGTGAAAACCCCACAAAAGTCTGAGTCTGCTCAGGGCTCAGACAAACACTGACTGAAAGACAAACCCAATGTACATAGTTTTAACTATAGTCTTAAAGACAATCTTAAGAATAAAACAAAAGGCAGTTTTAAATGTGTGGGCAATACAAACAAAAATGAGCTAGGAATTAATGTCTTTTATACCAATGCTGATGGCTTGCTAAATAAAAAAGATGAGCTCCTTACTCTGATTGAAGATTGTAAACCCCATATTATTGCTGTTACTGAAACTGTCCCCAAACATGTAAAAGACTTAGTTTATTCCATCTGAATATAAAATAGATAATTATGATATGTTCCATAACGACAACCCCTCTAGAGGGGTGGTACTATATTTTGATAAATCTTTGAATGCCCAAGAATGCACTCATTTAAATAAAAATAAATTTAAAGAGGCAGTATGGTGCCATTTTGAATCTAAAGAAAAAGAAAGTTGCCTGATTGGTTGCATCTACAAGAGTCCAAACTCCACTGATGAAAACGTCAAAGAATTGTATGAACTTCTTAAAGATGATTCTATGAAAAAATATGACAAAATATGCATAATGGGAGACTTTAACTTTCCAAACATCAACTGGGCGGGACAATGGTCCTCATCCAAGGATGAAGAGTTTGTGGATGCAACCAGGGATGCTTTTTTAGAACAAGTGGTGACTAGACCAACAAGAACAAGAGAAGGCCAGAAATCCAATATTTTAGACTTCATTTTTGTTAATGACATTGAGCTCGTCTCAGATGTTGAACATATATGCCCTCTAGGGAAAAGTGATCACCAAGTTTTAAACTTTTTAATCTATATAAATGCAAACAAATTTGACAGTACACCCCAAGCACAGAACAAAAAGTTTAATTTTAAGAAAGCAAATTTTACTAAAATGAAAGAATACTTCGCAAACGTAGAGTGGACACATTTTGAGGCTTTGGAGGTTGATGATTGCTGGCAGATTATTCGGGACAAAA
Source organism: Phymorhynchus buccinoides (assembly GCA_017654935.2). NCBI lineage: Eukaryota > Metazoa > Mollusca > Gastropoda > Neogastropoda > Raphitomidae > Phymorhynchus > Phymorhynchus buccinoides. Next base: position 61,553,595 of record CM065689.1, read on the forward strand.
TTCACAAATCAATGGAAGAACAAATTCTCAAAATCAAAAGGAACATGAAAAATAAAAAATATTCAAAGACATACTGGATGTCAATGGTACTTAGAAAAAGTGTTAGAAAGAAATATAGGCTTTACAAAAGATTTTTGGAAAACAACAAATCTAAGCAAGGTAAAAAATATCGAGAATATATAAAAGAAAGAGACAAGAGTGGTAAGCAATTAAAAAGGGAGAGAAAAACTCATGAACGAAAAATAGCTGATAACTAAACAAAACCCTAAACTGTTCTGGAGGTACATTAATTCCAGATTGAAAATGAACACAGGGATTAGTCCACTTAAAGATAAAGATGGTAGTCTTGTATGTGATGATGAGGGTAAAGCTAATATTTTAAGCAACTACTTTTCTAGTGTATTTACTAGAGAAAACACAGACAATTTACCAAGTGTAAATTCTAAGGTGTCTCAGGCTCATAATTGTTCTGATGTTCATGTTTCACAAGAACAGGTAAAACTGAAACTGAAGGAATTAGACCCCAACAAAGCCCAGGGCCCAGATAGAGTGCCAGCACTGATTTTGAAAGAACTGTCTGAGGAGCTGGCCCCACCTCTAACTATTTTACTTAATAAATCCTTACAAACAGGTGAGCTGCCCGCAGACTGGAACAAAGCTGAAGTAGCAGCCATCTTCAAAAAGGGTACAAAATCTGAACCAGGAAATTACCGGCCTGTAAGCCTAACGTGTATTATTTGCAACATTTTAGAACAATTTATTAGAGACACAGTTGTAGCCCACATGACAAATTTTAACCTGTATTCAGAATGTCAACATGGCTTTAGGACAGGAAGATCTTGTATGACCCAGTTGACGGATGTCATGGACAATTTTACTAAATTTTTAGATGAAAAGGAAACTTTTGATGTGGTATATTTAGAGTTTCGCAAGGCTTTAGACTCCATCCCACACGAACGATTGCTATTAAAGCTTCAGTCTTATGGTATAGATGGGAACATATTAAGATGGATAGGGAATTTTCTTACGGGCAGAACACAAAAGGTACGAATAAATGGTAAAAAAATATTCTTCTGAAGCAGCAGTGTTGAGTGGCATTCCACAAGGTAGCATCCTAGGCCCCATTCTGTTCACAATTTTCATTAATGATCTACCGGATCAAGTACAAAGCATATGTAAAATTTTTGCGGACGATACCAAAATATACAATACTTCAAAAAATTCTAAAACAATTCAACATGACATTGACAGACTAATAAACTGGACAGAGAAATGGAATCTGTATTTTAATGATAGTAAATGTATGGTGATGCACTTAGGAAAGAATAATCCAAGTTGCAATTATGAAATTTCACATGGTACCGACAAACATATTCTAAAAACTTGCAAAGACTAAGCGGAAAAGGATCTTGGAGTCATCTTTGACTCTGGATTAACATTTGATAACCACATTAATACGGCTATTGGTAAAGGCAACAAAAGGGCCTAATTAGAAGAAGTTTCATTGGGTTAGATAATATAGTATTTTTAAAACTATATAAAAGTTTGGTCAGACCTCATCTAGAGTATGGAAATCAGGTCTGGAGTCCGTTTTTAAAAAGGCAATCGGCAGCATTAGAAAGGGTCCAAAGACGAGCAACAAAATTGATTAAAGGCGTTAGTCACCTTGATTACGAACACAGACTAAGAAAATTGAAATTACCATCTCTGAAATACAGAAGAATTCGTGGGGATCTGAGAAATACATATAAACTTTTTCACAGTGATAACAATACTAATAAATCTTTGTTCCAGCTAACAACTGACTCAAGAACCCGTAACAGTGATTTAAAAATACTAACCCAGTATAGCTGAACTAATATTAGAAAAACTTTCTTTTCTAACAGAGTAACAAAGTTTTGGAATACTCTTCCTGCACATATTAAACGAGCACAGAATCTAACACAATTCAAAAACCTCCTTGGTGGATACACCAACATATCAAAACTACAATATGAGCATGACTAAAAGGCAGATTTGCCGAAAACAAAATACAAAAACCTCTCAGCTGTGCAAAAGTTCAAACAAAAATGACAGGACAGTGAAGATGCCGCGAGGCCTAATGTCCTAACTACCTGACCTGAACATAGTGTAACACAGGCCAATGCAATGGTAACTGCAGGGTGCTATGAAGTGGAAGGAGCTGAACACTACTGTCAACATAGTGTAACACAGGCCAATGCAATGGTAACTGCATGGTGCTATGGCAGCACAACATGTGTGGAAGGAGCTGAACACTACTGTCAACATAGTGTAACACAGGCCAATGCAATGGTAACTGCAGGGTGCTATGTAGTGGAAGGAGCTGAACACTACTGTCAACATAGTGTAACACAGGCCAATGCAATGGTAACTGCATGGTGCTATGGCAGCACAACATGTGTGGAAGGAGCTGAACACTACTGTCAACATAGTGTAACACAGGCCAATGCAATGGTAACTGCAGGGTGCTATGTAGTGGAAGGAGCTGAACACTACTGTCAACATAGTGTAACACAGGCCAATGCAATGGTAACTGCATGGTGCTATGGCAGCACAACATGTGTGGAAGGAGCTGAACACTACTGTCAACATAGTGTAACACAGGCCAATGCAATGGTAACTGCAGGGTGCTATGTAGTGGAAGGAGCTGAACACTACTGTCAACATAGTGTCACACAGGCCAATGCAATGGTAACTGCATGGTGCTATGGCAGCACAACATGTGTGGAAGGAGCTGAACACTACTGTCAACACAGGCCAATGCAATGGTAACTGCATGGTGCTATGCAGCACAACATGTGTGGAAGGAGCTGAACACTACTGTCAACACAGGCCAATGCAATGGTAACTGCATGGTGCTATGCAGCACAACATGTGTGGAAGGAGCTGAACACTACTGTCAACACAGGCCAATGCAATGGTAACTGCATGGTGCTATGCAGCACATGTGTGGAAGGAGCTGAACACTACTGTCAACACAGGCCAATGCAATGGTAACTGCATGGTGCTATGCAGCACAACATGTGTGGAAGGAGCTGAACACTACTGTCAACACAGGCCAATGCAATGGTAACTGCATGGTGCCATGCAGCACAACATGTGTGGAAGGAGCTGAACACTACTGTCAACACAGGCCAATGCAATGGTAACTGCAGGGTGCCATGCAGCACAACATGTGTGGAAGGAGCTGAACACTACTGTCAACACAGGCCAATGCAATGGTAACTGCATGGTGCTATGCAGCACAACATGTGTGGAAGGAGCTGAACACTACTGTCAACACAGGCCAATGCAATGGTAACTGCATGGTGCTATGCAGCACATGTGTGGAAGGAGCTGAACACTACTGTCAACACAGGCCAATGCAATGGTAACTGCATGGTGCTATGCAGCACAACATGTGTGGAAGGAGCTGAACACTACTGTCAACACAGGCCAATGCAATGGTAACTGCATGGTGCCATGCAGCACAACATGTGTGGAAGGAGCTGAACACTACTGTCAACACAGGCCAATGCAATGGTAACTGCATGGTGCTATGCAGCACAACATGTGTGGAAGGAGCTGAACACTACTGTCAACACAGGCCAATGCAATGGTAACTGCATGGTGCTATGCAGCACATGTGTGGAAGGAGCTGAACACTACTGTCAACATAGTGTAACACAGGCCAATGCAATGGTAACTGCATGGTGCTATGCAGCACATGTGTGGAAGGAGCTGAACACTACTGTCAACACAGGCCAATGCAATGGTAACTGCATGGTGCTATGCAGCACATGTGTGGAAGGAGCTGAACACTACTGTCAACACAGGCCAATGCAATGGTAACTGCATGGTGCTATGCAGCACATGTGTGGAAGGAGCTGAACACTACTGTCAACATAGTGTAACACAGGCCAATGCAATGGTAACTGCATGGTGCCATGCAGCACAACATGTGTGGAAGGAGCTGAACACTACTGTCAACACAGGCCAATGCAATGGTAACTGCAGGGTGCCATGCAGCACATGTGTGGAAGGAGCTGAACACTACTGTCAACACAGGCCAATGCAATGGTAACTGCAGGGTGCCATGCAGCACAACATGTGTGGAAGGAGCTGAACACTACTGTCAACACAGGCCAATGCAATGGTAACTGCATGGTGCCATGCAGCACAACATGTGTGGAAGGAGCTGAACACTACTGTCAACACAGGCCAATGCAATGGTAACTGCAGGGTGCCATGCAGCACAACATGTGTGGAAGGAGCTGAACACTACTGTCAACACAGGCCAATGCAATGGTAACTGCATGGTGCTATGCAGCACAACATGTGTGGAAGGAGCTGAACACTACTGTCAACACAGGCCAATGCAATGGTAACTGCAGGGTGCCATGCAGCACAACATGTGTGGAAGGAGCTGAACACTACTGTCAACACAGGCCAATGCAATGGTAACTGCATGGTGCTATGCAGCACAACATGTGTGGAAGGAGCTGAACACTACTGTCAACACAGGCCAATGCAATGGTAACTGCATGGTGCTATGCAGCACAACATGTGTGGAAGGAGCTGAACACTACTGTCAACACAGGCCAATGCAAGAGGGTTAAACGCTTCCCCTCTTTGGCAGTCAGGCAAGGGACACGGAACAGATAGAAGAAAAGAAAAGGGGACTGTTCTTCAACTAAGCCACACCCTGCACCTATTGTCCACACCCCGCACCTATCGTCATAAAGCTGAAGCCTGTTTCAAAGCCAAAGTTGCATCTATGCGTTGTGCTGGTCAATCTACGACACCTAACAATATTTCTCCCTTTTGTAAACAAACTTGCTTCCTTCCTCCGTTAACGCTTCCCTCTCCTTAAACAATGCACACCACCCATCCTCCCCGACAGGTAAAACCCTCCCCTCCTCCATATTGTCTCTATCCCCTCTGCAATCCATGCACAAGTTCTGACGGAGGAAAAAAAAGTCTTACCCCTCAGCCCTGTGAGAGCTTTGATTTTCTGTGCCAGCAGACTGTCCAGTTGTTTAGCGTAGGCTGAAACAGGCATAACAGTCATCAATCAACGTAGACTGAAACAGGCATCAATCAACTGAGGCTGAAACAGGCATCAGTCATCCATCAACGTAGGCTGAAACAGGCATCACAGTCATCCATCAACATAGGCTGAAACAGGCATCACAGTCATCCATCAACGTAGGCTGAAACAGGCATCACAGTCATCCATCAACGTAGGCTGAAACAGGCATCACAGTCATCAATCAACGTAGGCTGAAACAGGCATCACAGTCATCCATCAACGTAGGCTGAAACAGGCATCACAGTCATCCATCAACGTAGGCTGAAACAGGCATCACAGTCATCAATCAACGTAGGCTGAAACAGGCATCACAGTCATCCATCAACGTAGGCTGAAACAGGCATCAGTCATCCATCAACGTAGGCTGAAACAGGCATCACAGTCATCCATCAACGTAGGCTGAAGCAGGCATCAATCAATGTAGGCTGAAACAGGCATCAGTCATCCATCAACGTAGGCTGAAACAGGCATCAGTCATCCATCAACGTAGGCTTAACAGGCATCACAGTCATCCATCAATGTAGGCTGAAACAGGCATCAATCAATGTAGGCTGAAACAGGCATCAGTCATCCATCAACGTAGGCTGAAACAGGCATCACAGTCATCCATCAACGTAGGCTGAAACAGGCATAAGTCATCAATTCAACGTAGGCTGAAACAGGCATCAATCAATGTAGGCTGAAACAGGCATCAGTCATCCATCAACGTAGGCTGAAATAGGCATCACAGTCATCCATCAACGTAGGCTGAAACAGGCATAACAGTCATCAATTCAACGTAGGCTGAAACAGGCATCACAGTCATCAATTCAACATAGGCTGAAACAGGCATCACAGTCATCCATCAACGTAGGCTGAAACAGGCATCACAGTCATCCATCAACGTAGGCTGAAACAGGCATCACAGTCATCCATCAACGTAGGCTGAAACAGGCATCACAGTCATCCATCAACGTAGGCTGAAACAGGCATCACAGTCATCAATTCAATGTAGGCTGAAACAGGCATCACAGTCATCCATCAACGTAGGCTGAAACAGGCATCACAGTCATCCATCAACGTAGGCTGAAACAGGCATCACAGTCATCCATCAAGGGGTCTTGCCTTCAGGCACGGTCATGGAGGGAAATACCCTAGTTTACAGACAAGGCCAGACTTGCCTTCAGGCACGGTCATGGAGGGAAATACCCTAGTTTACAGACTACAAGGCCAGACTTGCCTTCAGGCACGGTCATGGAGGGAAATACCCTAGTTTACAGACAAGGCCAGACTGGCCTTCAGGCATGGTCATGGAGGGAAATACCCTAGTTTACAGACAAGGCCAGACTGGCCTTCAGGCACGGTCATGGAGGGAAATACCCTAGTTTACAGACTACAAGGCCAGACTGGCCTTCAGGCATGGTCATGGAGGGAAATACCCTAGTTTACAGACAAGGCCAGACTGGCCTTCAGGCATGGTCATGGAGGGAAATACCCTAGTTTACAGACTACAAGGCCAGACTGGCCTTCAGGCATGGTCATGGAGGGAAATACCCTAGTTTACAGACAAGGCCAGACTGGCCTTCAGGCATGGTCATGGAGGGAAATACCCTAGTTTACAGACTACAAGGCCAGACTTGCCTTCAGGCACGGTCATGGAGGGAAATACCCTAGTTTACAGACAAGGCCAGACTGGCCTTCAGGCACGGTCATGGAGGGAAATACCCTAGTTTACAGACAAGGCCAGACTGGCCTTCAGGCATGGTCATGGAGGGAAATACCCTAGTTTACAGACTACAAGGCCAGACTTGCCTTCAGGCATGGTCATGGAGGGAAATACCCTAGTTTACAGACAAGGCCAGACTGGCCTTCAGGCACGGTCATGGAGGGAAATACCCTAGTTTACAGACAAGGCCAGACTGGCCTTCAGGCATGGTCATGGAGGGAAATACCCTAGTTTACAGACAAAGCCAGACTTGCCTTCAGGCACCGTCATGGAGGGAAATACCCTAGTTTACAGACTACAAGGCCAGACTGGCCTTCAGGCATGGTCATGGAGGGAAATACCCTAGTTTACAGACAAGGCCAGACTTGCCTTCAGGCACGGTCATGGAGGGAAATACCCTAGTTTACAGACAAAGCCAGACTTGCCTTCAGGCACGGTCATGGAGGGAAATACCCTAGTTTACAGACAAAAGCCAGACTTGCCTTCAGGCACGGTCATGGAGGGAAATACCCTAGTTTACAGACAAGGCCAGACTTGCCTTCAGGCACGGTCATGGAGGGAAATACCCTAGTTTACAGACTACAAGGCCAGACTTTTTCCTCAACTGAGACCTCTGTGCCTTAAAACGCGTTGCGCTTAATATATGACTGAAATATGATCAAACAAAGTTGTGAATTCCATTCATATCGTACCCATTGAGATCGATTATCTGGCAGAAATTGTGACTGAAGCCACCGAAGCAGACAACAGCATTCACACAAAGGGGGGCGGTGTGTGTGTGTGTGTGTGTGTGTGTGTGTGTGTGTGTGAAACAGGATATGACGTAGCAGCCTCGCTTTCGACAGCTAACGATAATAATCATGGAGGACAAGTATGTTGATGAGGCTAATGGAGTGAAACTCTATGTACAAATCTACTGTGATTTTTAATTCCAACTTCTCTGGGCTCTTTGACACAGACAATGAAGTAAAAGTGCTTCATCATATGGATATCCGGATAGCGGCGTGAGTGTAACTTTTGTTGCTCTGAAGATTGTTTTGACAGAACTAGGCAAAATACTGACCTCCTTTGTTTGTGTTTTCCATCTATTGTTTTGCTTTTGCTTGATCATTTTGCATGCGCCTTAAAGTACTTGTGTATGCTTAAATTCACTTCTTTTTTTCAATTCGGGGGGTGCGCCTTATAATAAGAAGCGCCTTGTAGTCCGTAAAATACAGTATTTTTCTCTGAAAATATTATTGGCTTTCAGGAGATGTCTCTTGGTGTAATCAATGGACTAAATGCCCTTTATGGTGACCAGGGGACAACTGCTCTTCAAGAGGATGTCTCTTGGTGTAATCAATGGACTAAAAGCCCTTCATGGTGACCAGGGGACAACTGCTCTTCAAGAGGATGTCCCTTGGTGTAATCAATGGACTAAATGCCCTTCATGGTGACCAGGGGACAACTGCTCTTCAAGAGGATGTCCCTTGGTGTAATCAATGGACTAAAAGCCCTTCATGGTGAAGGGGTAATCAATGGACTAAATGTGACCTCTGCTCCTTGGTGTAATCAATGGACTAAAAGCCCTTCATGGTGACCAGGGGACAACTGCTCTTCAAGAGGATGTCTCTTGGTGTAATCAATGGACTAAAAGCCCTTCATGGTGACCAGGGGACAACTGCTCTTCAAGAGGATGTCTCTTGGTGTAATCAATGGACTGCCCTTCATGGTGACCAGGGGACAACTGCTCTTCAAGAGGATGTCTCTTGGTGTAATCAATGGACTAAAAGCCCTTCATGGTGACCAGGGGACAACTGCTCTTCAAGAGGATGTCCCTTGGTGTAATCAATGGACTAAAAGCCCTTCATGGTGACCAGGGGACAACTGCTCTTCAAGAGGATGTCTCTTGGTGTAATCAATGGACTAAAAGCCCTTCATGCTGACCAGGGGACAACTGCTCTTCAAGAGGATGTCTCTTGGTGTAGTCAATGGACTAAAAGCCCTTCATGGTGACCAGGGGACAACTGCTCTTCAAGAGGATGTCCCTTGGTGTAATCAATGGACTAAAAGCCCTTCATGGTGACCAGGGGACAACTGCTCTTCAAGATTAATGTGTAAAACTGTTCAAACTTGGGGAAAGGACATCTCCTCAAGCTGAAATCCCCTTCTGACATTTGTTTTTCTGCATTCACTTTTATCTGAATTCAGAGAATTCTCTGAAGATGACCAAGCCTGGCCTTCCACAGTCGGTCATCACCTGTCGACAGTGTTTCTCTGAATTCAGAGAATTCTCTGAAGATGACCAAGCCTGGCCTTCCACAGTCGGTCATCACCTGTCGACAGTGTTTCTCTGAATTCAGAGAATTCTCTGAAGATGATCAAGCCTGGCCTTCCACAGTCGGTCATCACCTGTCGACAGTGTTTCTCTGAATTCAGAGAATTCTCTGAAGATGACCAAGCCTGGCCTTCCACAGTCGGTCATCACCTGTCGACAGTGTTTCTCTGAATTCAGAGAATTCTCTGAAGATGACCAAGCCTGGCCTTCCACAGTCGGTCATCACCTGTCGACAGTGTTTCTCTGAATTCAGAGAATTCTCTGAAGATGACCAAGCCTGGCCTTCCACAGTCGGTCATCACCTGTCGACAGTGTTTCTCTGAATTCAGAGAATTCTCTGAAGATGATCAAGCCTGGCCTTCCACAGTCGGTCATCACCTGTCAACAGTGTTTCTCTGAATTCAGAGAATTCTCTGAAGATGATCAAGCCTGGCCTTCCACAGTCGGTCATCACCTGTCAACAGGGTTTCTGATTTTCCCATCTCTTAACCCTCTTGTGCCTGACGCTCTGTGCTCTCAATCACCTCTGAAATCCTAACCCAAGGGACGTCACTCCGTACAAAAGGCGGGATAGCGTCGGAAAAATAATAAAATAAAATATACCCTACCAGATTTTTTTTTTTTTGTGCTTTGAATGTGTTGCCGAGATGTCTGTCTGAGTTGCAAAAGGAATTCCAAGATGTTATGGGGATGCATGGCTCCACAAAAAAAATCAAAATGCCAAAGTGTATTCGCAAACTGCATTCAGTAGTCATTCACTGCCTACTTTTGCAGACTGTTGAAGCCTAAGACGACTGAAATGGAAATGTAGATCAAAACCATTCACTTACCCTTTCAGTAAGTTTCACTTCACGATCTTATAATTCCTATCTTTCACAAAAAAGGGAATTTTCATCGCTGTCATCACTCAGTGGATGCAATAACGACTCATCATCCATGATGTAAAAGTCGGGAAAATGCCGATGTCAGTAACACGACTTCAAAAATTCGCATCGATCGAACAAACACAAGCTCGCTGCCGAAATAGGTCAGAATACACTCCTTACTCATCACTTCGCGATCTCATAAGTCCCATCTTTCACAAAAATAGGACTATTCATTGCTTTCCTCAGTCAATGGACGCCATAACTGTTCGTCATCCATATTGGAAAAATCGCGAAAATGCCGAAGTCGGTCACTAATTTTCAAAAATTCATATCTTTCAAACCAATCGGCCTAGAAGCCATTGCAAGCAACAGGACGGAAGTGTAATCTATAGCGAAAGCGAGGCTGAAGCGCTCACGTGACTGCCATGTGATAGAAACAAAATGGAAGCGCCCAAACCGGCCACGTGGAATCCGTACGTTCCCGAACGTTCTAGACGTTTCCGATCCGATTTTTTTTTGAACGTTCACGACCGTTCACCGCACAAGAGAGTTAAGGGGTACGCACGTTCACACCCCTGTTTACAATTTTAAGGAGTATTTTCATCCCCAATTTCAAATTTTAAAGGGTCAATTTGAAAACATGAGAAACTCCATCCCACTTTCTGCCCGTGCGCTTACACACACATGCACACAGCTACACGCATGCATGCAAACTAACACATATGCACACGCATGTATTCCTGCACAAAACATACACTCACACGCGTGCACACACACGCCAAAGAGGGCCAAAGAGGACACCGAAGAAATGTGTCTGCCAGTGAGCAGTGAGCTTTCAACAATCTAGGCCTATATGTCTTCTGAGCAGTGAGCTTTTAACAATCCAGGCCTATATGTCTTTGAGCAGTGAGCTTTCAACAATCCAGGCCTAAATGTCTTTTGAGCAGTGAACTTTCAACAATCTAGGCCTATATGTCTTTGAGCAGTGAGCTTTCAACAATCCAGGCCTAAATGTCTTTTGAGCAGTGAGCTTTCAACAATCTAGGCCTATATGTCTTCTGAGCAGTGAGCTTTTAACAATCCAGGCCTATATGTCTTTGAGCAGTGAGCTTTCAACAATCCAGGCCTAAATGTCTTTTGAGCAGTGAACTTTCAACAATCCAGGCCTATATGTCTTCTGAGCAGTGAGCTTTCAACAATCCAGGCCTATATGTCTTTGAGCAGTGAGCTTTCAACAATCCAGGCCTAAATGTCTTTTGAGCAGTGAACTTTCAACAATCTAGGACTATATGTCTTCTGAGCAGTGAGCTTTCAACAATCCAGGCCTATATGTCTTTAAGCAGTGAGCTTTCAACAATCTAGGCCTATATGTCTTCTGAGCAGTGAGCTTTCAACAATCCAGGCCTATATGTCTTTGAGCAGTGAGCTTTCAACAATCCAGGCCTAAATGTCTTTTGAGCAGTGAGCTTTCAACAATCTAGGCCTATATGTCTTCTGAGCAGTGAGCTTTCAACAATCCAGGCCTAAATGTCTTTTGAGCAGTGAGCTTTCAACAATCTAGGCCTATATGTCTTTGAGCAGTGAGCTTTCAACAATCCAGGCCTATATGTCTTTGAGCAGTGAGCTTTCAACAATCCAGGCCTAAATGTCTTCTGAGCAGTGAGCTTTCAACAATCCAGGCCTAAATGTCTTTTGAGCAGTGAACTTTCAACAATCTAGGCCTATATGTCTTTTGAGCAGTGAGCTTTCAACAATCTAGGCCTATATGTCTTTGAGCAGTGAGCTTTCAACAATCCAGGCCTATATGTCTTTGAGCAGTGAGCTTTCAACAATCCAGGCCTATATGTCTTTGAGCAGTGAGCTTTCAACAATCTAGGCCTATATGTCTTTGAGCAGTGAGCTTTCAACAATCCAGGCCTATATGTCTTTGAGCAGTGAGCTTTCAACAATCTAGGCCTATATGTCTTTGAGCAGTGAGCTTTCAACAAGCCAGGCCTATATGTCTTTTGAGCAGTGAGCTTTCAACAATCTAGGCCTATATGTCTTTGAGCAGTGAGCTTTCAACAATCCAGGCCTATATGTCTTTTGAGCAGTGAGCTTTCAACAATCCAGGCCTATATGTCTTTGAGCAGTGAGCTTTCAACAATCCAGGCCTACATGTCTTTGCGCAGTGAGCTTTCAACAATCCAGGCCTAAATGTCTTTGCGCAGTGAGCTTTCAACAATCCAGGCCTATATGTCTTTGAGCAGTGAGCTTTCAACAATCCAGGCCTATATGTCTTTGCGCAGTGAGCTTTCAACAATCTAGGCCTATATGTCTTTGAGCAGTGAGCTTTCAACAATCCAGGCCTATATGTCTTTGCGCAGTGAGCTTTCAACAATCCAGGCCTATATGTCTTTGAGCAGTGAGCTTTCAACAATCCAGGCCTATATGTCTTTGAGCAGTGAGCTTTCAACAATCTAGGCCTATATGTCTTTGAGCAGTGAGCTTTCAACAATCCAGGCCTATATGTCTTTGCGCAGTGAGCTTTCAACAATCCAGGCCTATATGTCTTTGCGCAGTGAGCTTTCAACAATCCAGGCCTATATGTCTTTGAGCAGTGAGCTTTCAACAATCCAGGCCTATATGTCTTTGCGCAGTGAGCTTTCAACAATCCAGGCCTATATGTCTTTGCGCAGTGAGCTTTCAACAATCCAGGCCTATATGTCTTTGCGCAGTGAGCTTTCAACAATCCAGGCCTAAATGTCTTTGCGCACAATCTTGTAGAAATTTAGATGTAGGCTAAATGCATAGATTTATCAGATGATTGAAATATGCCGTTAGCATACTAAAAAGTAACGAGTGTGTTAACGCACAAGGCGTCACTTTAATGCGTCATCTCACCCCATACTTGAGATTTTAAAGGGTAAATCTCACGCATGGTTTGAGATTCTAGGGGGTTTGTTTAGAGCTCTAGTGCGTAAGTACGCACAATCTCTACGTTTTCAGAAACCCTGTGTCAATATGTCCTTCATGCACCAATCATCTACAGCCCTGACACATACTGAGGATGAATTAATACCTTAACCTTACCTACAACCCTGTGTCAATATGTCCTTCATCAGACCTGTTTACCCTTATAATGAAAAACCCGGAATTTGCCACAAAAAACCCCGGAATTTGAAAACAAAAACCGGAATTCACATGATCTGTACACGACTCGTGATAAAGCGGTTTCTTCTTCTTCTACTTTCTGCGAACATCGGCGTCGATTTTCAATATTGTGATGATTTCTTGGCTCAATTTTGCCAGAAAAGTTTTATTAGTAAATTCAGTCACTAATTCTTAGTCAATTTTAGTATAAAACAAGCTGGAAAAAGCAAAATACGTGGAAATGTCCACGATTGGACAGAGAAAAATCACTCGGCCGCGGATCGGCGGATGCGAAGTTGCAACTCGGCGCCATCGCGATCAATTTTCACTTCATTTTCCGTTGAAAACTTCAAAATTCTCAAATCATCGTATTTTCCAGTGATAATATAATCTAAATTGACTCATTTCAAGCCCTAATTACAATCTCTACCATTAAAAAACTGCCTGGAAAGCTCTTCGAATCGACAGTAAAAGTCTGGCCGCCATTTGCTCAGTCCTGAAATAGATCGACCAAAATAAAAACATTATTTCACCCCTTTAACCAATGAAAATGCAGCATTTAATGCATGTGACGTCAAGCACAACCCCTTTTCTGATGACGTAGTGTGATAGGTACATGTTTCGGTCAACCCTTGCGTCTTTTCCTACGAACGGAAACAAATAATAGACGGTTTTTCGAAATCCCGGAATTTTCAGCGTTCACCCGGAATTTTAGCAAATTTCCGGAATAATTCTGGCAAAACCGGAATGTTAAACAGGTCTGCCTTCATGCACCAATCATCTCCTATACTAGAACAGCCCTGATACATACTGAGGATGAATTAATACCTTAACCTACAACCCTGTGTCAATATGTCCTTCATGCACCAATCATCTCCTATACTAGAACAGCCCTGATACATACTGAGGATGAATTAATACCTTAACCTACAACCCTGTGTCAATATGTCCTTCATGCACCAATCATCTACAGCCCTGACACATACTGAGGATGAATTAATACCATAACCTACAACCCTGTGTCAATATGTTCTTCATGCACCAATCATCTACAGCCCTGACACATACTGAGGATGAATTAATACCTTAACCTACAACCCTGTGTCAATATGTCCTTCATGCACCAATCATCTACAGCCCTGACACATACTGAGGATGAATTAATACCTTAACCTACAACCCTGTGTCAATATGTCCTTCATGCACCAATCATCTACAGCCCTGACACATACTGAGGATGAATTAATACCTTAACCTACAACCCTGTGTCAATATGTCCTTCATGCACCAATCATCTACAGCCCTGACACATACTGAGGATGAATTAATACCTTAACCTACAACCCTGTGTCAATATGTCCTTCATGCACCAATCATCTACTATACTAGAACAGCCCTGACACATACTGAGGATGAATTAATACCTTAACCTACAACCCTGTGTCAATATGTCCTTCATGCACCAATCATCTACAGCCCTGACACATACTGAGGATGAATTAATACCTTAACCTACAACCCTGTGTCAATATGTCCTTCATGCACCAATCATCTACAGCCCTGACACATACTGAGGATGAATTAATACCTTAACCTACAACCCTGTGTCAATATGTCCTTCATGCACCAATCATCTACAGCCCTGACACATACTGAGGATGAATTAATACCTTAACCTACAACCCTGTGTCAATATGTTCTTCATGCACCAATCATCTACAGCCCTGACACATACTGAGGATGAATTAATACCATAACCTACAACCCTGTGTCAATATGTTCTTCATGCACCAATCATCTACAGCCCTGACACATACTGAGGATGAATTAATACCATAACCTACAACCCTGTGTCAATATGTTCTTCATGCACCAATCATCTACAGCCCTGACACATACTGAGGATGAATTAATACCTTAACCTACAACCCTGTGTCAATATGTCCTTCATGCACCAATCATCTACAGCCCTGACACATACTGAGGATGAATTAATACCATAACCTACAACCCTGTGTCAATATGTCCTTCATACACCAATCATCTACAGCCCTGACACATACTGAGGATGAATTAATACCTTAACCTACAACCCTGTGTCAATATGTCCTTCATGCACCAATCATCTACAGCCCTGACACATACTGAGGATGAATTAATACCTGAACCTACAACCCTGTGTCAATATGTCCTTCATGCACCAATCATCTCCTATACTAGAACAGCCCTGATACATACTGAGGATGAATTAATACCTGAACCTACAACCCTGTGTCAATATGTCCTTCATGCACCAATCATCTACAGCCCTGACACATACTGACACATACTGAGGATGAATTAATACCTGAACCTACAACCCTGTGTCAATATGTCCTTCATGCACCAATCATCTACAGCCCTGACACATACTGACACATACTGAGGATGAATTAATACCATAACCTACAACCCTGTGTCAATATGTTCTTCATGCACCAATCATCTACAGCCCTGACACATACTGAGGATGAATTAATACCTTAACCTACAACCCTGTGTCAATATGTCCTTCATGCACCAATCATCTACAGCCCTGATACATACTGAGGATGAAATAATACCTTAACCTACAACCCTGTGTCAATATGTCCTTCATGCACCAATCATCTACAGCCCTGACACATACTGACACATACTGAGGATGAATTAATACCTTAACCTGAGGATGAATAATACCTTAACCTACATGGGTCAAACTCTAACTTCTTTTCTTCTTCTTTGATTGCTCAGTTTCCTGTCAATTATGAGCGCAGATGCGCAATGCTGCCGTTATGGACTCTGTAACTCTGGGACAGCAGATTCTTATCTCTGCAAAGCTTTGTTTGTTTGTTTGTTTAAAAAGAAGGCCATGATCCCTTCTGAGAGTATTACATGGTCAAAGTTTGACAGTCAAATGTTAATCTTATCTATAAAAATTCAGGGGGGGGGGGGGGGGGGGGGGGTTGCATCTGTGTGTGTGTGTGTGTGGGTGGGAGGAGGTGTATGTGTGCTTGAAAAACTTAATTGCTCTATGTGAAGTACATGTGCTTTTATGTATGCATTTTATGTCTTAGTTTATACTATGTCTTGTCAGTTATAGATTATGTGCACACTGAAAAAAAGATTGTTCTTCATTTGAAGACAGTAAAGATTTGTGAAATGTGAATTGAAATTTAACATGTTCTTCTTCGTTCGCTCAGTTTCCTGTCATATGAGCGTAGATGCGTCATGCTGCCGTTATGCGCCTAGATAAGAAAAAGTTAGGCCCAGCACGTCCGACTTCGACTGAAGAAATCTTTGTAAGAATTTATAGAAAAAAGGCAGGAGAATGGATCAGTAAGATAGAACGATAGCAGATAAAATTAAGCAACAGGAAAAGGCAGAGTCAAATAGAGTGATGGATTAGAGGAAGCTATAAGCACATAACTTCCAGACGGTGGGGGAACTATATGTACAACCTCCACGAGTCTCTCCCAGTGGGGATACCGGGAGGTCTTTCACAAAAATAGTTCCCCCACTTAGTTCTGGGCTTGTAACTTCCTCTAAACTGCCACTCTCTTTGACTCTGCCTTTTCCCTTTGCTTTATAACTATTATCTACATATTGGCTCATTCTCCTGCCTTAAAAAATAAAATCTTCCAAATAATTTTTCTCCTTTAAGCTCCTCCGAAATCGGAATGTGTCGGCTGTACGCAGTGGGGAAACCAGTGAAAACTGAAAACCGGACACATACACACCTTACCCATTATGGCCTGGGAACGCAGAAGAGGAAGAGAATATTAGTATTATAATTATTCTTACCTTCCACATCATAGTCCACTGTTTCCGCCATCTTCATCAGCTTCTTGTCTTCCTGCAGCCATTTCTGACTTTGCTGCACACACACATGCATACATACACACACACACACGCATGCACGCACACACACACACACACATACACATAGGGTACGTCAACATCAACAACATGAGAGGTGTTCAAGCATCACACAAAGCTTCAATTTGTTCAGAAACCAAACATTATCTAACAATGGTATTACACCAAACATCATCTACACTAACAATGGTATCACACCAAACATCATCTACACTAACTAGCAATGTTATCACACCAAACATCATCTACACTAACTAGCAATGGCATCACACCAAACATCATCTACACTAACTAGCAATGGTATCACACCAAACATCATCTACACTAACAATGGTATCACACCAAACCACATCTACACTAGCAATGGTATCACACTAAACCACATCTACACTAACAATGGTATCACAACAAACCACATCTACACTAGCAATGGTATCACACCAAACATCATCTACACTAGCAATGGTATCACACTAAACCACATCTACACTAACAATGGTATCACACCAAACATCATCTACACTAACAATGGTATCACACCAAACATCATCTACACTAGCAATGGTATCACACCAAACATCATCTACACTAGCAATGGTATCACACTAAACCACATCTACACTAACAATGGTATCACACCAAACATCATCTACACTAACAATGGCATCACACCAAACATCATCTACACTAACTAGCAATGGTATTACACCAAACATCATCTACACTAACTAGCAATGGTATCACACCAAACATGTGGTTTTAAACTGCTTGAACACATCATCGTTGGAGCAGTGATGGGGCACCTGGAGAAGAACTGCATCCCGAACGGTAACCAACATGGATTCAGGAAAGGGAGATCCTGTGAAACCCAACTCCTTGAATTCACAGAAGAACTGACAGCCAATTTGGAGAGCAGCAAGCAGACGGATGTCCTCATTATGGACTTTTCAAAAGCGTTCGACAAAGTGAACCACAGCTTGCTGCTACACAAACTCCAACGCTACGGTGTCAGGGGCTCCATCCACGCATGGATCTCCAGCTTCCTCAGGGATCGCTGCCAAGCAGTCCTGGTAGAAGGCTCAAGATCTGCCTTGATGTCACGTCAGGAGTTCCCCATGGGTCAGTGCTAGGACCATGTTTGCTCCTGGCCTACATTAATGACCTGCCAGACCGACTGACATCAACTGCTAGACTGTTTGCTGATGACACCGCAGCCTACAGGATGATTTCCTCCATCCAAGACCAGGACCAGCTACAGGAAGACCTCCACTGCCTTGCGGTTTGGGAGAAGAGCTGGAGCATGGAGTTTCATCCTGCCAAGTGCCAGGCTATCCAAGTCACCAGGAGCAGGAGCCCCCTTCAGTTCTCATACGTTCTGCATGGACATACCCGTGAGGATGTGAGGGAGGTCAAGTATCTCGGAGTCAGTATCAACAGCGAGATCACCTGGGACTCACACGCCAACAACATCAGTGCCAAGGCCAACAAGACCCTAGGATTCCTAAGACGCAATCTGAAGATCAGCAGCAGCAGTATCAAGGAACGGGCTTACAAAGCCTTCGTACGTCCCTTGCTTGAATATGCGTGTGCTGTCTGGGATCCGTACACAGAGGAGAGCACTGGCAAGCTGGAAGCGGTCCAGCGCAGGGCAGCTCGCTTTGTGCTGAACCAGTATAGGCCGACGTCTAGTGTGACCAGCATGCTGGACACGCTGGGCTGGGAAACGCTGGAGAGCAGACGGCAGAGGACCAGTCTCTCCATGCTGTACAAAATCAGTTTCGGCGCTGTCCACTGCCCCGGCCTACATCAGTACATGCAAAGCTGGTACCACTTCCACATCGGCAACGGCGTGGACACCATCTCCAGTTCCAACGCATCCAGTGCCGCACCAAATATCGGTCAAACTCTTTTCTCCCAAGGACCATCAGGGAGTGGAACGACCTGCGGCAGGACACCCTCGACACCTTCACTGCTGACGCCCCCTGTGCGTCAGTAGTGCAGGACCAACAATAATCCATCAAGTACCCCTCCCCCCTCCTCACCCCCCCCCCCTTCAGCTTCCCCTCCACCATCTGTCCCTTCAATATTAGTTAAGCAGGCATGTCCGCAGTAAAGAAGACCGACCGGTCCCCCATTTTTTCAGTCTTTTTTTTTTCCAAAGGCGCCAGAATGGTCAACATACAGACCGTGGGCCCTGAAGAGAAGAAGAAGAAGAACATCATCTACACTAACTAGCAGCAATGCTATCACACCAAACATCATCTACACTAACAATGGTATCACACCAAACATCATCTACACTAACTAGCAGCAATGCTATCACACCAAACATCATCTACACTAACAATGGTATCACACCAAACATCATCTACACTAACTAGCAGCAATGCTAACACACCAAACATCATCTACACTAACTAGCAGCAATGCTATCACACCAAACATCATCTACACTAACTAGCAGCAATGGTATCACACCAAACATCATCTACACTAACTAGCAGCAATGGTATCACACCAAACATCATCTACACTAACTAGCAGCAATGGTATCACACCAAACATCATCTACACTAACTAGCAGCAATGGTATCACACCAAACATCATTTACACTAACAATGGTATCACAGCAAACATCATCTACACTAACTAGCAGCAATGCTAACACACCAAACATCATCTACACTAACAATGGTATCACACCAAACATCATCTACACTAACTAGCAGCAATGGTATCACACCAAACATCATCTACACTAACAATGGTATCACACCAAACATCATCTACACTAACTAGCAGCAATGCTAACACACCAAACATCATCTACACTAACTAGCAGCAATGCTATCACACCAAACATCATCTACACTAACTAGCAATGGTATCACACCAAACATCATCTACACTAACTAGCAGCAATGGTATCACACCAAACATCATTTACACTAACAATGGTATCACACCAAACATCATCTACACTAACAATGGTATCACACCAAACATCATCTACACTAACTAGCAGCAATGGTATCACACCAAACATCATCTACACTAACTAGCAGCAATGGTATCACACCAAACATCATCTACACTAACAATGGTATCACACCAAACATCATCTACACTAACTAGCAGCAATGGTATCACACCAAACATCATCTACACTAACTAGCAGCAATGGTATCACACCAAACATCATCTACACTAACAATGGTATCACACCAAACATCATTTACACTAACAATGGTATCACAGCAAACATCAGTTTAGAGTGGCACAGTGGTAGCGCGTTCGCTTCGTGTCAAGTAAACCCGAGTTCGAACCTGGGTACAGGGGATTTTTTCCTCTCACTTTGCACTAGGCCTTACGGTCTGAACGTGGAGTCTTTCGGATGAGACGATAAACCGAGGTCCCGTGTGCCCATGCACTTAGCATACGCTAAACCCAGTGGCAACGAAAAAGTTGTCATTTGGTCAAAATTTCCCCCCTCCCTTTCCTTCATCAGTCACATAAATCACATGCAAAAAAAAAAAAAAAAAAAAAAAATGTGGGTGGCGCGCCTCTGGCTGCGACGTGCTCTCCAGGTGGGAGCAACCCGAATTTCACAGACGCCTCTGTGACTATAAAGTACCTAATACCTAATACACCAAACCACATCTACACTAGCAATGGTATCACACCAAACATCATCTACACTAGCAATGGTATCACACCAAACATCATCTACACTAACAATGGTATCACACCAAACATCATCTACACTAACTAGCAATGGTATCACACCAAACATCATCTACACTAACAATGATTGTTACGCAGTGTTTTGGGCGCTTTTTGTGATGCCGTATTTCTGGTTTGGAACCTCAGCACAGTATGCGTATCACGTGACGCGCAGATGTGTATTGACGGTTTTCGTTCAGTTGCCATGTTTGTCTTGAATGAGACACAACATTTTTTTTGGGTCCTCAGCTGTTTGCTTTGGGATGTGGACCGGGGGCAACTCACTTATGTTTTTGTAAGCTGCTGTTGATGCAGGTTCGTACCTATGGGTTTACTCTCTTGTTATTTCTATGAATACAGTTGTTGCATTCCTTGTATGGAATTCTAATTTTTGGCTTCGTTTGGTGAGTTCGTTACTTGGTTGTGATAGACGTCAAGGTGGTGTGTCAAAGGTATTACTCTTTGTGAATGTTGGAAGAAGTCAATGATAGTTTGCAGGTTCCAAGGTGTTGTGTTGAGTGCGTTGTTGTTTGGTAATAATCAGTTTGTTCCATTTTGATGGTGGTTTGTTCTTTGTTAACAGGAGACTATTTGGTTGGTAAGTCTCGTGGGCTGTTAACACGTACATATTTTGGATAGCTTGTATATGGTTGGTATCGATCATTTCAGCTTCTGTGGCTGGCTAGGAGAGTGGAGTGGCATGGGCCCCATCTCCTTTGACGCGCTGACTTTCCTTTCCGTGCGGCGGTCTGGAGCAAAGTGACAGAGTCGGCAACACCGGGATGCACGCGGGCAGACGCGACTTCGTTCTGCACCGGCGGGCCTGGTTAAAGAGATAACGGCAGGAGTGCACTGGGAGCACCTGCGTTATTTACTGCCAGTTTGGTTTGTGGGATTGAGTAGTAGATGAGCTAGTTTTGGATAACTACGAAGGAACCTACTACTTGTGTACTTGTAAATGGAGATGGGTTTGGAAAACTCAAATGGGAGACAATTTGAGGATTAATTAAGAAAATGTGTTTTTGAAATAGTTTCCTTTTTCTAGGTATATTAAGAAAAGGCGAAACACCCGAAGGAATTTTATATTTAGTGTGGAGAGTGAACTGATGATGAATGATAATTGAATGTGAAACTTTCTTTGATTTAATAGTTGACCAGGATTGAATTCTACCTGCTTTTGTGGACTGTTGTTGATTGTTCGTCTGTGTCGTGAGGTGTGGATAATTTAGAGAGAGAGAGAAACACGAACATTCTCATGCGCTTGCATAGTCATACACTTTGTTTGTTAATGTTGAATATTTCCCCTCATGCACGGGTGTAACAATGGTATCACACCAAACATCATCTACACTAACTAGCAGCAATGGTATCACACCAAACATCATCTACACTAACAATGGTATCACACCAAACATCATCTACACTAACTAGCAATGGTATCACACCAAACATCATCTACACTAGCAATGGTATCACACCAAACATCATCTACACTAACTAGCAATGGTATCACACCAAACATCATCTACACTAACAATGGCATCACACCAAACATCATCTACACTAACTAGCAGCAATGGTATCACACCAAACATCATCTACACTAACTAGCAATGGTATCACACCAAACATCATCTACACTAACTAGCAGCAATGGTATCACACCAAACATCATCTACACTAACTAGCAATGGTATCACACCAAACATCATCTACACTAACTAGCAGCAATGGTATCACACCAAACATCATCTACACTAACTAGCAGCAATGGTATCACACCAAACATCATCTACACTAACTAGCAATGGTATCACACCAAACATCATCTACACTAACTAGCAGCAATGGTATCACACCAAACATCATCTACACTAACTAGCAGCAATGGTATCACACCAAACATCATCTACACTAACTAGCAATGGTATCACACCAAACATCATCTACACTAACTAGCAGCAATGGTATCACACCAAACATCATCTACACTAACTAGCAGCAATGGTATCACACCAAACATCATCTACACTAACTAGCAATGGTATCACACCAAACATCATCTACACTAACTAGCAATGGTATCACACCAAACATCATCTACACTAACTAGCAGCAATGGTATCACACCAAACATCATCTACACTAACTAGCAATGGTATCACACCAAACATCATCTACACTAACTAGCAGCAATGCTATCACACCAAACATCATCTACACTAACTAGCAGCAATGGTATCACACCAAACATCATCTACACTAACTAGCAGCAATGCTATCACACCAAACATCATCTACACTAACTAGCAATGCTATCACACCAAACATCATCTACACTAACAATGGTATCACACCAAACATCATCTACACTAACAATGGTATCACACCAAACATCATCTACACTAACTAGCAGCAATGGTATCACACCAAACATCATCTACACTAACTAGCAGCAATGCTATCACACCAAACATCATCTACACTAACTAGCAGCAATGGTATCACACCAAACATCATCTACACTAACTAGCAGCAATGGTATCACACCAAACATCATCTACACTAACTAGCAATGGTATCACACCAAACATCATCTACACTAACTAGCAGCAATGGTATCACACCAAACATCATCTACACTAACTAGCAGCAATGGTATCTAACAGGCCGTCATGTCCATTATCACATCCTTTCGCGTCTCCATAAAAACAACAAGGAACAATTTCAGAGAACAAAAACTCTGGAGAAACTCTAAGGAAATGCAAAGATCCATAACTCTGTAGGTGGCATCCCATCCCATACTGCTGGTCCTGTGAAGGGTGGTGGAAGGAAACACAAAGATCCATAACTCTGTAGGTGGCATCCCATCCCATACTGCTGGTCCTGTGAAGGGTGGTGGAAGGAAACACAAAGATCCATAACTCTGTAGGTGGCGTCCCATCCCATACTGCTGGTCCTGTGAAGGGTGGTGGAAGAAACACAAAGATCCATAACTCTGTAGATGGCATCCCATCCCATACTGCTGGTCCTGTGAAGGGTGGTGGAAGGAAACACAAAGATCCATAACTCTGTAGGTGGCGTCCCATCCCATACTGCTGGTCCTGTGAAGGGTGGTGGAAGGAAACACAAAGATCCATAACTCTGTAGGTGGCGTCCCATCCCATACTGCTGGTCCTGTGAAGGGTGGTGAAGGGAAACACAAAGATCCATAACTCTGTAGGTGGCATCCCATCCCATACTGCTGGTCCTGTGAAGGGTGGTGGAAGGAAACACAAAGATCCATAACTCTGTAGGTGGCATCCCATCCCATACTGCTGGTCCTGTGAAGGGTGGTGAAAGGAAACACAAAGATCCATAACTCTGTAGGTGGCGTCCCATCCCATACTGCTGGTCCTGTGAAGGGTGGTGAAAGGAAACACAAAGATCCATAACTCTGTAGGTGGCATCCCATCCCATACTGCTGGTCCTGTGAAGGGTGGTGAAGGGAAACACAAAGATCCATAACTCTGTAGGTGGCATCCCATCCCATACTGCTGGTCCTGTGAAGGGTGGTGAAGGGAAACACAAAGATCCATAACTCTGTAGATGGCGTTCCATCCCATACTGCTGGTCCTGTGAAGGGTGGTGAAGGGAAACACAAAGATCCATAACTCTGTAGATGGCGTTCCATCCCATACTGCTGGTCCTGTGAAGGGTGGTGAAGGGAAACACAGAACATTCTGAAAAATGGGAAGGTTGTTTATCGAGTTCTTTTGCAATTTGTTTCTTGGAATTTGATGAATGTGCAGAATAAAGTCAACCATGTACATACAAAACAAAAAGTTGATTTCTGAACTCCGACTTGCAAAGAAGTTACATTTAACAAGAAGCACACAAAAAAAAAGAGAAAAAAAGAAGAGACCCAAACAGTTCAAACACAGACACACGCACGCACATAAGTGACACACACACACGTACTCAAATACACACACACAAAACAAACACAGCTTGCAGCATTTGAAATACAAGAAAGAGAAGAGCCTGACGATGAAGGAGAGAAACAGCAGGAAAAAAAATCCATGATACATCAACCCATCCTTACCTACCTTTCCCTTTTCACCCCCACCCCTCCCCTCCCTGGACTGACCTCAGTGATGACCTTGTGGTCCTCCTGAACCTCCTCCTCCATCTCCTGCATCTTGTTCATCACCTGGTGGAACGTCAGCAGCTCCTCACTCACCTCCTCCTGCTGTAGAATCAACACAATCCATCCATCAGTCCATCCATCCATCCATCTCCTGCCTCATCTTCATCACCTGCTGTAACATCAGTAGCTCCTGGCACACCTCCTCCTGCTGTAAAAACAGGAACAATTCATCCATCAGTCCATCCATCCATCCATCCATCAGTCCATCCATCAATCCATCTCCTGCCTCATCTTCATCACCTGCTGTAACATCAGTAGCTCCTGGCACACCTCCTCCTGCTGTTAAAACAGGAACAATTCATCCATCAGTCCATCCATTCATCCATCAGTCCATCCATCCATCCATCCATCCATCCATCAGTCCATCCATCAATCCATCAGTCCATCCATCAATCCATCTCCTGCCTCATCTTCATCACCTGCTGTAACATCAGTAGCTCCTGGCACACCTCCTCCTGCTGTTAAAACAGGAACAATTCATCCATCAGTCCATCCATCCATCCATCAGTCCATCCATCAGTCCATCCATCCATCCATCCATCCATCCATCCATCCATACATCAGTCCATCCATCAGTCCATCCATCCATCCATCATCCATCCATCCATCCATCCATCCATCCATCCATCCATCAGTCCATCCATCCATCCATCCATCCAGTCCATCCATCCATCCATCCATCCATCCATCAGTCCATCCATCCATCCATCCATCCATCCATCAATCCATCCATCCATCCATCCATCCATCACTCCATCCATCCATCAGTCCATCCATCCATCAGTCCATCACTCCATCCATCCATCCATCACTCCATCCATCCATCAGTCCATCCATCCATCAGTCCATCCATCCATCAGTCCATCCATCCATCAGTCCATCCATCACTCCATCCATCCATCACTCCATCCATCCATCAGTCCATCCATCCATCCATCACTCCATCCATCCATCACTCCATCCATCCATCAGTCCATCCATCCATCAGTCCATCCATCCATCCATCCATCCATCAATCCATCCATCCATCCATCCATCACTCCATCCATGTCCTTTCACAAGTACAGCTCTTGATTTGAATTTAGGAAAACGCTTACAAACGCTGCACTTGAAATTAAAAAAAAAACAACTTTGGATCTGGAAGCGATGCACAGGAGTTGAAGAAAAAGTTGATTTTTTTTTAATTTCTTCTTACTTCCAAAGCTGACAATATGATTTGAATGATGTGTATACAAAGTGTCACAAGCCCAAAACATTCCATTCCATAGCCTTACTTGATGGAAATACCGCCTTGCCATAAGACTGTGTCAGACCAATAGGAATTGTTCGGAAATAATTCATTTGGTCAAACAGGGGAAATTACTCTACCATCAGGTACTGAGGTAGATCCCCAAACTAGGGATGATTACCATCGGGGGGGGGGAGGCAATTGCTATCATCTATATTTTAGACATCTGTAGAGTCACCCCTCTACAGGCAATAAAAGTTCAGTTCTGTTCATACACTTTCCTTTGCACACGTTCACACATATGCCTACACGCATAATGCATTGTAATGAAATTTAGGTTTAAAATTTAAAGAACACATTTAGTGGCCCATCATGTTTTTTAAAATGACCCCTCATTTTCTGTAGTCAGGGGTCATATGACCCATGAAGTCTGAAAACAATCTGAAGCTCTGTATCTTTCTGACTTTTGGCCCATTCTCCTGCCTTTTTTCCAAGAAAAATCTTCCATATAGTTTTCTCCTTTGAGGTCCTCCGAAATCGAACTGTGTCGGCTGACTGCAGCGGGGAGACCAGTGAACACTGGAGAACGGACACATACATACCCATTGTGGCCTTATGGCCCGGGAACGCAGCAGAAGAAGAAGATGTCGGCTGACTGCAGCGGGGAGACCAGTGAACACTGGAGAACGGACACATACATACCCATTGTGGCCTTATGGCCCGGGAACGCAGAAGAAGACTGTGTCGGCTGACTGCAGCGGGGAGACCAGTGAACACTGGAGAACGGACACATACATACCCATTGTGGCCTTATGGCCCGGGAACGCAGAAGAAGAAGACTGTGTCGGCTGACTGCAGCAAGGAGACCAGTGAACACTGGAGAACGGACACATACACAGACCTGCCAACCCCCTAACAGACCAAAGAGGAACATTTGTAGCAGGAAAGAGGAATTTTTTGGAGCTAAGAGGAATTTTGACGCAGCATCTTACCTTTCGCGCGTAAACATAATTTGAAGCAAGCAATTTTCATCCTTGTGAACTTGTCTTGTTTAACACAAGTCTTGTCTGGAAGTGTCACAACTATTCCTAACACAATAGAAGCTTTTGGTTTGTTCCTTGTTCCTCTGTCCTTTTTATTTGGGCAGACCAAGACGGTTGGCGCCATAGATGATTTAAATAATAAGACATGGAAGGAAGATAATGAATCAATTTAAGTTCATCTTTGTTTTCTTTCCTTCCGTTGGCTTGAAAAAGTCGGCAACGGTGGAAGAGGAAGTCTGGGAGTTTGCAGTTTCGATAAGACGATGAGAAGTAATGTGGCATTTGATGTCTTGACACCCTCCATTGGAGACTTTTAAGTGTAGTGAGCACATTATACATCAAGCATGATGCACACTTTCTTGATGTCTGAATGCACATATACTTTTCCATGTAATCTAGGCAGAAATATTGGTCTATTCTCTTTCTTTTCTCCCCAGAGTCTCACACACATCGATGTGTCAATCGCCATCTTGACGGAAGTGCGCAAACAGAAACTAGAAAGTCGGTTATATGCACAGCAGCTGTGGTGCTCTGTATATGAGACGATGAATTTGTGTGTTCTTTTTTTTTAAGTTTTGAAAGCGGAATTTTATGGACTTGAGCGGAAGGGCGGAAGAAATGTAGTCTGAGCGGAAGAAATTCCGCTCAAAGCGGAAAGGTTGGCAGGTCTGCATACATACCCATTGTGGCCGTATGGCCCGGGAACGCAGAAGAAGAAGACTGTGTCGGCTGACTGCAGCGGGGAGACCAGTGAACACTGGAGAACGGACACATACATACCCATTGTGGCCGTATGGCCCGGGAACGCAGCAGAAGAAGATGTCGGCTGACTGCAGCAAGGAGACCAGTGAACACTGGAGAACGGACACATACATACCCATTGTGGCCTTATGGCCCGGGAACGCAGCAGAAGAAGAAGATTGTGTCGGCTGACTGCAGCAAGGAGACCAGTGAACACTGGAGAACGGACACATACATACCCATTGTGGCCTTATGGCCCGGGAACGCAGCAGAAGAAGAAGACTGTGTCGGCTGACTGCAGCGGGGAGACCAGTGAACACTGGAGAACGGACGCATACATACCCATTGTGGCCGTATGGCCCGGCTACGCAGAAGAAGAAGAAGCACTTACATTGGATGTTTTGAGCATGGCCAGGTCTGAGTTCTGCGGAGACATGGTGCCCAGGGGCACGTTGCTGGGTGGAACGATGTCCGACGGCTTGCCTTCCACAGGGCCGCCCGGCCCTAACTCTTTCACCCTGGAGGACAGAGAACAACAGGCCTTTCAACTTTGTCTTTGTTCATCATCCCGCCCGGCCCTAACTCTTTCACCCTGGAGGACAGAGAACAACAGGCCTTTCAACTTTGTCTTTGTTCATCATCCTGCCTGGCCCTAACTCAAAACTTTTTATTTTCAAATTTCTACATGTGTTACTGTCAATGGTCAATATTCATCTTGGTTTTCAATCGAAAGGGGGGTCAGACACAGGGATCCATCATCACCATATTTGTATTTAATATGTGCAGAAATTCTTTGTCTCATGATCCGAAGAAATGTAAATATTAAAGGTATTAAAACAAAAGATAAGGAAAATTTGCTATCTCAGTTTGCCGATGACACTACTTTATATCTTGATGGATCTGAAAGATCATTTCTTGAAACCATTAAGGTTCTAACTAAATTTTCACAGATCTCAGGCCTAAAAATAAATTTTGATAAAACCCAAATCATATGGATTGGAAGTAGAAAGAACTGTGGCATTCAGTATATGAGGGGCAAAAATTTTGTGTGGGATCCAGGAACTTTCAAAATTTTAGGTGTCAAATTTTCTACTGATATAAATAGTATTGTACAAATGAACTACGAAGATAAACTATTACATGGTTCGTGGGGACTTGGAAGAGTGCCAAAAAAGGACCTTAAAAGGACCTTTAAAGGACCAGCAATTTTTTTTAAAGGACCTATTTAAACCTTGTTTGTAGTTGTACTTGCAGACGTGGTGGGTGCAGAGCCAGACGCCGACGATTGTGGCTGAGCAGATTCTTTTTTTTTTTTTTTGGCTGAGCAGATTCATTTGTTGTTACAGTAGTACATCTGCTACTTGCAAAAAAAGTCAGTCACATTGCACCTCGATTCCGCCTTGTGCCTTCTTTCAGCTTTCTTGTGATTTTCAGTCTTTGCGTGTTGTTTCAGCACCGACTCTCCCATTGACAAGATGTTGATGTTTTTTTTACAATATGCACAACGAACTGCATGTTTGTTGTCCATCACTTTTCGGACCCAGTCCTTATAAATGTCCTCTCAGCCAACGATCCTGAAAACGAACACTTTCCAGGCATTTTTACACTTTTTACTTGAAAACAAGCACTGAAGCAGCCGCATGTGGGAAAAATTTCAACATGGCGCATAAGATATGTCGCCGAATCTCGCGCACGTGACCGGATTTACAGTAACTATTAAAATTAGATCGTCTGCTCGAAAGATACGAAGGCGATCGATTTTTGGCAAATTTTATTTCATTTAATATATTTTTTTGAGTTCATTTCTTATGACAAGGTACTTAGTTTTGTTTTTTGGCCCGATTAAAGGATTTAAACTGACCGCACCAATTTTAAAAGGACCTTTGACTGATTTGAAAGGACCTCCTTGCTGATATAAAGGACTTAACAGGCCTTTTGATGACCGATCAATTTCACAGCACTTTAAAGCACCTGAAAGGACCCCACGAACCCTGTATTAGCAATGAGAAGGATTTTGGCATCATGGAAAAAAAGACAGATAACCCCTTTTGGAAAAATAACAGTAGTTAAAACTCTGGTGTTTTCAAAAATAGTTCATCTCCTGATCAGCCTGCCTGACCCCCCTGATGACTTTATCACTGCTTTAGATAAAGAGCTATACATATTTTTATGGAATGGGAAAAAAGGTAAAATTAAAAAATCTGTCATTGACAAAGAATACAGTGCAGGTGGTTTAAAAATGCTTAACGTGAGGAATTTTATATCGGCAATGAAAATCAGTTGGTTACGTAGACTTACAAGAGACGATTCAGACTGGAAATTCTTTACTATCAATATGTTTCCTATGTTAGATAATGTTGAAAAATTTGGAGCAGAATATGGAAATATTATTATGCAGACTGTACACAATCCTTTTTGGAAGGATGTTATTAGACATTATAAAAAACTATATTTGAAATGTCAACCTACTTCAGTTCATGAATTTATGTCTGAGTGTATACACTACAATGCAAATATTGTAAGAAATAAAAAAAGTTATTTTTGTGCGAGAGTGGATCGCTCATGACATTCTTTTTGTTAAACAACTAATAAATGGTGAGGGCAATTTTATGTCATTTCAAGAATTTTTGACAGTTTCCTGGTGTAAGAACTAATTTTGTTTTATATATAGGTATTCTGAATGCTATTCGTTCTTACAGTCCAAAGTTAAATATTATTGTTACTAACAGGTACAAACTGTTGGATCAACAAATGTGGTTTTCAATTAAGAAGGTCAGCAAGTATATACAAACTGTTGGATCAACACATGTGGTTTTCAATTAAGAAGGTCAGCAAGTATATACAAACTGTTGGATCAACACATGTGGTTTTCAATTAAGGTCAGCAAGTATATACAAACTGTTGGATCAACACATGTGGTTTTCAATTAAGAAGGTCAACAAGTATATACAAACTGTTGGATCAACACATGTGGTTTTCAATTAAGAAGGTCAGCAAGTATATACAAACTGTTGGATCAACAAATGTGGTTTTCAATTAAGAAGGTCAGCAAGTATATACAAACTGTTGGATCAACAAATGTGGTTTTCAATTAAGAAGGTCAGCAAGTATATACAAACTGTTGGATCAACAAATGTGGTTTTCAATTAAGGTCAGCAAGTATATACAAACTGTTGGATCAACAAATGTGGTTTTCAATTAAGAAGGTCAGCAAGTATATACAAACTGTTGGATCAACACATGTGGTTTTCAATTAAGAAGGTCAGCAAGTATATACAAACTGTTGGATCAACAAATGTGGTTTTCAATTAAGAAGGTCAGCAAGTATATACAAACTGTTGGATCAACACATGTGGTTTTCAATTAAGAAGGTCAGCAAGTATATACAAACTGTTGGATCAACAA
This sequence comes from Phymorhynchus buccinoides, assembly GCA_017654935.2. Classification (NCBI taxonomy): domain Eukaryota; kingdom Metazoa; phylum Mollusca; class Gastropoda; order Neogastropoda; family Raphitomidae; genus Phymorhynchus; species Phymorhynchus buccinoides. The sequence continues at coordinate 61,584,934 of CM065689.1, forward strand.
ATGTGGTTTTCAATTAAGGGTCAGCAAGTATATACAAACTGTTGGATCAACACATGTGGTTTTCAATTAAGGGCAGCAAGTATATACAAACTGTTGGATCAACACATGTGGTTTTCAATTAAGGTCAGCAAGTATATACAAACTGTTGGATCAACACATGTGGTTTTCAATTAAGAAGGTCAGCAAGTATATACAAACTGTTGGATCAACAAATGTGGTTTTCAATTAAGGTCAGCAAGTATATACAAACTGTTGGATCAACACATGTGGTTTTCAATTAAGAAGGTCAGCAAGTATATACAAACTGTTGGATCAACACATGTGGTTTTCAATTAAGGTCAGCAAGTATATACAAACTGTTGGATCAACAAATGTGGTTTTCAATTAAGGTCAGCAAGTATATACAAACTGTTGGATCAACACATGTGGTTTTCAATTAAGGGCAGCAAGTATATACAAACTGTTGGATCAACACATGTGGTTTTCAATTAAGAAGGTCAGCAAGTATATACAAACTGTTGGATCAACACATGTGGTTTTCAATTAAGAAGGTCAGCAAGTATATACAAACTGTTGGATCAACACATGTGGTTTTCAATTAAGAAGGTCAGCAAGTATATACAAACTGTTGGATCAACACATGTGGTTTTCAATTAAGAAGGTCAGCAAGTATATACAAACTGTTGGATCAACACATGTGGTTTTCAATTAAGAAGGTCAGCAAGTATATACAAACTGTTGGATCAACACATGTGGTTTTCAATTAAGGGCAGCAAGTATATACAAACTGTTGGATCAACAAATGTGGTTTTCAATTAAGGTCAGCAAGTATATACAAACTGTTGGATCAACACATGTGGTTTTCAATTAAGGTCAGCAAGTATATACAAACTGTTGGATCAACACATGTGGTTTTCAATTAAGAAGGTCAGCAAGTATATACAAACTGTTGGATCAACACATGTGGTTTTCAATTAAGGGCAGCAAGTATATACAAACTGTTGGATCAACACATGTGGTTTTCAATTAAGAAGGTCAGCAAGTATATACAAACTGTTGGATCAACACATGTGGTTTTCAATTAAGAAGGGCAGCAAGTATATACAAACTGTTGGATCAACACATGTGGTTTTCAATTAAGGGCAGCAAGTATATACAAACTGTTGGATCAACACATGTGGTTTTCAATTAAGGGCAGCAAGTATATACAAACTGTTGGATCAACACATGTGGTTTTCAATTAAGAAGGTCAGCAAGTATATACAAACTGTTGGATCAACACATGTGGTTTTCAATTAAGAAGGGCAGCAAGTATATACAAACTGTTGGATCAACACATGTGGTTTTCAATTAAGGGCAGCAAGTATATACAAACTGTTTTCAATAATAACAAGGCCATCCCTGCTGCTATCACTAAATGGAATCATCTTTTTGATAATCTTAATTGGAAATTAATCTTTTCTCACTGCTTTAAGACTACAGCTGATGTCCAGCTGCGGTGGTTCCAGACCAGGCTGTTACATAGATTGCTCCCAACTCAAAGATATTTGTTTCTACAGAAAATTGTTGATTCTCCTACTTGCAATTTTTTCAACCAAGAAGAACAGACAATTCCCCACATGCTGCATGACTGTGTTGTAATACAACAGTTTGGGACTGACCTTGAAAATAGGTTGAAAGATAAATGTCAACACTGTTATAACATGGGGTTTAGCAAGGAATTAATTTTGTTTGGGGTTAGACTAAATACAAGAACTGACAAGGTAATGGACCTTTTGCATTTGTTGGCTAAATTCTACATTTATAAATGTAAACTTCAAGATGTCCACCCTAATCTACAGGCTTTTGTTGCTGTATTGAAAAATAGGTTTTGCATTGAAAAGTATTTGTCTGTTTTAAACTATACAGCAAAAGCATTTGAAGAAAATTGGTTCCAATATTTCCCAAATATATCTTAACTTCTTTCCAACCCACTCCACCCTCTTTTTTTCCTTTTTTCTTTTTGTTCCCTTTCTCCCCTCTCTCCTTTTCCCCTGTGTATGATTATACATTTACAGAGCTTAGCATAAATTATATTAAATATCACATTTATCAAATGTTTACCCCATATGTCACTCATAATTCAGTGTTCTTGTATTTTTTATTTTATCTATTTACTTTGTTATTTTCAGCATGTCACCAGATTGAACTGTATAATTCCAAATTTTCTTTTCGGTAACGGTTGTCATGTACAATTCAGTCCTGGGTATGTAAACAGCAGGTGTACCCCATGATGTAGGGATAGGTGAGGGTGGGGTATATGCGTGTACTCATTCATGTAGTGTGTGTGTGTGGATGTGTGTGTTAGCCTATGTATTTGAGAATGGTTGATGTTACTTTCACTAATAGTGTTGTTGATGACGGTGGTTGGTGATTATGGTGGTGGATATGTGTGTTAACCTATGTATTTGAGAATGGTTGATGTTACTTTCACTAATAGTGTTGTTGATGACGGTGGTTGGTGATTATGGTGGTGGATATGTGTGTTAACCTATGTATTTGAGAATGGTTGATGTTACTTTCACTAATAGTGTTGTTGATGACGGTGGTTGGTGATTATGGTGGTGGATGTGTGTGTTAACCTATATATTTGAGAATGGTTGATGTTACTTTCACTAATAGTGTTGTTGATGACGGTGGTTGGTGATTGTGGTGGTGGATATGATGAGAATAATGGTAGTGATAGTATTGTCACCAGGACTATAATTACTCCTGTTAATTCCTTTGCCTTTGCTGAAGTTGTGCTTATTATCATTATTTGTTACTATTTACTTATTAATACTATTATTGTTGTTCATCATGTTATTGTCATCATTGTTGTTGCTATTATTGTTGTTCATCATGTTATTGTCATCAATGTTGTTGCTATTATTGTTGTTCATCATGTTATTGTCATCATTGTTGTTGCTATTATTGTTGTTCATCATGTTATTGTCATCATTGTTGTTGCTATTATTGTTGTTCATCATGTTATTGTCATCATTGTTGTTGCTATTATTGTTGTTCATCATGTTATTGTCATCATTGTTGTTGCTATTATTGTTGTTCATCATGTTATTGTCATCATTGTTGTTGCTATTATTGTTGTTCATCATGTTATTGTCATCATTGTTGTTGCTATTATTGTTGTTCATCATGTTATTGTCATCATTGTTGTTGCTATTATTGTTGTTCATCATGTTATTGTCATCATTGTTGTTGCTATTATTGTTGTTCATCATGTTATTGTTGTCATTGTTGTTGCTATAATTGTTGTTCATCATGTTATTGTCATCATTGTTGTTCATCACATTGTTGTCATCATCATTGTCATTGCTATCATTGTTGCTGTTGTTGTTGCTATCATTGTTGTGTCATCATTGTTGTTGTCATCATTGTTGTTCATCATGTTATTGTCATCATTGTCATTGCTATCATTGTTGTTCATCATGTTATTGTCATCATTGTCATTGCTATCATTGTTGTTGTTGTTGTTGTCATCTTCATTGTCATTGCTATCATTGTTGTTGTTGTTGTTGTCATCTTCATTGTCATTGCTATCATTGTTGTTGTTGTTGTTGTCATCTTCATTGTCATTGCTATCATTGTTGTTGTTGTTGTTGTCATCTTCATTGTCATTGCTATCATTGTTGTTGTCATCATCATCATTGTTGTTGCTATCATTGTTGCTGTTGTTGTTGTCATCAATCATCACTATCATGGTTACTATTACTACCATAGTTGTTGTTGTTGTCATCAATCACCACTATCATGGTTACTATTACTACCATAGTTGTTGTTGTTGTCATCAATCATCACTATCATGGTTACTATTACTACCATAGTTGTTGTTGTTGTCATCAATCACCACTATCATAGTTACTATTACTACCATAGTTGTTGTTGTTGTCATCAATCACCACTATCATGGTTACTATTACTACCATAGTTGTTGTTGTTGTCATCAATCACCACTATCATGGTTACTATTACTACCATGGTTATAGTAGTTGTTGTCATCAATCACCACTATCATGGTTACTATTACTACCATAGTTGTTGTTGTTGTCATCAATCACCACTATCATGGTTACTATTACTACCATAGTTGTTGTTGTTGTCATCAATCACCACTATCATGGTTACTATTACTACCATAGTTGTTGTTGTTGTCATCAATCACCACTATCATGGTTACTATTACTACCATAGTTGTTGTTGTTGTCATCAATCACCACTATCATGGTTACTATTACTACCATATTTGTTGTTGTTGTCATCAATCACCACTATCATGGTTACTATTACTACCATAGTTGTTGTTGTTGTCATCAATCACCACTATCATGGTTACTATTACTACCATAGTTGTTGTTGTTGTCATCAATCACCACTATCATGGTTACTATTACTACCATAGTTGTTGTTGTTGTCATCAATCACCACTATCATGGTTACTATTACTACCATAGTTGTTGTTGTTGTCATCAATCACCACTATCATGGTTACTATTACTACCATAGTTGTTGTTGTTGTCATCAATCACCACTATCATGGTTACTATTACTACCATAGTTGTTGTTGTTGTCATCAATCACCACTATCATGGTTACTATTACTACCATAGTTGTTGTTGTCATCAATCACCACTATCATAGTTACTATTACTACCATAGTTGTTGTTGTTGTCATCAATCATCACTATCATGGTTACTATTACTACCATAGTTGTTGTTGTTGTCATCAATCACCACTATCATGGTTACTATTACTACCATAGTTGTTGTTGTTGTCATCAATCACCACTATCATGGTTACTATTACTACCATAGTTGTTGTTGTCATCAATCACCACTATCATGGTTACTATTACTACCATAGTTGTTGTTGTTGTCATCAATCATCAATCACACTATCATGGTTACTATTACTACCATAGTTGTTGTTGTTGTCATCAATCACCACTATCATGGTTACTATTACTACCATAGTTGTTGTTGTTGTCATCAATCACCACTATCATGGTTACTATTACTACCATAGTTGTTGTTGTCATCAATCACCACTATCATAGTTACTATTACTACCATAGTTGTTGTTGTTGTCATCAATCACCACTATCATAGTTACTATTACTACCATAGTTGTTGTCATCAATCACCACTATCATGGTTACTATTACTACCATAGTTGTTGTTGTTGTCATCAATCATCACTATCATGGTTACTATTACTACCATAGTTGTTGTTGTTGTCATCAATCACCACTATCATAGTTACTATTACTACCATAGTTGTTGTTGTTGTCATCAATCACCACTATCATAGTTACTATTACTACCATAGTTGTTGTTGTTGTCATCAATCACCACTATCATGGTTACTATTACTACCATAGTTGTTGTTGTTGTCATCAATCACCACTATCATGGTTACTATTACTACCATAGTTGTTGTTGTTGTCATCAATCACCACTATCATGGTTACTATTACTACCATAGTTGTTGTTGTTGTCATCAATCACCACTATCATGGTTACTATTACTACCATAGTTGTTGTTGTTGTCATCAATCACCACTATCATGGTTACTATTACTATTACTACCACTATAGTTGTTGTTGTCATCAATCACCACTATCATGGTTACTATTACTACCATAGTTGTTGTTGTTGTCATCAATCACCACTATCATGGTTACTATTACTACCATAGTTGTTGTTGTTGTCATCAATCACCACTATCATGGTTACTATTACTACAATACTATTGTAGTTTGTGTTGTTGTCATCAATCACCACTATCATGGTTACTATTACTACCATAGTTGTTGTTGTTGTCATCAATCACCACTATCATGGTTACTATTACTACCATAGTTGTTGTTGTTGTCATCAATCACCACTATCATGGTTACTATTACTACCATAGTTGTTGTTGTTGTCATCAATCACCACTATCATGGTTACTATTACTACCATAGTTGTTGTTGTTGTCATCAATCACACTATCATGGTTACTATTACTACCATAGTTGTTGTTGTTGTCATCAATCACCACTATCATGGTTACTATTACTACCATAGTTGTTGTTGTTGTCATCAATCACCACTATCATGGTTACTATTACTACCATAGTTGTTGTTGTTGTCATCAATCACCACTATCATGGTTACTATTACTACCATAGTTGTTGTTGTTGTCATCAATCACCACTATCATGGTTACTATTACTACCATATTGTTGTTGTTGTCATCAATCACCACTATCATGGTTACTATTACTACCATAGTTGTTGTTGTTGTCATCAATCACCACTATCATGGTTACTATTACTACCATAGTTGTTGTTGTTGTCATCAATCACCACTATCATAGTTACTATTACTACCATAGTTGTTGTTGTTGTCATCAATCACCACTATCATGGTTACTATTACTACCATAGTTGTTGTTGTTGTCATCAATCACCACTATCATGGTTACTATTACTACCATAGTTGTTGTTGTTGTCATCAATCACCACTATCATGGTTACTATTACTACCATAGTTGTTGTTGTTGTCATCAATCATCCACTATCATGGTTACTATTACTACCATAGTTGTTGTTGTTGTCATCAATCACCACTATCATGGTTACTATTACTACCATATTGTTGTTGTTGTCATCAATCACCACTATCATGGTTACTATTACTACCATAGTTGTTGTTGTTGTCATCAATCACCACTATCATGGTTACTATTACTACCATAGTTGTTGTTGTTGTCATCAATCACCACTATCATGGTTACTATTACTACCATAGTTGTTGTTGTTGTCATCAATCACCACTATCATGGTTACTATTACTACCATAGTTGTTGTTGTTGTCATCAATCACCACTATCATGGTTACTATTACTACCATAGTTGTTGTTGTTGTCATCAATCACCACTATCATGGTTACTATTACTACCATAGTTGTTGTTGTTGTCATCAATCACCACTATCATGGTTACTATTACTACCATAGTTGTTGTTGTTGTCATCAATCAGTTGTTGTTGTTGTCATCCACTATCATGGTTACTATTACTACCATAGTTGTTGTTGTTGTCATCAATCACCACTATCATGGTTACTATTACTACCATAGTTGTTGTTGTTGTCATCAATCACCACTATCATGGTTACTATTACTACCATAGTTGTTGTTGTTGTCATCAATCACCACTATCATGGTTACTATTACTACCATAGTTGTTGTTGTTGTCATCAATCACCACTATCATGGTTACTATTACTACCATAGTTGTTGTTGTTGTCATCAATCACCACTATCATGGTTACTATTACTACCATAGTTACTATTACTTGTTGTTGTTGTCATCAATCACCACTATCATGGTTACTATTACTACCATAGTTGTTGTCATCAATCACCACTATACTACCATAGTGTTGTTGTCATCAATCACCACTATCATGGTTACTATTACTACCATAGTTGTTGTTGTTGTCATCAATCACCACTATCATGGTTACTATTACTACCATAGTTGTTGTTGTTGTCATCAATCACCACTATCATGGTTACTATTACTACCATAGTTGTTGTTGTTGTCATCAATCACCACTATCATGGTTACTATTACTACCATAGTTGTTGTTGTTGTCATCAATCACCACTATCATGGTTACTATTACTACCATAGTTGTTGTTGTTGTCATCAATCACCACTATCATGGTTACTATTACTACCATAGTTGTTGTTGTTGTCATCAATCACCACTATCATGGTTACTATTACTACCATAGTTGTTGTTGTTGTCATCAATCACCACTATCATGGTTACTATTACTACCATAGTTGTTGTTGTTGTCATCAATCACCACTATCATGGTTACTATTACTACCATAGTTGTTGTTGTTGTCATCAATCACCACTATCATGGTTACTATCATGGTTACTATTACTACCATAGTTGTTGTTGTTGTCATCAATCACCACTATCATGGTTACTATTACTACCATAGTTGTTGTTGTTGTTGTCATCAATCACCACTATCATGGTTACTATTACTACCATAGTTGTTGTTGTTGTCATCAATCACCACTATCATAGTTACTATTACTACCATAGTTGTTGTTGTTGTCATCAATCACCACTATCATGGTTACTATTACTACCATAGTTGTTGTTGTTGTCATCAATCACCACTATCATGGTTACTATTACTACCATAGTTGTTGTTGTCATCAATCACCACTATCATGGTTACTATTACTACCATAGTTGTTGTTGTTGTCATCAATCACCACTATCATGGTTACTATTACTACCATAGTTGTTGTTGTTGTCATCAATCACCACTATCATGGTTACTATTACTACCATAGTTGTTGTTGTTGTCATCAATCATCACTATCATGGTTACTATTACTACCATAGTTGTTGTTGTTGTCATCAATCACCACTATCATGGTTACTATTACTACCATATTTGTTGTTGTTGTCATCAATCACCACTATCATGGTTACTATTACTACCATAGTTGTTGTTGTTGTCATCAATCACCACTATCATGGTTACTATTACTACCATAGTTGTTGTTGTTGTCATCAATCACCACTATCATGGTTACTATTACTACCATAGTTGTTGTTGTTGTCATCAATCACCACTATCATGGTTACTATTACTACCATAGTTGTTGTTGTCATCAATCACCACTATCATGGTTACTATTACTACCATAGTTGTTGTTGTTGTCATCAATCACCACTATCATGGTTACTATTACTACCATAGTTGTTGTTGTTGTCATCAATCACCACTATCATGGTTACTATTACTACCATAGTTGTTGTTGTTGTCATCAATCACCACTATCATGGTTACTATTACTACCATAGTTGTTGTTGTTGTCATCAATCACCACTATCATGGTTACTATTACTACCATAGTTGTTGTTGTTGTCATCAATCACCACTATCATGGTTACTATTACTACCATAGTTGTTGTTGTTGTCATCAATCACAGTTGTTGTTGTTGTCATCAATACTATATGGTTACTATAGTTGTTGTTGTTGTCATCAATCACCACTATCATGGTTACTATTACTACCATAGTTGTTGTTGTTTCATCAATCACCACTATCATAGTTACTATTACTACCATATGTTGTTGTTGTTGTCATCAATCACCACTATCATGGTTACTATTACTACCATAGTTGTTGTTGTTGTCATCAATCACCACTATCATGGTTACTATTACTACCATAGTTGTTGTTGTTGTCATCAATCATCACTATCATGGTTACTATTACTACCATAGTTGTTGTTGTTGTCATCAATCACCACTATCATGGTTACTATTACTACCATAGTTGTTGTTGTTGTCATCAATCACCACTATCATGGTTACTATTACTACCATAGTTGTTGTTGTTGTCATCAATCACCACTATCATGGTTACTATTACTACCATAGTTGTTGTTGTTGTCATCAATCACCACTATCATGGTTACTATTACTACCATAGTTGTTGTTGTTGTCATCAATCACCACTATCATGGTTACTATTACTACATATTGTTGTTGTTGTCATCAATCACCACTATCATGGTTACTATTACTACCATAGTTGTTGTTGTTGTCATCAATCACCACTATCATGGTTACTATTACTACCATAGTTGTTGTTGTTGTCATCAATCACCACTATCATGGTTACTATTACTACCATAGTTGTTGTTGTTGTCATCAATCACCACTATCATGGTTACTATTACTACCATAGTTGTTGTTGTTGTCATCAATCACCACTATCATGGTTACTATTACTACCATAGTTGTTGTTGTTGTCATCAATCACCACTATCATGGTTACTATTACTACCATAGTTGTTGTTGTTGTCATCAATCACCACTATCATGGTTACTATTACTACCATAGTTGTTGTTGTTGTCATCAATCACCACTATCATGGTTACTATTACTACCATAGTTGTTGTTGTTGTCATCAATCACCACTATCATGGTTACTATTACTACCATAGTTGTTGTTGTTGTCATCAATCACCACTATCATGGTTACTATTACTACCATAGTTGTTGTTGTTGTCATCAATCACCACTATCATGGTTACTATTACTACCATAGTTGTTGTTGTTGTCATCAATCACCACTATCATGGTTACTATTACTACCATAGTTGTTGTTGTTGTCATCAATCACCACTATCATGGTTACTATTACTACCATAGTTGTTGTTGTTGTCATCAATCACTATCACATATCATCATCACTATCATGGTTACTATTACTACCATAGTTGTTGTTGTCATCAATCACCACTATCATGGTTACTATTACTACCATAGTTGTTGTTGTTGTTCATCAATCACCACTATCATGGTTACTATTACTACCATAGTTGTTGTTGTTGTTCATCATCAATCACCACTATCATGGTTACTATTACTACCATAGTTTGTTGTTGTTGTCATCAATCATCACTATCATGGTTACTATTACTACCATAGTTGTTGTTGTTGTCATCAATCACATGGTTACTATTACTACTATCACATCATAGTTGTTGTTGGTTACTATTACTACCATAGTTGTTGTTGTTGTCATCAATCACCACTATCATGGTTACTATTACTACCATAGTTGTTGTTGTTGTCATCAATCACCACTATCATGGTTACTATTACTACCATAGTTGTTGTTGTTGTCATCAATCACCACTATCATGGTTACTATTACTACCATAGTTGTTGTTGTTGTTGTTGTTGTCATCAATCACCACTATCATGGTTACTATTACTACCATAGTTGTTGTTGTTGTCATCAATCACCACTATCATGGTTACTATTACTACCATAGTTGTTGTTGTTGTCATCAATCACCACTATCATGGTTACTATTACTACCATAGTTGTTGTTGTTGTCATCAATCACCACTATCATGGTTACTATTACTACCATAGTTGTTGTTGTCATCAATCACCACTATCATGGTTACTATTACTACCATAGTTGTTGTTGTTGTCATCAATCACCACTATCATGGTTACTATTACTACCATTGTTGTTGTTGTCATCAATCACCACTATCATGGTTACTATTACTACCATAGTTGTTGTTGTTGTCATCAGTTGTTGTTGTTGTCATCAATCACCACTATCATGGTTACTATTACTACCATAGTTGTTGTTGTTGTCATCAATCACCACTATCATGGTTACTATTACTACCATAGTTGTTGTTGTTGTCATCAATCACCACTATCATGGTTACTATTACTACCATAGTTGTTGTTGTTGTCATCAATCACCACTATCATGGTTACTATTACTACCATAGTTGTTGTTGTTGTCATCAATCACTATCATGGTTACTATTATCATCATCAATCACCACTATCATGGTTACTATTACTACCATAGTTGTTGTTGTTGTCATCAATCACCACTATCATGGTTACTATTACTACCATATTTGTTGTTGTTGTCATCAATCACCACTATAGTTGTTGTTGTTGTCATCAATCACCACTATCATGGTTACTATTACTACCATAGTTGTTGTTGTTGTCATCAATCACCACTATCATGGTTACTATTACTACCATAGTTGTTGTTGTTGTCATCAATCATCACTATCATAGTTACTATTACTACCATAGTTGTTGTTGTTGTCATCAATCACCACTATCATGGTTACTATTACTACCATAGTTGTTGTGTTGTTGTCATCAATCACCACTATCATAGTTACTATTACTACCATAGTTGTTGTTGTTGTCATCAATCACCACTATCATGGTTACTATTACTACCATAGTTGTTGTTGTTGTCATCAATCACCACTATCATGGTTACTATTACTACCATAGTTGTTGTTGTTGTCATCAATCACCACTATCATGGTTACTATTACTACCATAGTTGTTGTTGTTGTTACACTCATAATCAATCACCACTATCATGGTTACTATTACTACCATAGTTGTTGTTGTTGTCATCAATCACCACTATCATGGTTACTATTACTACCATAGTTGTTGTTGTTGTCATCAATCACCACTATCATGGTTACTATTACTACCATATTGTTGTTGTTGTCATCAATCACCACTATCATGGTTACTATTACTACCATAGTTGTTGTTGTTGTCATCAATCACCACTATCATGGTTACTATTACTACCATAGTTGTTGTTAGTTGTTGTTGTTGTCATCAATCACCACTATCATGGTTACTATTACTACCATAGTTGTTGTTGTTGTCATCAATCACCACTATCATGGTTACTATTACTACCATAGTTGTTGTTGTTGTCATCAATCACCACTATCATGGTTACATATTACTACCACTATCATAGTTACTATTACTTATTTGTTGTTGTTGTCATCAATCACCACTATCATGGTTACTATTACTACACTATCATGGTTACTATTACTACCATAGTTGTTGTTGTCATCAATCACCACTATCATGGTTACTATTACTACCATAGTTGTTGTTGTTGTCATCAATCACCACTATCATGGTTACTATTACTACCATAGTTGTTGTTGTTGTCATCAATCACCACTATCATGGTTACTATTACTACCATAGTTGTTGTTGTTGTCATCAATCACCACTATCATGGTTACTATTACTACCATAGTTGTTGTTGTTGTCATCAATCACCACTATCATGGTTACTATTACTACCATAGTTGTTGTTGTTGTCATCAATCACCACTATCATGGTTACTATTACTACCATAGTTGTTGTTGTTGTCATCAATCACCACTATCATGGTTACTATTACTACCATAGTTGTTGTTGTTGTCATCATAGTTGTTGTTGTTGTCAATCACCACTATCATGGTTACTATTACTACCATAGTTGTTGTTGTTGTCATCAATCACCACTATCATGGTTACTATTACTACCATATTTGTTGTTGTTGTCATCAATCACCACTATCATGGTTACTATTACTACCATAGTTGTTGTTGTTGTCATCAATCACCACTATCATGGTTACTATTACTACCATAGTTGTTGTTGTTGTCATCAATCACCACTATCATGGTTACTATTACTACCATAGTTGTTGTTGTTGTCATCAATCACCACTATCATGGTTACTATTACTACCATAGTTGTTGTTGTTGTCATCAATCACCACTATCATGGTTACTATTACTACCATAGTTGTTGTTGTTGTCATCAATCACCACTATCATGGTTACTATTACTACCATAGTTGTTGTTGTTGTCATCAATCACCACTATCATGGTTACTATTACTACCATAGTTGTTGTTGTTGTCATCAATCACCACTATCATGTTCATACAATCAACCACTATCATGGTTACTATTACTACCATAGTTGTTGTTGTTGTCATCAATCACCACTATCATGGTTACTATTACTACCATAGTTGTTGTTGTTGTCATCAATCACCACTATCATAGTTACTATTACTACCATAGTTGTTGTTGTTGTTGTCATCAATCACCACTATCATGGTTACTATTACTACCATAGTTGTTGTTGTTGTCATCAATCACCACTATCATGGTTACTATTACTACCATAGTTGTTGTTGTTGTCATCAATCACCACT
>CM065689.1:61599105-61631605 GCA_017654935.2 Phymorhynchus buccinoides
TCATTTTCTTACACTTTTGATGATGATCATGATGAAGATGATGGCCTTGATAATAAATACATAGCTCATTGTTTTTTAATAACAGGTCTTTGTGGTGATTTCCTATATGTTTGTCATTATCATAATTATGAAATAAAACACACTCTACAAAACACACGCACACACACACACACACACACACACACACACACACACACACACACACACACGCACTGACGCACTCATACATGCACGCAAACAAAACCCTAAGCGCTTACAAATAACAGAATATAACATACATCAATGGAAGAAAGACTACAAGAGAAGACAAACAGTCACAGAAACCGGACAGAAACAGGCACACACACAAACACACACTCACACACAATCACTCACAAACACACACTCACACACAATCACTCACACACACACACACACACACACCCAATGACGAACAAGGAGTGCGGGATAGAAACTCAGAAACTCAGAAAGTCATTTATTTGTCATAAAACCATCAAAGGAATCAAAGGACACAGATATGGCAGCACATACCACCAAGGAAAATCAAAACAAAAGCAAAAGGCAAAGTTAATGACAAAATATAAGTCGAATAACCAAACACAACACATATAATAAATTAAGTTACTATTTGTATAAAATCCATTCAACACAATTTTCAAGTGGAAATAATTGTGGATCAGTAGAGAGAGAGATTATGATCAGAAGAGGAAGCATCAGGAAAGTCATGAAACTGCACAAGTGAAACGTAATTTTCCTTTAAGTTTAATTTTCCAACATTTATAACAATTTTTCAATCTGAATATCGGCTAAAAATGTCATTTAAGACTTATTTTCGGTTCTTTTTGGTTCTTTTCGGTTCTTCTCGGTTCTTTTCGGAATGAATGAATTTGGATTTTACGTCCTCTCGACCTGGGAAGGCACATATGGGACATGAGCGCTTCTTTTCGGTAAAAAGCAGTACCCCTTCAAACTAACAAAAAAACTAAATAACAGTCGTTCAGCTCAAAACTGTTTTACTAACAGAGTAATAACTGCATGGAACAATCTTTCTAATGAAACTGTAAATGCATCATCACTAAATAAAATATGTTCAAAAATCTTATTGACAAAAAATTTAATACTATTATGTACTCCACAAATTTGGAGAAATAAAAAACAAACAAAAAAACCCCAAAACAAATACACGATGGCTCCAACCCACCTGCGTGCGCATCTCGACCATTCCAACGGAAGTGTCGCCATCTTAGTCCTTATTTGTGTGTAAACAAAGTGAAAATGTTATCTAAATGTGTAAAGAAAACATCCAGATGTTATAAATACAGTTTAAATAAGTTTCGAATTGGAGCAGCATCGATCTGGCATTTTTCACAAAAAGGTAAGGACTAAGATGGCGGTCTCCCATAATATGGCGCTCCTTGTGGTCGGATATGACGACACGTGGGTACCAGCCATAGCCGAAGTAATTCACGGGCAAAAATAAATAAATATATATATATAAATTTATCTACATTTGAGAAAAATATCTAGAGGGCAAAAGGCTTCAAAAGCCTACAGAACCTAAACTGATATGATATGATATGATAATTTCATGAAATACATTGATTATGACGCTTACAACGTGGGGAGTTTCCAACTAATCAGTTGACTTGTGTAGAAAACTTGATGCCCAATGCTGCTCAATGAGGGATTGATTGGGAGGGGGTAAGAAGGGGAGTTTGTTCACACGAATTGGCGAAAAATCAGTTGTCTGCTGTTGAGTCTTCAGACGAACCATGAAACTAGCGACAAGTAAATGTTTGATCCAAGTTGACATGCGCAAGAGTTTCGAAGCACCGCATGCGCAGACATCCGTTTCAAAAGACAACGGAAGAGAGCAATGTTTATCATATATTCAACAAAATTGAAATGAAAATTCAGCGTCCAGATCATTGACATTGATTCAGATCGCATGAGAATGGCTGATATGTCATTGCTGCGGGTCGGTCTCAATGTCGACATTCAGCGAACTGACGGTAAGCCCCAAAGTAGTTCAACAACTTCGCAGAGACTGAGAGAGCGTGTCAAAAGTCATTTTTGTTTGGATTTGTTTTTAATTGAAAACCCGCCGGCACACGTGCAGACGACATATATTTGAGTGCAAGTTTAGAATATGTTTTGTTTTACAACATGAATATAGTTTCATTGCACTAGTTGTACCAGTATTGCTTGTTTTGTATTTGGCTGATTCCAGGGATAGTCCAGGATGATTCATACAATCTCGGTGATTCAATCAAACCTGTTTCCAGGCAACCACTGAATCACTCAATCAGCCAAGCTAAGCATCATTGATCAAGATGATATTCAGTTATTGGATTCAGTTATTGGAGTTTCAGTTTTTTCAAACTCGCTATTGAAGTTATTGAAGAGAATTTTGCGTTTTCATCTTATTCAGAAAGTGCTGGGCTGGCCCAAAACTAGCCAAGTCAAGTGGCCGGAGGCTGGTACAAAAGTGTGGGCTATTTCAAAAGTCACTAGCCTGATAGGCTACTTTAAATTTCAGTACTGCATGGCCGTGTTTAAACAAAAAAAATTACCACTGAGTCTCCCCACACCGTCTCTCCTTTCCAACCCACTATCAAAGTATCATTCAAACTAGTAAGTTCAGGGCTGCCTTCTACCCTACGGTCTAACTCTAAGATAACATGCCAGCCCTGGTACTGAAATTAGTGATCAAAGAAATGAAAGACAGCCTCCTCAATCCCCTCTCTCCACGTCTCCCCCCCCCCCCCCCCCATTCATTTCTCTTTACTTCTCTCCTTTCTTTCCTTCCCTATGTTTTGTTTTCTTTCTCTCCTTTCCTTTCTTTTCCTCTCCTTTCTTCTCCCCTGCATTATCACTGTATGTCACTCTGTGTGTGTGTGTGTGTGTGTGTGTGTGTGTGTGTGTGTGTGTGTGTGTGTGTACTGTACACAGCCTTAGACTTAGTGAGAGAGGGGGGGGGAGGATAGAGAGACATCTGGTTGAACTTATTCTGTGTAATTTGTCATTGCCCATGTCGTATGACCTGGAACTTGAGAAGGGGATTTGGGGGGTGAAGAGGGTGGGTGGAGGGAGAAATACGGGTGAGTGATGCGTGCAGGCTTTAATAGTATTATTGCTGAACTTGAAGAAGGAGGGTCTAGAGTTTGAAAATGAAATTAAAGAAAATTTCAGAATGGCTCATTGCCTCAACCTGTATTACCCCCCCCCCCCCTTCATCGCCTCTCTCTCTCTCTCTCTCTCTCTCTCTCTCTCTCTCTCTCTCTCTCTCTCTCTCTCTCTCTCTCTCTCTCTCTCTCTCTCTCTCTCTCTGAGTCTCTCTCTCTCTCTTTCTTTCCATCTCTCTGAGTCTCTCCCTCTCTCTCCCTCCCTCTTTCTCTCTCTCTCTCTCTTTCTCTCTATATCTCTCTCCCTCTTTCTCTCTTCCCTCTCTCTCCCTTCCCTCTCTCTCTCTCTCTCTCTCTCTCTCTCTCTCTCCCCCCTTGCATATAATTATAAATGGTAACGATATGAAGTTAACTCACATAAAGTACTAGGGGTCATAATTGATAATAATTTATCTTGGTCTAACCATGTACAAACTCTTTGTAAAACAATTTCCAAAACAAAGATCTTCTAATAACGTTCTATGCATATTTAGTGAAATATACAGAAAATACAACAAAATACTCTGAAATTTAATATACTGAAATACTAATGAAATATACCGAAATACTTCCAACATATGATATACCAAAATACACAAAATACTCTGAAATGTATCGAAATATACTGAAATGCTTACAAAATATACCGACATACACTGAAAATAACAAAATATAACGAAATACACCAAAAATACTGACACTTAAAAGTAGTCCATGGGCCACCCTGTACACCTCCCCCACCCCACCCCATTGCACCCTCCAATTATTTTATGAGAAATATACCTGCGATAGTAAGAAAAGAGGATCGGGAAGGATTGGCCGAGGATCTGCTCTCTCTCTCTCTCTCTCTCTCTCTCTCTCTCTCTCTCTCTCTCTCTCTCTCTCTCTCTCTCTCTCTCTCTCTCTCTCTCTCTCTCTCTCTCAAAATCTTAAAGATCAAATATAATTTAGTTTTCTGTTCTTCCTCTTCTAATTCTTTTCTATGTATTAGACTATTACTATTACTACCCATCCCGTTACACCCCCCACCGCACACACCCCGACCATCCCTCCCCGCTCACCCACCCCCCCCCCCCATCCCCAACCCCAACCCTACTCCCCACCCCATACGCACACGCGCATGCGTTAACCTCATACTCAACGTCAATGAGCTGGAAGACAATAGCGGTGAATAGCGCGATATTGTACGTCGTTAAAGTAATCTCCGCTCTCCAACCCTTTTGTTGGCAATGCGCGCGCAGTACTGAGTTGTTTCTGTGTAAAGTGTTTGTTGTGGCCGGCTTGAAATTTGGGTCCGCGCAAATGTAAATTGGCTCATATCACGCGCGTTTATGAATGGATGCTGTTGAAATTTTGCACCAAGATAGTCACTATCCCTGGTCATGCACGTTCAATATTTCGAGGCAGTGTCGGGTCTCGTTTTGCCGCGGTTTGTGAAAAGGTCAAGCGGCGTATATCGCGCACGTTTATAAATCGATTTGCTTCCAGTTTGGCACACAGATAGTCACTGTCCTCGGTCATCTACCTTCCAAATTTGAAGGCAATCCATCCAGAAATACCGGAGATACGGAGGATACGCGTTTCGCGCATTTGCCAAACCGCGCAAATGACACGGACGCCTTTGTTGCCGTTGCCATCGCCACGTTAGGGCTGATAGCAAATTTGAAGCGATTCGGTCGAAAAACGGCAGAGTTATAACTTATAAGGCCCGTTCTGTGTTTCACACACACACATGGATACACGGACGGACGGACGGACAGTTGCCTTTTAATAATATGATTACTCATGTGTGATGTGCGTTGTGACATGCTTCAGTATACCCTCGCCTCCCCCTTATTCCCCCTCCCCCCCCCCCTCACCTGTCATTACTCCAAGCATTTTTTTCTTTTTTTGTGTAACCCATTTGCCTTTTCACTTTTGTGCATGTGTTAGTTAACTTTGTTATTGAATGTTCTATTTACCCCAGGGCTGGGTGGAAAAAAGCATTGTATTGCTTATCTCATGTTTCCCTGGTTAAATAAAATTTTGTTTTTGTTTTTGTGTGTGTGCGCGTGCATGCAGGCATGCCTCTGAGAGACAGAGAGTATGTTTGCTTGCGTGTGTGTGTGTGTGTGTGCGTGTGCGTGCGTGCATGCAGGCATGCCTCTGAGAGACAGAGTGTGTGTGCTTGCGTGTGTGTGTGTGTGTGTGTGTGTGCGTGCATGCAGGCATGCCTCTGAGAGACAGAGAGTGTGTGTGCTTGCGTGTGTGTGTGTGTGTGTGCATACATGTGTGAGTGCGTGCATGCAGGCATGCCTCTGAGAGACAGAGAGTGTGTGTGCTTGCGTGTGTGTGTATGTGTGTGCGTGCAGGCATGCCTGTGAGAGACAGAGAGTGTGTGTGCTTGTGTGTGTGTGTGTGTGTGTGTGTGTGTGTGTGTGTGTGTGTGCGTGCGTGCGTGCAGGCATGCCTGTGAGAGACAGAGAGTGTGTGTGCTTGTGTGTGCGTGTGTGCGTGCAGGCATGCCTGTGAGAGACAGAGAGTGTGTGTGCTTGTGTGTGTGTGTGTGTGTGCATGCATGCAAGCATGCCTCTGAGAGACAGAGAGTGTGTGCTTGTGTGTGTGTGTGTGTGTGCATGCAGGCATGCCTCTCTGAGAGAGACAGAGAGTGTGTGTGCTAGTGTGTGTGTGTGTGTGTGTGTGTGTGTGTGTGTGTGTGTGTGTGTGTGTGTGTGTGTGTGTGCATGCAGGCATGCCTCTGAGAGACAGAGAGTGTGTGTGCTTGCGTGTGTGTGTATATGACTCAGTGCCAAAAGGTGCGCACAATGATGGTGGTGGACTTTGATCATGAATAAAATCATTTTAAAAACAGTCTGTGTTGCAACACTTGTTTGAGCGTGTGTATGAATGATTAAATATATAATATAAACAATCACAGCACCGTATCTTTATACATTATTACATTATTCGGTCCGAACTTGAGAAATGTCTGTAAAATCGGGCTGCCGAAAATGGACAATCGTGCAGTCGGTCTCGTTCGTTCGAAAGACAGCCTAAACAGTGACAAAATTCGGCAACCAAACGAAGTCAAATGAAAGATATAACGTTTTTATGTTTAAAAAACAAGATGTAGAGCAGGAAATATTCAATTATCTTAAGATTATAAGGTACAAAGTTGGGTAGTTGCGAACATAAAATGTGTCGTAATAATCAACTTGACCGAACTTTTGAGCTTACCTCGCAAATTACCGAGATGAGTTTCCTGGAAAATTAGGTTATCGAATTGACCAATGAAATCGCTTCAAACGAAACAGCGATCTTTCGATTTTAGGAGATAGCAACTGTTTTGGACATCGATTATTAAGTTTGGTCAAATCTGTCGTAAGCTTTTATGTTTGAGATTCACATGAATAAATCTAATATTTTAAAATAAAAAATCTTTTTGCTTAGCGAGTTGTGTTTCTGACATTGCGTCTCACTTCCGGTCTCATTTTCATTCTTCCTGTTGCAAAGCGTAGCAGACGACAGACGATTTTGGTATGGTGTAAACGTTTTCACTTCTTTATGTACGCCACGAAAAGTAATGTAAGCCACAACGTACGCCACAAAATAATGCTGGATTTTGTACCAAATGAGTTTAATAAAGCATATTAATCTCATATTCTGTGTTTGTTTACATTCATGTGTACAAGTAGAGAGCGATAGACCATTTTTGTTTGAAAAACTTCAGCAGAATCATAGCAATTTAGCAGTTTTTGAAACAGCGTGTGTCGAATATAAAACATTAAAACAATTGCAGGGAATGAAGCCTTTTGAGGTTTTAAACAGTCTTTTTTTATGGATGGTTGTAATGCATTAAGCCAAGCCTATCATGTGTGAATGAAAGACAAACAATTTTCTGTATCTTAAGGCTTGCTAAAATACATCAATGGGCAAAGTTGGGTCTTTCTGTGAAATATATTTTTGGTCTTGTTCAATGTAGTGATTGATTTAGTACACTTATCTTATATATATTTTCCAAATCTGTCTGTGTGTGTGTGTGTGTGTCTGTCTGTGTGTCCCTTATGCACGGCCACAGTTCTCAACCGATCAACACCAAATTTGGTATCAAGCATCCTTGGCACCCTCCGAAGGTCATGCCGTCCTTACTTTTCGGAAACCTCCGCCAAGGGGTCGTGGGGAGGGGGGGACCACACGCAGCTCGGATTTACTAACGGCAAGTGCGTGTGAGCTGGGGGGATGGGGGGAGGAGGGAGGGGAGGAGGGGGGCTGGGGGGGGAGGGGTGGGATGGTCCGGTGTGTGTGTGGGGGGGTGTTAAGGGGGGTGGGCTGGAGGGGGGCCACAGTTCTCAACCCATCGACACCAAATTTGGTATCAAGCATCCTTGGCAACCTCTGCCAAGGCGTCGTGGGGAGGGGGGGGGGGGGACCACATGCAGCTCCACACGCACTTGCGGTTAGTAAATCCGAGCTGTTCGGGTTTGTTTCCTTTTTTTGTTTGTTTATTTGTTCTTTTCTGTCTGTCCCAAGGATCTCCCGAACCGCTTGACCGAATCGCTTCAAATTTTGTGTGGTGGTGTGTCCCCATGAGAGGAAGGCATCTGTGCAAAACGTTTTGCCGTCCTGACCTTGACGTTGGTGTATGACCTTGAAAACTGAAAATCGTTAAGGGACCATAACTTCCACACCGCAGGTCCTAGAGTCTTGACACTTGGCATGGATGTACTTTCGCTTATGGCCGTTCTGATGATGGCGTACCAATGAAGGTCAAGGTCAGGGAGATCGGTATGCCTTGAAAGTGGTAGGGGTTTAATGATTGGGTTTTACTGTCCTACGCATATCTCCCGAACTGCTTTACCGAATCGTTTCCAGTTTTGTGTGGTGGCGTGTCACCATGAGAGAAGGCATCCGCGCATTAATTGTCACCGTCATGACCTTCACCTTGGCGTATGACCTTGAAAACCGAAAATCTTTAAGGGGCTATAACGTCCACACCGTTGGTCTTAGGGACTTCAAACTTGGCATGTAGGTACTTTGGCTTATGGTTGTTCTGATGATTGCATACCGATCAAGGTCAAGGTCATGGAGATCGGTAGGCCTTGAAAGTGGTAGGGGTCAAAAAATTGTATTTTCAGCCACAAAAGTAAAAATATATTTTGCGGACCCAGTGAAACCGGTACTCAGCGGTACCGGTACTTGGCGTTGCCTGTACAAGGCGTTACCGGTACTAGGCGTTACCGGTACGGGGCGTTGCGCTAGTTGTTTTATAAAAGAAAGTTGGTAAGCAGCCCATTTCATTATTTTGTTTTTGTTTGTCAGTTGTTTTTTGTGTCACTGACTGTTGTAATGTGATAAATGAAGAGTGGCGTCTGCGACACTGAATTAAATATGCACAATTTGTTCTCTTACTGGACTTCTAAAATGCATCAATTAAATAGTGGTATGTGTTTGGAAGCTTTGTTGTGTCTTGTTCACTGCAGTGAATATGCAGTTCAGTTAGTGAAGGCTGAAGTGGCTTGCTTTGTTCGGAAAAACTGAGGGGTACACTTCTTGTAATGCTGATGTTTGCCGTGTGACATAGTTCATGCAATCATATGTTTAATAAAGCATATCAATCTCTAATTTTGTGATGTTCTAGTAGAAAGAAAGAGACCATTTTTATTTAAACAACTTCAGCAGAATCATGACAATTTAAATGTTTTTGAAATGGTGCGTGTCAAACATAAAATATTACAACAAACAAAGACCAGTAATAATTGTTGTTTAAGCTTAAAATATCATATTTTAGTGTCTAACACTTTGCTTTTGAACCTTTTTATGAAAATAATAACTTTTAGGTCAATTTATCAATTTGAAGAGAAAATACTGGCACTTAATTGTTGTAATATTTTATGTTTGTCACGGCCACAATTCGCACATTCAAACTCATTTTTCTCAAAAAACACCCCAAAAGTTATCTTTTTGCTGCACAGCATGATGAAATATACTTTACACTTTCACTTAATGTAAGTCTTGGCATTCCAATGTAAAGTTGATTTGTAAGGGTGCCTGTCCACATTCAGTGCACACCTTTTGGCACTGAGTCATGTGTGTGCATGCATGCAGGCATGCCTCTGAGAGACAGTGAGTGTGTGTGCTTGTGTGTGTGTGTGTGTGTGTGTGTGTGTGCATGCAGGTATGCCTCTGAGAGACAGAGAGAGAGAGAGAGAGAGAGTGTGTGTGTGTGTGTGTGTGTGTGTGTGTGTGTGTGTGTGTGTGTGTGTGTGTGTGTGTGTGTGTGTGCTCTTGTGTGTGTGTGTGTGTGTGTGCATGCAGGCATGCCTCTGAGAGACAGAGTGTGTGTGTGTGTGTGTGTGTGTGTGTGTGTGTGTGTGTGTGTGTGCATGCAGGCATGCCTCTGAGAGACAGAGAGAGAGAGAGTGTGTGTGTGTGTGTGTGTGTGTGTGCATGCAGGCATGCCTCTGAGAGACAGAGAGTGTGTGTGCTTGCGTGTGTGTGTATGTGTTTGCGTGCATGCAGGCATGCCTCTGATTCGTCCGAGAGAGAGAGAGAGAAAGAGTGTGTTACAAGAGAGAGATAGAAATGGAGGGAGGGAGGGAGGGTTGTGATTGTCAATTAGTAAGGCTGATCCTTGCACAGTGATCGCAATTACCAATATATACCGGTAAGATACTGATTGTGAAAACAGAATACCTGAGAGAAAAAAAAATAGAGCTATCTGTCTGGGACCGATAAAGTTCTGTCGGCACCAGTAAAATATTTTCAACAACAAGGCTTTGGAGGTTGATGATTGCTGGCAGATTATTCGGGACAAAATTCACAAATCAATGGAAGAACATATCCCCAAAATCAAAAGGAACATGAAAAATAAAAAATATTCAAAGACATACTGGATGTCAATGGGACTTAGAAAAAGTGTTAGAAAGAAATATAGGCTTTACAAAAGATTTTTGGAAAACAACAAATCTAAGCAAGGTAAAAAATATCGAGAATATATAAAAGAAAGAGACAAGAGTGGTAAGCAATTAAAAAGGGAGAGAAAAACTCATGAACGAAAAATAGCCGATAACTGTAAACAAAACCCTAAACTGTTCTGGAGGTACATTAATTCCAGATTGAAAATGAACACAGGGATTAGTCCACTTAAAGATAAAGATGGTAGTCTTGTATGTGATGATGAGGGTAAAGCTAATATTTTAAGCAACTACTTTTCTAGTGTATTTACTA
This sequence comes from Phymorhynchus buccinoides, assembly GCA_017654935.2. Taxonomy (NCBI): domain Eukaryota; kingdom Metazoa; phylum Mollusca; class Gastropoda; order Neogastropoda; family Raphitomidae; genus Phymorhynchus; species Phymorhynchus buccinoides. Next base: position 61,609,476 of record CM065689.1, read on the forward strand.
GAGAAAACACAGACAATTTACCAAGTGTAAATTCTAAGGTGTCTCAGGCTCATAATTGTTCTGATGTTCATGTTTCACAAGAACAGGTAAAACTGAAACTGAAGGAATTAGACCCCAACAAAGCCCAGGGCCCAGATAGAGTGCCAGCACTGATTTTGAAAGAACTGTCTGAGGAGCTGGCCCCACCTCTAACTATTTTATTTAATAAATCCTTACAAACAGGTGAGCTGCCCGCAGACTGGAAAAAAGCTGAAGTAGCAGCCATCTTCAAAAAGGGTACAAAATCTGAACCAGGAAATTACCGGCCTGTAAGCCTCACGTGTATTATTTGCAAAATTTTAGAACAATTTATTAGAGACACAGTTGTAGCCCACATGACAAATTTTAACCTGTATTCAGAATGTCAACATGACTTTAGGACAGGAAGATCTTGTATGACCCAGTTGACGGATGTCATGGACAATTTTACAAAATATTTAGATGAAAAGGAAACTTTTGATGTGGTATATTTTGATTTTCGCAAGGCTTTTGACTCCATCCCACACGAACGATTGCTATTAAAGCTTCAGTCTTATGGTATAGATGGGAACATATTAAGATGGATAGGAAATTTTCTTACGGGTAGAACACAAAGGGTACGAATAAATGGTAAATATTCTTCTGAAGCAGCAGTGTTGAGTGGCATTCCACAAGGTAGCATCCTAGGCCCCATTCTGTTCACAATTTTCATTAATGATCTACCGGATCAAGTAGAAAGCATATGTAAATTTTTTGCGGACGATACCAAAATATACAATACTTCAAAACATTCTAAAACAATTCAACATGACATTGACAGACTAATAAACTGGACAGAGAAATGGAATCTGTATTTTAATGATAGTAAATGTAAGGTGATGCATTTAGGAAAGAATAATCCAAGTTGCAATTATGAAATCTCACATGGTACTGACAAACATATTCTAAAAACTTGCAAAGAGGAAAAGGATCTTGGAGTCATCTTTGACTCTGGATTAACATTTGATAACCACATTAATACGGCTATTGGTAAAGGCAACAAAATGCTGGGCCTAATTAGAAGAAGTTTTATTGGGTTAGATAATATAGTATTTTTAAAACTATATAAAAGTTTGGTCAGACCTCATCTAGAGTATGGAAATCAGGTTTGGAGTCCGTTTTTAAAAAGGCAATCGGCAGCATTAGAAAGGGTCCAAAGACGAGCAACAAAATTGATTAAAGGCGTTAGTCACCTTGATTACGAACACAGACTAAGAAAGTTGAAATTACCATCTCTGAAATACAGAAGAATTCGTGGGGATCTGATAAATACATACAAAATTTTTCACAGTGATAACAATACTAATAAATCTTTGTTCCAGCTAACAACTGACTCAAGAACCCGTAATAGTGATTTAAAAATACTAACCCAGTATAGCCGAACTAATATTAGAATTTTTTTATTTTCTAACAGAGTAACAAAGTTTTGGAATACTCTTCCTGCAATATTAAACGAGCACAGAATCTAACACAATTCAAAAACCTCTTTGGTGGATACACCAACATATCAAAACTACAATACGAGCATGACTAAAAGGCAGATTTGCCGAAAACAAAATACAAAAACCTCTCAGCTGTTTAAAAGTTCAAACAAAAATGACAGGACAGTGAAGAGGCCGCGAGACCTAATGTCCTAACTACCTGACCTGACCTGACCTGACCTGAACAAAAAAGCAATCTCAGCGGCTAGCCACTCCGTGCGCTACGGGTTTCCCCATGACTGATTGGTACATGGTAGGTCTTCTCAGTCAGTGATAGAACTGCAGTAGCACGCGCGAAAGCAGTCAGTGACGTAGGCCTTGGCTACATTTACTTTAGTTTTAATAGCAAAAAGATTTCATCCGTGGCTACGGTGGTGATGACTGATGACAGCTTCGCTGTGTCCTGCGGCTCATGCAGTCGTTTCATCAAGAATTTTGCAAAGAGAGAGCAAGTGTGTGTGATTGCGTGTGTATTGACCACTGAATTAATTGTTGACAGAGGAGACATGCATTTGGACATTTAAGATCTTATCATCATCATCATCATCATCATTCATATAGTAAAAAGCCAAGTGTCCGTGTGTGTGTGTGTGTGTGTGTGTCTGAAACACAAAACGGGCCTTATAACTCCGCCGTTTTTCGACCGAATCGCTTCAAATTTGCTGTGAGCCCTAACGGGGCGATGGCAACGGCAACCGAGGTGGCCGTGTCATTTGCGCGGTTTCGCAAATGCGCGAAACGCGCATCCGCCGGCCTCTCGGCGCCCGTATCTCCGGCGTTTCTGGGCCGATTGCCTTCCAATTTGGCAGGTAGATGACCGGGGACGGTGACTATTGGTGTGCCAAACCGGAAGCGAATCGGTTCAGAAACGCGCGCGCTATACGCCGCTTCATCTTTTCACGAATAACTCCACCGTTTCTTAGCCGATTCGCATCCAATTTGCTGTCAGGCTTGCTATCCCGGGGCAAAGCATGGCAGGAAATTTGAACAGCATCCGTTCATAAACGCGCGCGATATGCACCAATTTACAGTTTCGCTAACTAGACCAAACGGGATCTGTCCAAACGTGCTGTTATTAAAGGGGGGGGGGACTGCTGCGTGCATGAGACCGTGGTTCACACGTGCTGGGGTGACGAGTAGGTCAGCGGAGCTGGTTATGGGTGGGGTAGAGGGTGGGTGGGTGGGCGGAGGGATGGTGGGGGGGAGGGCAGTGGAGATTACAAGGGGATGACACTACACGTATCTGTATTATTAAAAAATCGGGACTTTACTGTTTTACCACTGCCTCCGGGCATTGCCTCCAGTATTGTTCCCACAATCTTTGTATTTACAAATGCCCCACATGCCGAAAGGCCGAACTAAGTTGGCTTTCAGTTCGTTTTTCTGTTTTTGTCCTTTGCCAATCTACGATCGCAAAGGAGTAAGTTTTCGTTCAGGTTTGTTTCCTTTTTTTTTTGTTTGTTTGTTGTTCTTTTCTGTCTGTCCTAAGGATCTCCCGAACCGCTTGACCGAATCACTTCAAATTGTGTGTGGTGGTGTGTCCCTATGAGAGGAAGGCATCCGCACAAAACTTTTCGCCGCTCTGACCTTGACCTTGGTGTATGACCTTGAAAACCCAAAATCGTTAAGGGGCCATAACTTCCACACCGCAGGTCCTGGAGTCATGAAACTTGGCATGGAGGTACTTTCGCTTATGGCCGTTCTGATGATGGCGTACCAATGAAGGTCAGCGTCAAGGTCAGGGAGATCGGTATGCCTTGAACGTGGTATGGGTCTAATAATTGGGGTTTTCTGCCCCACGCATATCTTCCGAACCGCTTCACCGAATCGTTTCCAATTTTGTGTGGTGGCGTGTCACCATGAGAGGAAGGCATCCGCACATAAATTATCGCCGTCATGACCTTCACCTTGGCGTATGACCTTCATAACCGAAAATCTTTAAGGGGCTGTAACGTCCACACCGTTGGTCTTAGGGACTTGGCATGTAGGTACTTTAGCATATGTTTGTTGTGATCATTGCATACTGATCAAGGTCAAGGTCAAGGTCATGGAGATCGGTAGGCCTTGAAAGTGGTAGGGGTCTAAAAATTGTATTTTCAGCCACAAAAGTAAAAATATAATATTTTGCGGACCCGGCGAAACTGGTACTCAGCGTTACCGGTACTTGGCGTTACCTGTACTAGGTGTACCAGTACGGGGCGTTGCGCTAGTGTTTGTTAAATATGTAGGCCTACTATAGTGACTGCTAAGAGAGGGAGAGTGGGGGTGGGGTGGAGGGAGTAGATTGGTGGATTAACGGAGACAGAGAGGTTGGGGGAGGGGGTGGGGGAGATTGCTGGATTAATGGAGACAGAGACAGAGAGTGTGTGTGTGTGTGTGTGTGTGTGTGTGGGGGGGGGGTGATAGATTAATGGCTCATTTCAGGAGTTGACATAATAAATTTATTAATTTGCTTATCGGTTATATGGGGCATATCCTATCAGTTAGAAACAAATCAACTGTGGGTGTTTTGCAGATCAGTAAATATGGGGCATATCCTTTCAGTTAGAAACAAATCAACTGTGGGTGTTTTGCAGATCAATAAATATGGGGCATATCCTTTCAGTTAGAAACAAATCAACTGTGGGTGTTTTGCAGATCAATAAATATGGGGCATCAGATCAGTAAATATGGGGCATATCCTATCAGTTAGAAACAAATAAACTTTGGGTGTTTTGCACTTTTTTTGCAGATCAGTAAATATGGGGCATATCCTATCTGTCATGGGTGAGGATGGTGATTTTTTTTTTATAGCTATATATAGTATACATATTACACTTTACAACTGTAATATTGATAATGGGTGCGTTGTTGGTGAGTTAGGGGCTGGAGGGGGGGAGAGTTTTAAAAGGTACAAACTGATAGAGGGTGTTGAATAGCTTATTTGCTTTTATAATTTGCATTCATATCATACCACATGTTCAATCTATTTTGAAAAAATTAGTCTTTATTTATTGAAATTTGAAAAGTTCCATTGAGTTTTGGAGCACTGAAACTCCCCTCCAATGCACGCTACAAACATGCATGGGAACAGTGGATGACCCTGTTGAGTGTTGAGTGTTGAGTTTTGGAGCACTGAAACTCCCCTCCAATGCAGGCTACAAACATGCATGGGAACAGTGGATGACCCTGTTGAGTGTTGAGTTTTGGAGCACTGAAACTCCCCTCCAATGCAGGCTACAAACATGCATGGGAACAGTGGATGACCCTGTTGAGTGTTGAGTTTTGGAGCACTGAAACTCCCCTCCAATGCAGGCTACAAACATGCATGGGAACAGTGGATGACCCTGTTGAGTGTTGAGTGTTGAGTTTTGGAGCACTGAAACTCCCCTCCAATGCAGGCTACAAACATGCATGGGAACAATGGATGACCCTGTTGAGTGTTGAGTGTTGAGTGTTGGAGCACTGAAACTCCCCTCCAATGCAGGCTACAAACATGCATGGGAACAGTGGATGACCCTGTTGAGTGTTGAGTTTTGGAGCACTGAAACTCCCCTCCAATGCAGGCTACAAACATGCATGGGAACAATGGATGACCCTGTTGAGTGTTGAGTGTTGAGTGTTGGAGCACTGAAACTCCCCTCCAATGCAGGCTACAAACATGCATGGGAACAATGGATGACCCTGTTGAGTGTTGAGTGTTGAGTGTTGGAGCACTGAAACTCCCCTCCAATGCAGGCTACAAACATGCATGGGAACAGTGGATGACCCTGTTGAGTGTTGAGTGTTGAGTTTTGGAGCACTGAAACTCCCCTCCAATGCAGGCTACAAACATGCATGGGAACAGTGGATGACCCTGTTGAGTGTTGAGTGTTGTTTATTGTATGTTGAGTGTTGAGTGTTGTTTATTGTATGTTGAGTGTTGAGTGTTGTTTATTGTATGTTGAGTCATGCAGCAAGAATCAGGACAACATAGAATATAGACAAAGGTTAGAAACTATGTTCAGAGTTTGGGGTAAGGGAGAGGGTTGGGAGAGGTATCATATGGGGGAAGGAGACTGATAAGGCAGAAGAGGCTACCAAGTCCTGAGGCTGTAGGTGGTGGTTATCTAATATAAGAGCATATGTTTGCAAAATAAGTTTATTTTCGTGTTTATGGGTGCATTTTGATTTTTTCCCCATTTATGTTTGCACAATGACTTTAGTCATTAGTGTGTGTGTGTGTGTGTGTGTGTGTGTGTGTGTGTGTGTGTGTGTGTGTGTGTGTGTGTGTGTGACTCCATGTGTGTGTGTGTGTGTGTGTGTGTGACTGTGCGTATGTGTGTGTGTGACTCTGTGTGTGTGTGTGTGTGTGTGTGTGTGTGTGTGTGTGTGTGTGTGTGTGTGTGTGACTGTGCGTGTGTGTGTGTGTGTGACTGTGTGTGTGTGACTCTGTGTGTGTGTGTGTGTGACTCTCTGTGTGTGTGTGTGACTCCGTGTGTGTGTGTGTGTGACTGTGAGTCTGTGTATGTGTGTGTGTGTGTGTGTGTGTGTGCGACTCTGTGTGTGTGTGTGTGTGTGTGTGTGTGTGTGTGTGTGTGTGTGTGTGTGTGTGACTCTGTGTGTGACTCTGTGTGTGTGAGACATACTGTGTGTGTGACTCTGTGTGTGTGTGTGACTGTGTGTGTGTGTGTGTGTGTGTGTTTGTGCGTGTGCGTGTGTGTGTGTGTGTGACTGTGCTATGAGGAGAGAGAGAGAGGGTGGAGCTTATCTGTGGGTGTTTTAACTTTAGAGAGATCATGTGTTAGAGAGATGGGGGTGGGGGGAGAAAGACATGACATGTTCTGGTTCTACTTGTTTTTTATAATTTTTGATTTCCTATGACCTGGAAGAGGAGGGGATTTTGGGTGTGAAGGGGGTGGGTGGAGGGTGAAATACTAGTGAGTGGTGCATGCAGGCTTTAACTCGATTGAGTCACATACAAAATGACAGTTTCTCCCTCAAACTGCATTATAGTAGGTCAATTCCTAAAAATTGCCAAAAATCAAATGCGCATCATACAAACATGCAACATGTACCGAGTGATAAATAAATTAGTATATTTTTGGAAACTTCTTACTTTGAATGAGTGAGCCGCATATATTTCACGATGTAAATAATCTGATGAAATGCGCTTCGTCAGGAAAACAAAAACTCAACGGGCTGACCACTTTGTTATGATCTTGATCTATCACAAAGCCAGTCAAGTTTTGATGGACTTGGTTTAGTATATAAATAAAAAATGATTGTGAAAAGCATAATATAAACTATCGACATAAACATTTCTAAATAAAAATCATTTGAACCAAACATTTCTTTATTTAATGTTCGAATAAAGTGAGCTATGTGGTCGCCGCCATATTGGAATGAAGCAAATTTGAAGATAATAAGTACTTTAATTCAAAGAAGTAAAAAAGAAAATAGGAGACTTTAAAGATGGTCTAAGGGAAGCAACTACAAGAAGAAGATCTGAGGGTTCATAGAAACAGCAAGTTATTTCCATCTTATTCAACATGACATTCAAAATCGCCGAAATTGGTAGGAAAACTGACGTGACTCCAAACGATTGGAACGGTGTCGGAATGACACCTCCGACGTGACTCCATTGAGTTAATGTCAGTTATTGATGAAGAGAGCATGCAGTTTGAAATGAAAGAAAATTCCAGACTGGGTGCTTTTGGAGGTGGGGGTTGCATGTGAGTAAGCATAGGGGTGAGTGTGTAAGTTGAGAATTAAGGAGGGGGGGAGCATTAACTCATGATTTTATTGTGCTCCTATACATAGTTATGGCATAAAGCAGTTTGCGGTCACTCCAGTCTGTTTGTCTTGGTTTTGGGTTTAGGTTTGTATTTTGAAATGATTAGTTTTCAAACCACGTCAATAGAGAAAAAGAGCTAAAAGTAAGACTCTTTCTTGTGTGTCAAATGTTTATAAATGGTGTAGTGTATGTCAGGCTTCAAATGACATAAAGCCAAATGTTTGTAAATGGTGTAGTGTATGTCAGACTTCAAATGACTGATAAAGCCAAATGTTTGTATATGGTGTATTGTATGCCAGACTTCAAATGACTGATAAAGCCAAATGTATGTAAATGGTGTATACTGTATCAGTGTATGTCAGGCTTCAAATGACTGATAAAGCCAAATGTTTGTAAATGGTGTAGTGTATGTCAGACTTCAAATGACTGATAAAGCCAAATGTTTGTAAATGGTGTAGTGTATGTCAGGCTTCAAATGACTGATAAAGCCAAATGTTTGTAAATGGTGTATCAGTGTATGTCAGACTTCAAATGACTGATAAAGCCAAATGTTTGTAAATGGGTGTATCAGTGTATGTCAGACTTCAAATGACTGATAAAGCCAAATGTTTGTAAATGGGTGTATCAGTGTATGTCAGACTTCAAATGACTGATAAAGCCAAATGTTTGTAAATGGTGTCAGACTTCAAATGACTGATAAAGCCAAATGTTTGTAAATGGTGTATGTCAGACTTCAAATGACTGATAAAGCCAAATGTTTGTATATGATGTCAGACTTCAAATGACTGATAAAGCCAAATGTTTGTAAATGGTGTAGTGTATGTTAGACTTCAAATGACTGATAAATCAAAACTAGCAGATATTTTAATTCTGTTTTCCATGTGTTTATTTACTATTTAACAATATTAGGTTCATCTTGTGAAAGTAAAATCCCAATTTATGCAAGACTATTGATCATTAAATATATATAATTTTTTAAATTAAGAACTGCCTTTTTTTCCAGGCCGAATCCACTCTGCTGTGATCAGTGGCGTTAACCAGGAGACACAGAGTGCCACTGTGGAGTGGTTTGAAAAGGGGGAGACGAAGGGGAAAGAGGTCAGTGTATTGATTAACTGCACATTGTGACAGTGCATGGGAAAACCAGACATCATGGAAGTTGGGCATCAATGAAGATATGACACAGAGTGCCACTGTGGAGTGGTTTGAAAAGGGGGAGACGAAGGGGAAAGAGGTCAGTGTATTTATTAACTGCACAGTGGTGACAGTGCATGGGAAAACCAGACATGGAAGTTGGGCATCAATGAGACCATGGAGTGCCACTGTGGAGTGGTTTGGGGGGAGACAAGGGGAAAGAGGTCAATTAACTGCACAGACAGTGCATGGGAAAACAGACATCATGGAAGTTGGGCATCAATGAAGATATGACTCAGAGTGCCACTGTGGAGTGGTTTGAAAAGGGGGAGACGAAGGGGAAAGAGGTCAGTGTATTGATTAACTGCACAGTGGTGACAGTGCATGGGAAAACCAGACATCATGGAAGTTGGGCATCAATGAAGATATGACACAGAGTGCCACTGTGGAGTGGTTTGAAAAGGGGGAGACGAAGGGGAAAGAGGTCAGTGTATTGATTAACTGCACATTGTGACAGTGCATGGGAAAACCAGACATCATGGAAGTTGGGCATCAATGAAGATATGACACAGAGTGCCACTTAGTGGTTTGAAAAGGGGGAGACGAAGGGGAAAGAGGTCAGTGTATTGATTAACTGCACATTGTGACAGTGCATGGGAAAACCAGACATCATGGAAGTTGGGCATCAATGAAGATATGACACAGAGTGCCACTGTGGAGTGGTTTGAAAAGGGGGAGACGAAGGGGAAAGAGGTCAGTGTATTGATTAACTGCACATTGTGACAGTGCATGGGAAAACCAGACATCATGGAAGTTGGGCATCAATGAAGATATGACACAGAGTGCCACTGTGGAGTGGTTTGAAAAGGGGGAGACGAAGGGGAAAGAGGTCAGTGTATTGATTAACTGCACATTGTGACAGTGCATGGGAAAACCAGACATCATGGAAGTTGGGCATCAATGAAGATATGACACAGAGTGCCACTGTGGAGTGGTTTGAAAAGGGGGAGACGAAGGGGAAAGAGGTCAGTGTATTGATTAACTGCACATTGTGACAGTGCATGGGAAAACCAGACATCATGGAAGTTGGGCATCAATGAAGATATGACACAGAGTGCCACTGTGGAGTGGTTTGAAAAGGGGGAGACGAAGGGGAAAGAGGTCAGTGTATTGATTAACTGCACATTGTGACAGTGCATGGGAAAACCAGACATCATGGAAGTTGGGCATCAATGAAGATATGACACAGAGTGCCACTGTGGAGTGGTTTGAAAAGGGGGAGACGAAGGGGAAAGAGGTCAGTGTATTGATTAACTGCACATTGTGACAGTGCATGGGAAAACCAGACATCATGGAAGTTGGGCATCAATGAAGATATGACACAGAGTGCCACTGTGGAGTGGTTTGAAAAGGGGGAGACGAAGGGGAAAGAGGTCAGTGTATTGATTAACTGCACATTGTGACAGTGCATGGGAAAACCAGACATCATGGAAGTTGGGCATCAATGAAGATATGACACAGAGTGCCACTGTGGAGTGGTTTGAAAAGGGGGAGACGAAGGGGAAAGAGGTCAGTGTATTGATTAACTGCACATTGTGACAGTGCATGGGAAAACCAGACATCATGGAAGTTGGGCATCAATGAAGATATGACACAGAGTGCCACTGTGGAGTGGTTTGAAAAGGGGGAGACGAAGGGGAAAGAGGTCAGTGTATTGATTAACTGCACATTGTGACAGTGCATGGGAAAACCAGACATCATGGAAGTTGGGCATCAATGAAGATATGACACAGAGTGCCACTGTGGAGTGGTTTGAAAAGGGGGAGACGAAGGGGAAAGAGGTCAGTGTATTGATTAACTGCACATTGTGACAGTGCATGGGAAAACCAGACATCATGGAAGTTGGGCATCAATGAAGATATGACACAGAGTGCCACTGTGGAGTGGTTTGAAAAGGGGGAGACGAAGGGGAAAGAGGTCAGTGTATTGATTAACTGCACATTGTGACAGTGCATGGGAAAACCAGACATCATGGAAGTTGGGCATCAATGAAGATATGACACAGAGTGCCACTGTGGAGTGGTTTGAAAAGGGGGAGACGAAGGGGAAAGAGGTCAGTGTATTGATTAACTGCACATTGTGACAGTGCATGGGAAAACCAGACATCATGGAAGTTGGGCATCAATGAAGATATGACACAGAGTGCCACTGTGGAGTGGTTTGAAAAGGGGGAGACGAAGGGGAAAGAGGTCAGTGTATTGATTAACTGCACATTGTGACAGTGCATGGGAAAACCAGACATCATGGAAGTTGGGCATCAATGAAGATATGACACAGAGTGCCACTGTGGAGTGGTTTGAAAAGGGGGAGACGAGTGGTTTGAAAAGGGGGAGACGAAGGGGAAAGAGGTCAGTGTATTTATTAACTGCACATTGTGACAGTGCATGGGAAAACCAGACATCATGGAAGTTGGGCATCAATGAAGATATGACACAGAGTGCCACTGTGGAGTGGTTTGAAAAGGGGGAGACGAAGGGGAAAGAGGTCAGTGTATTGATTAACTGCACAGTGGTGACAGTGCATGGGAAAACCAGACATGGAAGTTGGGCATCAATGAAGATATGACACAGAGTGCCACTGTGGAGTGGTTTGAAAAGGGGGAGACGAAGGGGAAAGAGGTCAGTGTATTGATTAACTGCACAGTGGTGACAGTGCATGGGAAAACCAGACATCATGGAAGTTGGGCATCAATGAAGATATGACACAGAGTGCCACTGTGGAGTGGTTTGAAAAGGGGGAGACGAAGGGGAAAGAGGTCAGTGTATTGATTAACTGCACATTGTGACAGTGCATGGGAAAACCAGACATCATGGAAGTTGGGCATCAATGAAGATATGACACAGAGTGCCACTGTGGAGTGGTTTGAAAAGGGGGAGACGAAGGGGAAAGAGGTCAGTGTATTGATTAACTGCACAGTGGTGACAGTGCATGGGAAAACCAGACATCATGGAAGTTGGGCATCAATGAAGATATGACACAGAGTGCCACTGTGGAGTGGTTTGAAAAGGGGGAGACGAAGGGGAAAGAGGTCAGTGTATTTATTAACTGCACATTGTGACAGTGCATGGGAAAACCAGACATCATGGAAGTTGGGCATCAATGAAGATATGACACAGAGTGCCACTGTGGAGTGGTTTTGAAAAGGGGGAGACGAAGGGGAAAGAGGTCAGTGTATTTATTAACTGCACATTGTGACAGTGCATGGGAAAACCAGACATCATGGAAGTTGGGCATCAATGAAGATATGACACAGAGTGCCACTGTGGAGTGGTTTGAAAAGGGGGAGACGAAGGGGAAAGAGGTCAGTGTATTTATTAACTGCACATTGTGACAGTGCATGGGAAAACCAGACATCATGGAAGTTGGGCATCAATGAAGATATGACACAGAGTGCCACTGTGGAGTGGTTTGAAAAGGGGGAGACAAAGGGGAAAGAGGTCAGTGTATTTATTAACTGCACATTGTGACAGTGCATGGGAAAACCAGACATCATGGAAGTTGGGCATCAATGAAGATATGACACAGAGTGCCACTGTGGAGTGGTTTGAAAAGGGGGAGACAAAGGGGAAAGAGGTCAGTGTATTTATTAACTGCACATTGTGATCAGTGCATGGGAAAACCAGACATCATGCATGGGAAAACCAGTTGGGCATCAATGAAGATATGACACAGAGTGCCACTGTGGAGTGGTTTGAAAAGGGGGAGACAAAGGGGAAAGAGGTCAGTGTATTTATTAACTGCACATTGTGACAGTGCATGGGAAAACCAGACATCATGGAAGTTGGGCATCAATGAAGATATGACACAGAGTGCCACTGTGGAGTGGTTTGAAAAGGGGGAGACAAAGGGGAAAGAGGTCAGTGTATTTATTAACTGCACATTGTGACAGTGCATGGGAAAACCAGACATCATGGAAGTTGGGCATCAATGAAGATATGAATTTTTCTTGATGGATCAAAGATTCCTTGTTAATAGTAACAATACACAGAAAACCGAATTGAGTTATCTTGTCTAGTTTTTATTTTATAATTATTTGAAGTATGGCACTCGAGATAGATCATTTGCAGAAATCAGACATAGACGACAAAAATGTGCCTTTTTCTTTCTATTGACTAGATTTAAAAAATAAACAAAGAAATAATTCAAAATTGTCTTTCATGTTGTAGATACTGGTAGAATACATAAAATCAGACATAAACATGCCCTAAAAAGATAATTGATATTTTGGGGGTGGTTGACTATTTTGGGGGCTTTTGTAGGTTTTTCCCATGCAGCATCGCATTTTCTGAGAAAATAACATTATTCCTACTTCCAGATTCTTGCATTGGATTTTAACACATTCTAAATGTTTGAACTTATGATAGGTAAAGGTACAGATCAAGACCCCCCCCCCCCTATTTGTATGACATGCAGTTGCTTTGTCATTGTAATGCATGTTTTTAGGATAAATATTTGATTTACACCCCTCTTTTAATGCTGTATTGACTTAGTTCCTTAGGTTTTATCTAAAACTGTTTCTATGCCTGTTTACTTAACTAGTACTTTTATCTAAATAGTGTGTGTGTGTGTGTGTGTTGACTTAAATTTGTGATATTATTGTCATTTATGACTGCTTAACTGTATGACATGTATTTGGTTTTGTACTTACTCCCCTTTTATGATAAATTGACTTGTGGTGATCAAGGCATCTAAAGTATTATCCTTTATGTATTTATGCAAGTTACTCCTACTGTTTGCCTTTAATTTAGGAATACAGTGGAATCCGTTTAATTGGCCATTGGATAATCGGCCAAAGCCGCTTAATCGGCCAAAGCCGCTTAATCGGCCAATTTCCTCTGGAATGGAATTTTTTCTTCTTAAGCATGTGTTATTTTGTTCGTTTTTACGTCCAAAGCTGAAATCTTAAATTTCGCTTTATTGGCCACTTTTTCTCTCTAATTTTTCCTCTTTACCCCTTTTTGAGAGGGAGAACAACAGAGGCAGACAAACTGACAACACGCTTTTGACGTTTACATGGTTGAGTGTGAAGTTGGAAGGTGAGCTGTTGTCAATTGAAAGACCCTGCATGGCGTTAAAATCACTCAAGAAAACAAAATCATTGTCTTTTACTCGTGCTTCTGTCAAGTTGTAGGATTAATAAACACATACACACACACACATCACAAAAAGGGAAAGAAGAATTTGAACTGCAACATTTAATTTTGACGTCATTGCTTTTGACTTGCATAATTGCGTCATACAGTATCTCGATGTTTGTTTTATCGGCCGATTCGCTTTATCGGCCATATTCTTCCTGGTCCCAAAAGTGGCGGATTAAGCGGATTCCACTGTATTGCATTTAACTAAAGGGATATTTGTATTAGTTTTAACTTATTGTGTGTGTGTGTGTGTGTGTGTGTGTGTGTGTGTGTGTGTGTGTATGTGTGTGTGGGGGCTCCTGTTAACTTTGTTTCCATGGTATCTACTTGTGCCCTTGTTTGTGTGAAAAATTGTCTTCTTCAATGTTTGTTGTGTAACTGACCAGTTCATGAAATGTTTTTATTATTCATTCTGTATTTTATGCGCAAGCTGGGCAACAAATTTATTTTTGTGGAGACAATAAATTGATTTGATTGATTGATTGATTGATTGATTGATTTCCTGGCTCTCCCTGCATTTTCAGACTTGCTTTTCTTAGCAAATATTGAGCTGTATTTTATCAACTTTTTGAGCTTATTATCTTTGTTGAATAATTAATTGCAGTAATAATTAAGGCCATTATTTAATACGTAGCGCAGTACAGGGAACAGCCGCGGACCGTTTTAGTTCTGGGCTTTCCCGTTCACACAGTTCAAGCAATTAAGGTGTTACTGTTAGTGTGACTTGAACAGCAAATCGGGATTTCAGAATTTGTTCGCATGTTTTATGCCATTTCCAAAAGCTGTTTTTTAATTGTTTAAATAATAACAATAATAATAATACTGAGCATTTATATAGCGCTTTACTCCCTTTGCAGGGAGCTCAAAGCGCTTTACATAGACAATAAAACACAAATAAGTCATTATACACATAAGACTCACTACAATGAAATCAAATATGCATAAAATAATATTATTTAAACAAAGCCCTGTTCATAACCACAAAATTTGAAACAATATTACAATATTATAAGAAAAGAAACAAAACTGCAAGGGAAATCATAGTTCATGAGCTACGTTATTGCGCAAACACACACACTAATAGAGAAGCACACAGTCACACATCACACACACGCACACACACACACACACACACACGTGTGCGTAATAATCAATGGGCATTCACACACACACACCACACACACACACACACACACGCACGCATGCACGCGCGCGCGCGCTCGCCACGCGTGCGCATGCACGCACGCGCCGATCCCATTTCAACCACCCCCACTTGAACGCAAGCAGATATATCCATGATTCAGGTTCTGAAACAGAAGCATGTGGATTTAAGGTCAGATGTGAGCGGTTAGTGGTATGAAGCATCAAAGAGATGAGTTTTCAAAGAAGTCTTGAAAGACTGAACTGTGGAAGAATGGCGAACACTGTGTGGTAAGCCATTCCAGACTGAAGGAGCAGAGTGTGAAAAAGAGGATTCTCCAAAGGATTTTGTTTTAACACGAGGAGTAGAAAGCAGGCGTGAATCGGAAGAAGATCTGAGCTGGCGTGCAGGGGTGGAAGTTTGAATGATATCGATAAGATATTGAGGGGCAGTGCCATTGACAGAGTTGAAGGTGAGGCATGCAACTTTGTATTGAATGCGAGCGGAAATAGGAAGCCTGTGGAGTAGTGGGGTAATGTGTACTTTCCTTTTAGTTTTGAAGATCAGTCTTGCTGCTGCATTTTGAACTTTTTGAAGTATTTGGATTAGAGTTTGAGGGCAGCCATATAACAAAGAATTGCAATAGTTCAGCCTAGATAGGACAAGAGAGCAAATAAGAGTCTGTGTTGCCTGAATGGTAAGGAGATGGTGGATGGAACTGATCTTTCGTAACTGGAAGTATGCAGCTTACTGCTTTGCAGAGGCTGTTCACGTGGGCTTTCATTGAAAGGTGGGAATTAATACATTAAATGTGGCATAAAATACCAACAGATAAATGACACAGTAAGAACAGATTCAATACAACATTGGTAGTAGGTTTGAAGAATATCTGAACAGGAATATTGGTGTCTGTTCAGATATTCTTCAAACCGACTACCGATGTTGCATTGAATCTGTTCTTACTGTGTCATTTATCTGTTGGTATGGAAGCTTGAGTGTAAGAAGTAAGCGTGTGTTGAGTGATATGGTGAATGTGTGCAGTAAGGCTGCAAGGCAGAGTGGTATGCAAGAGTTGTATGACAGACAAGTAAAGAAAGCCAGGACAATTCTTAATGATAACAGTCATGTTCTGGCAAAATACTATGAAGTGTTACCATCAGGGCGTCGATATAGAACTCTAAAACTGAAAATAAGAGCACAGAAAACTTTCTTACCAAGATCAATCCATCTGTTGAACTCTTAATGTACTGCATCGAGTGATTGTTTTGCTGAACATCCTGTCCATCTCCTTGGGATTGTATTTGTGCAAACCTATTTGTAGTCCTTTGGTTCTGCAATAGATTACTGCTGTGTATGTCCTTGACTACATTGTCTCTGTAGAGATGGTGTAGGTACTATTATTGCTGCATTTTTAAGCATTATTCTTGCCTCGTTTTTCAACTGATTATGTCATGATTTAAAATGTATTTTACTGCTTTTACTGGTCTATTCATATTTGTCCGGATTGTTAATTACAACATTGCAGTGTTGTTAGTTATTAGTTCATATTCTTTGTTGTTGATAAATGTGTTTATTGTTGTTTTTCTGATATATGCACCTGGCTGCAATTTCTCTGTTATGAGATAATAAAGATGATTTGGATTTGGATTTGGATTGGAATCGATAGAGGTTGAAAGGCTTTATAAACAGTAAGAAAGGCATGTGTGAAAATGCGGGGAGAGTCGAGAAACGTAAGGGGGGATGTTGATCTGCACCTTTACCCTTATGATATTAGCATAGAAATTTGAATGAGATTGTTTATATAGACATAAAAACAAACAAACACCAAAATGCATGGGAGAGAAATATTTGAAAGGCCTTTGCTTTCTTATCAATCCATTGACTGATTATGACATGATAAAATTAGTGTGAGGTCGTTAGTTTGATGACATCAATTGTGATCTATCCATGTAATGTTTTTAAAATTGGTGGTGTTGTTTCCAGGTGGGAACAGCCGGAATTTGACATAGACATGTCTGTGACTAGACATAATACAAATTTCTGTATTGATATGGATATTTAATTAAAGAGTAATTAACCATATCAAATGTTACATGATAATCATACCTTTGGGTATATAAGGATGCAATAGACATTATTTGCTTTGATTTTTTGTTTGTTTTTGTCTTTTTGTTTTCGTTGTTTTTCACACCAGCTTTTATTGCTTCCAATCTTCATAAAGATAACATTTTATGGTAGTGTTGATTATGTATTTCAGCATTACATCAGTGACGATTTTACACTGCTTTTTGAGTGATCGAGTTTACTGGTAATTATCAGTAAAATACTGATTGCAAAACCAAAATGCTGAAAAACGTTTGACCTATCAGTTCCAGGGACTAGTAATTTTTTTTCTATGACTAGGACTAATGAATTGTTTTAACAGAGGCTTTAATAGCATGGTTTTCACTGGTTTTTGTTTCCCTGGGACTGGTTTTGACACCTGTTGGGGGGGGGGGGGGAGGGGGCATTGTCATTGATGGGGCATGCTTTGAACATTCCTAATGCGATCACTGTTGTTTTGTGCCCTTCAGATTGAGGCGGAGGCCATCTTTGACACCTGTTGGGGGGGGGGGGGGGGGGGGGGGGGGGGGGCATTGTCATTGATGGGGCATGCTTTGAACATTCCTGATGCAATCACTGTTGTTTTGTGCCCTTCAGATTGAGGCGGAGGCCATCTTTGACACCTGTTGGGGGGGGGGGGGCATTGTCATTGATGGGGCATGCTTTGAACATTCCTAATGTGATCACTGTTGTTTTGTGCCCTTCAGATTGAGGCGGAGGCCATCTTTGACACCTGTTGGGGGGGGGGGGGGGGGGGGGGTGGGGGTGCGGCATTGTCATTGATGGGGCATGCTTTGAACATTCCTGATGCAATCACTGTTGTTTTGTGCCCTTCAGATTGAGGCGGAGGCCATCTTTGACACCTGTTGGGGGGGGGGGGGGGGGCATTGTCATTGATGGGGCATGCTTTGAACATTCCTGATGCAATCACTGTTGTTTTGTGCCCTTCAGATTGAGGCAGAGGCCATCTTTGCCCTGAACCCGACTTTGGTTCCAGCCAGTGCTGTGCCGGCTGCCAGAGACATTGCCACTGCCAAGGTAAGCCTTTTTCGCTGTACCTTAGTCACAACAGATAACACCATGGAATACTTTTTAACGATTGGCTATCACGTATCTGTGATCTATAGCTTATTGGGGGCTTCTGTTTGAACCTTTGTATCAATGTATGCTTTGTGACACATGGTTTGTTGGATTTGTTAGTGATAAAAAATATGACACCTTATATTATGTTGATGGTTAAAAAGGTTTTTTGGAGTGAAAGGTACATGTCTGTTAAAAGTTGTTTTGTGTATTGCGTTGTGTATTTGTTTCCTTTCTCCGTTACTATTACATGTATGTAAATTGGTTTCTGAATCGTGAATTGTGAAGTAGATGATTATACATACCAGAACCATCAGTTTTCCCTTCAGAAATGAATTCTCTAGTTTTTTTTAGTCGCTGTTTCATTAGATGCAAACTTGCATTTTTTTGTTTAGTTTTTGTTTGTGTAATTAAATCAGGTATAAGAGGTTTTGTGAGGTTTACTACCTGTTTTTAAATCAAGTATAAATTGTTATGTGAGGTTTACTACCCGTTTCTACTACCTGTTTAGACATTAAATCAGGTATAAAAGGTTGTGTGAGGTTTAGACTTTAGGCATTGCAAAGGGGACTTTTTCTGTGGATTTTACTTTTTGTTTTGAAGTGATGTATTAATTTGTTTGCAACAAGATTCATCTGGGGCCTGCTGGCAGGACTCAATATTTAATTCCTGCACTAGTGTTTATTTCTGTGCCATTTTCTCTGTGTCCACTCACCAGGCCAGGTTCTTACAGTTAAATAACTGCAGGCAAGACCATACACTGATCAATTGCTAATATTGAGATCATTAAGCTATGATAAGCTTTTTAGTTACTTCAAAATGGTATTTATAGCCTTTGAATCTGAAACTCAGTTAATGGTGATTTTGTCAATGCAATTGCAAGCAAATATTCTTTGATATTAAATAAATTGGATATTTCTACTGGTGGCGAGCATTATTTTAACCAAATACATACAGTCAAACTTCAACAAAATGCATGCATACAACACATACATGCCCACTCTTGTGCGCACATACATATACACAAACTTTGGGCCCAATTGGCAGCATATCTTTCCGTTACTCTGCTATTTAGATCAGATTTTTAAAAAGAAATTCAAATTTAAAGATGATGGAGATAACATGTTTTGTTTACTTTTTCTTTTTTTAAGTCTTTGTTTTGATAGTGTTGAAACTGCTGCAAAAATGATCGTGTCTAAATAAGCTTTTAAATTCTGCACAGCATTAACAAATTGTTTGTAGTGTAGGTGATGACTTCCCAAACTGTTTGACACAATTTAGAGGTTAGTGTGTGGTTAGAATATTTATTAATACTAGGTAAACCTGTGCTCCGCACGACAGCATGAAGCATCTGCGTTCATAATTGATAGGAACTTGTCTGAGCTATCGAAGAAGAAGAAGAAGAAGAACTGGTTAGATGTAAATAATGAAGAAAGGAGACAAAAAAATATGTGGTGGTGCCCCCTCCCACTCCCCTCTCCTTTAAAAAAAAACATGAAAAGCTCCCCCCCCCCCAAAAAAAAAAAAAAAATTGTGGCGAGGGGCAGACTCGAACCCGCGACCACGGATGTGTATAGAAGTCCGTGCCGCGACCTACTGATTTGCGGTCGCGCCGCTTTCAGACATGCCTACTGTATTTGTTACAGAAATGTATTGATTTTGGCAGTGTGTTCCGAAAATATGGAAAACAGGCGCATGTTACGGGAAAAATTAAAACATCAACAAAAAAAAATGACGATGCCAGCTGGTGGTTTAGCGTCTGCGAGAGAGAGAGAGAGAGAAGGGCGGGAAAGCAATACCGAAAGGTCACAAAAGTCAGCCCCGAAGTTTTCCGAGAGAGCTTTTCAACCAATCGTCTTTCACCAAGGTCGAGCCAAAATTTGACCGGCAATGCGCTTGGCAGCTTCAAGCGTCGGAGTGCGCGAATTCCATGAAGATGAATGCTGGACGGAAGCTATGTTCCTGAAAATCATGCTCTGTTACGGATTTTGAGTGGGAGTGTTCCTGAAAAGCAAATTTGGGGGTAGGCATGTCTGCGCTTTACCTATCGAGCTATCAAGGCTTCGTCGAAAGTCGATTTTAAAATTTTATTATAAGAGGAAGAAGGGAAAGTCGGACACCTGACGCAGCTTCCAAATAATGCCAATTGACGCGTGAGCAACATTTTGCCTTCATAATCAACTTTCAAAAGCAACATTTTTAATCCGACCTAGCGGAATAAATAGATGAAGCGCGTATCTCGACCCGCATCGCAAGCGAAAGTCCGACATTTACACGGTACTCGAGTTTTTAGGGTCCCCTCCTCGGATCCTTAGCGCATTATAATATAGACTAGCGCAACGCCGAGTACCGGTAACGCCTAGTAACGGCAACGCCAAGTACTGGTAACGCTGAGTACAGCAAATTTGAAGCGATTCGGTTAAGAAACGGCGGAGTTATAAGGCCCCGTTTCCCGTTGGCGCTGCTCTGAGAGTGACGTGCTCTCCCTAGTAATGGTAACGCCTAGTAACGGTAACGCCAAGTACTGGTAACGCCGAGTACAGCAAATTTGAAGCGATTCGATTAAGAAACGGCGGAGTTATAAGGCCCCGTTTCCCGTTGGCGCTGCTCTGAGAGTGACAAGCTCTCGCTAGTAACGGTAACGCCTAGTAACGGTAACGCCAAGTACTGGTAACGCTGAGTACTGGTAATGCTGAGTACAGCAAATTTGAAACGATTCGGTTAAAGGTCGACCCGAGCGGAAGAGTTTTTGCAAGAAACACGTCAAGATCACCAGAAAGACAGCCTTTTCAAGGATCGGAACACTCACTTTGCTCTGGTTTCCTAGAAATTAAGCCGCCAAAAAGGCGATTCCTCCTTGGCGAAGATGCCGGAGAGAGTAGCCATTTTGGATGGGGTGGGTGGAGGTCATTGTGATTGAAGCGTTTTCTTTTTTTGTAGTGCAGTAAAAAACACAATTGGAGCTATTTCCTTTGTTGTGAGCGAAACTCCTTTAGATCAACTGTATAAAATTTTAAAAAGAAAAGGAAAAAAGGCTTGTATTGCGAAAATGTCGTGCAAACGATTTGGCGGCCATTCAAAAAGAAGTGGCACACGCCTTCTCTTTGGATGAAAGAATTTGACTTCCAGCACCTCCGCCAAGGAGGAACCGCCGATTAGACAGTTTAATTTCTTGGAAACCAGAGCAAAGTGAGTTGCAATCTCTGTAAAGGGTGTTTTCATGGTGATCTCGACGTGTTTCTTGCGAAAACTCATCGGTCAGGGTGCCCCTTTAAGAAACAGCGGAGTTATAAGGCCCCGTTTCACATTGGCGCTGCTCTGAGAGTGACGCGTTCTCCTGATTCTCTTCAAATTTGCTGCCAGGCTTTGACCCGGCCACAGCAAGCCTGACAGCAAATTTGAAGCGATTCGGATGACACGGCAGAGTTATAAGGCCCCGTTTCCCGTTGGCGCTGCTCTGAGAGTGACGCGCTCTCCCGAGTAACGGTAACGCTTAGTAACGGTAACGCCAAGTACTGGTAACGCTGAGTACAGCAAATTTGAAGCGATTCGGTTAAGAAACGGCAGAGTTATAAGGCCCCGTTTCCCGTTGGCGCTGCTCAGAGTGACGCGCTCTCCCGATTCTCTTCAAATTTGCTACCAGTCTTTGCCCCGACCACAGCAAGCCTGACAGCAAATTTGAAGCGATTCGGTCGAAAAACGGCGGAGTTATAAGGCCGTTTTGTGTTTCAGACAAACAGACACACACACACACACACACAGACACACACTTGCCTTTTTATTATATGACTACTCCCCACCCCCACCCCATACACACACACGCGCACGCGTTAACCTCATACATTTGGCAAAACGCGCAAATGACACGGCCGCCTTGGTTGCCGTTAGGGCTGATAGCAAATTTGAAGCGATTCGGTCGAAAAACGGCGGAGTTATAAGGCCCGTTCTTTGTTACACACACACACACACACACACACACGGACAGCTGGCTTTTCATAATATGATATGATTAAGGTGTAATGAATAGAATAGGTACTTTTGTGGTCCAAACATTGAATGCTAGGTTTATTTTAAAACGGGAACTTTCACGAGTACACAAAGTAATTGCAACATGTATTCCCAATGTGACAAACGTAGAGATACGAAAATAGAGATCTATATCATTGTTAAATGTTATCTAC
>CM065689.1:61636605-61688347 GCA_017654935.2 Phymorhynchus buccinoides
ACCTTGCAGTGGCTGTTGGCCATTGTTGCTCCTCTCCTCCCTATGCAGCTAGGGGATGAGGACAGTGAAGAGCTAGGGTGGTGTAGTTACCAGCTAAACCTTGCAGTGGCTGTTGGCCATTGTTGCTCCTCTCCTCCCTATGCAGCTAGGGGATGAGGACAGTGAAGAGCTAGGGTGGTGTAGTTACCAGCTAAACCTTGCAGTGGCTGTTGGCCATTGTTGCTCCTCTCCTCCCTATGCAGCTAGGGGATGAGGACAGTGAAGAGCTAGGGTGGTGTAGTTACCAGCTAAACCTTGCAGTGGCTGTTGGCCATTGTTGCTCCTCTCCTCCCTATGCAGCTAGGGGATGAGGACAGTGAAGAGCTAGGGTGGTGTAGTTACCAGCTAAACCTTGCAGTGGCTGTTGGCCATTGTTGCTCCTCTCCTCCCTCTACAGCTAGGGGATGAGGACAGTGAAGAGCTAGGGTGGTGTAGTTACCAGCTGAATCTTGCAGTGGCTGTTGGCCGTTGTTGCTCCTCTCCTCCCTCTACAGCTAGGGGATGAGGACAGTGAAGAGCTAGGGTGGTGTAGTTACCAGCTAAACCTTGCAGTGGCTGTTGGCCATTGTTGCTCCTCTTCTCCCTATGCAGCTAGGGGATGAGGACAGTGAAGAGCTAGGCAACGGAGACCACAGTGTGATGGAGGAGGAGGATGACGAACCCCTCAGTATTGCCGACAGCGCGTGCTCCGAGGACAGGGACTCCGCCGCTGGAGCGCCCCCTAGGAAGGCCAAAGGTCGTGCTGTGTCCTCCTCTGCCCGCAGCAATGCCGCCCGCAACAGCCAGCTGCCCCCACCCAGCCGCAGAGGGGTTGCAGCTAAGGTAGAGTGGATATGCGTGGCTGTCAGCTCGGGTTATGTGCATCTTGCTGGTTGTAGGCTTTAGTGAGCTGTTTTGTTAGGTTTAGAGTTTTCTGGATTTGTTACTGATTGCCCCAAATGTTTGGGAACAGTTTCTGAGTGTTACATGGTAGTTCTTTGTTTTTCGCTTGAATTCTCAGTATTTTTAATGCATGTTTCGCAATAACGTGTCTAACATTAATACTCTTGGTAATTGGTTTCTTCTTCTTCTTTTTTTTAAGTAAAAGAAAGAAAAAAGTTTCTTTTGACTAGACTAATACAGTCTGCAGTCTGGAAATGAAGACATGGCTTTTCAAATTTCTTTTCTGTTTTCGATACAGTCGTCGTACAGAAATTGCCCGAATGGGTCAGTTACAATACAGTCAAAATAATTGACAATATTGTGTTTGACAATTTTGCGGTCTTCAACTTAATCTTTGCCTTATTTATAACATGACATAACACTAAAGGTCTGTTTCCATGTCTTCTTCACCCACACTCATACTCATACTACACTTGTTAAACGATTGAATTCTAGAAGATAAGTCACTTGTTGTCCATTATGTTTATTGGTACTTCAACCTGGTATTGATTCAAAGTGGGTAATTTGTAATCATGTACACTTTCCCAACACAATACACAGCATCCAGAAAACATCACATTGTGTTTGTTGGGGTTTTCCCACTGTATGCTACAGTGCTTTGCAAAGTTACTTTGTCTTTTAACTGGAAGTGAATAATGCATGTTTTGATGAATGCCATTTTTTGAAACTCTGCATGCAATTGCCATGCCGTTGTGTTGTAGAAAAGCATGTACAATAACTAGAAGTTGTCTTCTTTTCTTGAAATTGGTCACCATGTGCATGAATATAGTGTAGTATGCAATACTTGATTTGTTTGCTGGATCTGAACAATTTTCTCTGAATAATCCATTATATAAATTGAACAAAGGGTAATTACTCTCTTTTTCTAATTAACTCCCCTCCACCAAAGTTGATTACGATACCATTCACCTAGCAGTGCGTGGGTCAGAACCAAAGTGAGACAAGCAAAGCATCATTCTTAAAAAAGAATGTGCCAAGCTCGCCTTTATGACCCTCACCCACACAGTACACATCAACAATGGTGGAGAGGACAACATACAAACAAATCAACACATGTCCAAGAGTGGCATAGCCTTCTAACCTTGAACATGTTACACATAAACAACATACAACACAGAACAAACTGGTAAGCCTCGAAAGAAAGTTTGGTTAATCAAAGAATGAAATAGTGAGGCCAAGAGAGGAGATGACGAAATTGAACAAAAGGTAATTACTCTCTTTTTCTAATTAACTCCCCTCCACCAAAGTTGATTACGATACCATTCACCTAGCAGTGCGTGGGTCAGAACCAAAGTGAGACAAGCATCTCCTCTCTTGTTTGCTTTTGTCATGTGTGTGTATTTCCTTCTTAATTTGTGCATGTTAAGTATGAATAATGTAATATAGGAATATGTTTGATTTTGTTATGTGTACACATATTTACATTTAAAATTGTGCATGTTAAGATGAGTAGGTAAAGTAGAGCTAGGTTTGATTTTATTACGTGCATGATTGTCCGTTCAAATAAGTACATTTTTAAGATGAGTATGTAAAGTATGATTAGGATTGGTTTTGTCATGTGTTTGTGCACTTCTAAATTTGTGCATGTTAAAGATGAGTATGAAAAGTAGGATTATTTGGGGGGGTTTCTCCGTGTGTATGTGCTTAGGCCTACTCTTAACTTATGCACGTTCAAAATGAGTATAGTTAATAATATTAGGTTTGATTGTGTTGTTGTTGTGCTACTATATAGGGTTGTATTTTGCATTCTTATATTGCTTTGTCTGTGCTCATTTTCCTTTTCCATTTCTACTTTTATATTTGTAACTTTTTTTTCCAGAGGGCTGGATGTTAAAAAGCATGTTATTGCTTATTCTATTACCCTCTATAAATACAATTCATTCAATTCAATTCAATTCAGTTCAATTCTCTCTCTCTCTCTCTCCAAACCAGTTTACCTCCCGATTTCTGCGGGAGATTCTCCCGTTTTCACTTGTCATTTCCCGGTCTCCCGCTCAAAACA
Organism: Phymorhynchus buccinoides; assembly: GCA_017654935.2. NCBI lineage: Eukaryota > Metazoa > Mollusca > Gastropoda > Neogastropoda > Raphitomidae > Phymorhynchus > Phymorhynchus buccinoides. The sequence goes on from CM065689.1 coordinate 61,639,589, forward strand.
TCGATATCCCGCTTTCCGTTTAGTTTTTCTCCCGATCTTTAGGCCCTATCGCGCTTTGGTGTAGATTTGTACTCAACGTGTTTGTTGCGACCCCGCCCGCCACTATGCTTTGCCCTTAGCCACGAGTGTAGTAGTGTACAGTCTTGCGCGGGCGTCACACTAGGCTGATCTAAGCTAAAGTGCTCAGAACGAGGCTGCTTTAGTTGCAAACGAAAATGGCGGCGAAAGCGAGCGTCAGACTACACGAGACTGACAGTGAAGCGGAGAGTGATCTGGGGTTGAAACCAGCTCCGAAAAAGAAAAAGTACATGCAGAAGTACAAAACCACGTACTCCAAAGATTTTCCAGGCATCATTTCTTCGACGAGAGGAACATCAAACGTCACATTGAATAATGTTATACTTTTTGAGTTGTACGGTAAATCTTCTGGTCTGGCATACAAATCTCCTGGTTTGGGAGACCAAGTCTACTGGAGACCTTGGAAGGGGGGTAAACAGGTCTGTCTCTCTCTCTCTCTCTCTCTCTCTCTCTCTCTCTCTCTCTCTCTCTCTCTCTCTCTCTCTCTCTCTCTCTCTCTCTCTCTCTCTCTCTCTCTCTCTCTCTCTCTCTCTCTCTCTCTCTGTCTGTCTGTCTGTCTGTCTGTCTGTCTGTCTGTCTGTCTCTCTCACACACACACACACACACACACACACACACACACACATACACACAACAACAACAACAACAACAAACACACACACACACACACACACACACACACACACACACACACACACACACACACACAGAGTATTGAATTCTTTCTTGAGATCATGCTTACAATACTTCAAATTGCTTAAAATTTTAATATTTTTTCTTCTGCTTCAGCACAAACACACACACACACAAACACAAAAACACACATAGAATACACACTCACACATGTGTGCGCGTACACACGTTGACCCGTCAAAGAAACATCTATGTTTTCGGTTCAGCCCCATAAGTTGGAAAAATCTTCAGGCTGAGGTTTGAGGTTCCACATGCACCCATGCATTGCGCTAACAGCTATGAGCGTTCCCTCTTCTGAAACGGCCCCCTATGCTACAATGCATGCATTGTGCTAACAGCTATGAGCGTTCCCTCTTCTGAAACGGCCCCCTATGCTACAATGCATGCATTGCGCTAACAGCTATGAGCGTTCCCTCTTGTGAAACGGCCCCCTATGCTACAATGCATGCATTGCGCTAACAGCTATGAGCGTTCCCTCTTGTGAAACGGCCCCCTATGCTACAATGCATGCATTGCGCTAACAGCTATGAGCGTTCCCTCTTCTGAAACGGCCCCCTATGCTACAATGCATGCATTGTGCTAACAGCTATGAGCGTTCCCTCTTCTGAAACGGCCCCCTATGCTACAATGCATGCATTGTGCTAACAGCTATGAGCGTTCCCTCTTCTGAAACGGCCCCCTATGCTACAATGCATGCATTGCGCTAACAGCTATGAGCGTTCCCTCTTGTGAAACGGCCCCCTATGCTACAATGCATGCATTGTGCTAACAGCTATGAGCGTTCCCTCTTCTGAAACGGCCCCCTATGCTACAATGCATGCATTGCGCTAACAGCTATGAGCGTTCCCTCTTGTGAAACGGCCCCCTATGCTACAATGCATGCATTGCGCTAACAGCTATGAGCGTTCCCTCTTCTGAAACGGCCCCCTATGCTACAATGCATGAATTGTGCTAACAGCTATGAGTGTTCCCTCTTGTGAAACGGCCCCCTATGCTACAATGCATGCATTGCGCTAACAGCTATGAGCGTTCCCTCTTGTGAAACGGACCCTTTACTACAATGCATGCATTGTGCTAACAGCTATGAGCGTTCCCTCTTGTGAAACGGCCCCCTATGCTACAATGCATACATTGTGCTAACAGCTATGAGTGTTCCCTCTTGTGAAACGGCCCCCTATGCTACAATGCATGCATTGCGCTAACAGCTATGAGCGTTCCCTCTTGTGAAACGGACCCTTTACTACAATGCATGAATTGTGCTAACAGCTATGAGCGTTCCCTCTTGTGAAACGGCCCCCTATGCTACAATGCATGAATTGTGCTAACAGCTATGAGCGTTCCCTCTTGTGAAACGGCCCCCTATACTACAATGCATGAATTGTGCTAACAGCTATGAGCGTTCCCTCTTGTGAAACGGCCCCCTATGCTACAATGCATGCATTGCGCTAACAGCTACGAGTGTTCCCTCTCGTGAAACGGCCCCTATGCTACAATGCATGCATTGCGCTAACAGCTATGAGCGTTCCCTCTTGTGAAACGGCCCCCTATGCTACAATGCATGCATTGCGCTAATAGCTATGAGCGTTCCCTCTTGTGAAACGGCCCCCTATGCTACAATGCATGAATTGTGCTAACAGCTATGAGCGTTCCCTCTTGTGAAACGGCCCCCTTTACTACAATGCATGAATTGTGCTAACAGCTATGAGCGTTCCCTCTTGTGAAACGGCCCCCTTTACTACAATGCATGAATTGTGCTAACAGCTACGAGCATTCCCTCTTGTGAAACGGCCCCCTATGCTACAATGCATGCATTGCGCTAACAGTTACGAGCATTCCCTCTTGTGAAACGGCCCCCTATGCTACAATGCATGCATTGTGCTAACAGCTATGAGCGTTCCCTCTTGTGAAACGGCCCCCTATACTACAATGCGTGCATTGCGCTAACAGCTATGAGCGTTCCCTCTTGTGAAATGGCCCCCTATGCTACAATGCGTGCATTGTGCTAACAGTAGCTATTCCAAACGGATTTTTGAAAGCTGACATCGCAACTAGCTTTTAGTATAGTGTGATAGAACTTTTTATCCTGATTACAAAGATACCAAAAACGTGTTTGTGCTATTGTTAGTTTTCGAGGTACGATTTTTTTAATGTTTAAATTTTAGGGGTCATTTTACATACCCTTGGAAATTGGGTGGGGTGCCATCTTTGCCGAGCCATAAAACATATTTATGCATCACAAAAACACTTTAAATGAATGGTACAGTTTCTTACCAACCTGTACAATGCATGAGAATTTTTCAGTCATTAACATTATTTATGTTTTCGTAAAATCGGAAGCCAAAGATACGGAAAATATCGATTTTCAAGTATACTTTTGCATAACGCAATGTTTGGAAATCCCAGCAAATATTCAAACTGCAATAACTTTGCTTCTAATCAAGTCACAAAAAGTTGTTTGATATCGATGGAATTGGCAAAACGAGATCTTGAGGTTAGTGGACTCGTTAAATTGCTCAGAATGTATTGTGTTGTTCTGTGCTGCAGCCTTTGGGCTAGTTGGCCTTTTTCAGCTATCGATGTCCCGAAAACGACTGTCTTGCCTCTGATCAAGTGATTGGTTATATGAATGAAGAAATGGAAGAAAGGGAATTTTCCTAATGATATTTTGAACTCTACTGACTTTTTTTTATAGTGTGAGTGAGGAGCTGCACAGCTCTGTGCTGCAGCCTTGGGGCTAGTTGACCTTTGGTGACCATCTGTGCCCTTCCATCAATCGCCTCCTTACTGAGTAACACAATGCTGTGCTGTTCAAATGGATTTATCAAAATGAGATATTGAGATCCTTGGTCTTTTTAAAGTGCTTAGTAGGCGCTATAGCTTTATGCTGCAGCCTTGGGGTTAGTTTGCCTTTGACAATCATGCATGCACAAGCGCCCTTCTTCTAGGCTAGTGACAGAGATGTACAAGTAATCAAAACTTTATCGGCCTACCTATGAAGGCCACACAAACGACATTTAACACACAGTTGTAACTGCCTCTGGATGCTAACATACACGTTTATGAATATGACGTCATGTTTATGCCGTCATTATATTCATGACATCATTCTGATTAGCTCTGTCTTACCCTCGGCAAGTGAGCGAAATTGAGGCATTTCGGGATAGTTGGCTGTAGCATTTTTTTTATAGCATTTTTTGTAAAAAGTACTTAGTTATCTTGATATCTTTATGAAGCCCAGAATGTGGCTGTCAGCATTAAAATAAAAACGTGTACTCAGACAAAAGGAAGAGAAAAGAGGGGGAAAGGGGAGGGCAGAGATGGATGGGGTGGGGGGCAGAGAAAGAGACTTCTTGAGATTATGTACCGTTAGCCCCGTGGCGATGGTTTATCATTGTTGCTTTCTTTGTGTTTGTTTGTAAACCTCTACCGAAGAGGAAATGTTTGTGTGCTTATGAGGAGGGAGGTGTGTGTGTGTGTGTGTGTGAATTTTGACCAAATGACATTTTTCGTTGCCACTGGGTTTAAAGTGTGCTAAGTGCATGGGCACACAGGACCTCGGTTTATTGTCTCATCCGAAATACTCCACGTTCAGACCATAAGGCCTAGTGCAGAGTAAGAAGAAAAATCCCCTGTACCCAGCTTCAAACTCGGGTTTACTGTGCACGAGGCGAACGCGTTACTTCTATGCCACTCTACGCCAACAGACTCTCAGAGACTTTTCCATATTCTCACTTTTTCAATCTTTCGTACAGACTTTCCACATCTTTCTCACACTTTCCCCCATCTTCCTCACAGACTTTCCCCACCTTTCTCACAGACTTTCCCACCATCTTTCTCACAGACTTTCCCACCATATTTCTCACAGACTTTCCCCCCAATCTTCCTCACAGACTCCCCCCATTTTTCTCACAGACTTTCCCACCATCTTTCTCACAGAATTTCTCACATACTTTCTCCCCATCTTTCTCACTTATTTTCCCCCATCTTCCTCACAGACTTTCCCCACCTTTCTCACAGACTTTCCCCACCTTTCTCACAGACGTTCTCCATCTTTCTCAGACTTTCCCACCATCTTTCTCACAGATTTCCCCCCCCCCCATCTTTCTCACAGACTTTCCCCCCATCTTCCTCACAGACTTTCCCCATATTTCGCACAGACTTTCCCACCATCTTTCTCACAGACTTCCCCCATCTTTCTCACAGACTTTCCCCACTATTTCTCACAGACTTCCCCCACATCTTTATTACAGACTATCCCATCATCCATCTTCTGACAAAGTCAAAGACAAAGAGACAAGAAGACCTATCAGCGAGCAAGACAAAGTCCGCTGCGTCTGTTGACTGAACACTACGTAAACTATAGCTTTCTCGCGATATCCCGCGATAACTTACAGACTTATTAAAATATATTTTGAAGAATGAAGATTTTCCGTTCTAAATACTATTATTTTTATTTGCCAAAGATTTTCACAACACATACTGCCCCCTCCCTCCTTTTTCTTCTTTTTGATTAACATAAAGCATTTGAGTGAACTGACAAACAGTGCAATAGTTCTGCCATCTTTTTTATGAACCATTCTTTGTCTCTGTCTCTATAAACACATTTCTCTATAAACACATTTATAATAAATAGAGATTGAGAGGTGCACGCGCGCATGCGACTACACACACAATCACACCCACCCACACCCACACCCCACCCACACACGCACCCACCCACCCAAAAATTGAGAGATGGAGGGTGGTGGGGGGTACATTTTTCAGAATCATTAAGTAGGCCCACCCTTGAACAGTTGGCCTACTTCATTAGCCAGGTGTTCTACTATTCAAAGTTGCAGATTGGACATTATATTAACATTCAACCTTTATATTAATCTTAACGGCCCTGAAATCTCTCTCTCTCTCTCTCTCTCTCTCTCTCTCTCTCTCTCTCTCTCTCTCTCTCTCTCTCTCTCTCTCTCTCTCTCTCTCTCTCTCTCTCTCTCTCTCTCTCTCTCTCTCTCTCTCTCTCTCTCTCTCTCTCTCTCTCTCTCTCTCTCTCTCTCTCTCTCTCTCTCTCTCTCTCTCTCTCTCTCTCTCTCTCTCTCTCTCTCTCTCTCTCTCTTGTATGTTTGTGTATGTGCGCGCGTGTATGTGTATGTGCGAGTGTTTGTGTATATGTGTGTGTTTGTGCGTATGTATGCGCTATGTGTGCGTGCGCGTGTGTATACTGGCGTGTGTGTATGCGTGCACGTGTGTATACGGGCGTGTGTTTATGCGTGCGTGTGTGTGCGTACGTGTGTGTAGGCTGTGTATGTGTGCGTGCGCGCGAACGCACGCACTTACGCATGCAAGCTCGCAGGCTCACACAACCACAGACACACACTCAATACTAGTTATATCACTTGTCCCACATACCGATTTTCCTACAATTGTGGGACCGGCAGTATGTGGGTGAACTGATATGTTGTACCATCTGCGTGTGGGACTATAGTGTGTGGTAACAAAGATAAATATGCCTCCGAGAAGATGATTGATCTAGTTTAGTCCAATGATCAAGAATCTAGATCTATTTGAGAATTTATGTCAAAGAATATAGCATGCGTACACACACACACGCACGCACGCACGCACGCGCACACACACACACACACACACACACAGAGAGAGAGAGAGAGATACGCGTGCACATACACTCACAAATGCATGCGCGCACACACATAGGCTTACATATATATCTCTCTCTCATTCTAATATTGGCAGCATTTTGTGTGTGTGTGTGTTTTTTATAAAATGTAAGTTGTTTTGGCTTTTCACAACCTTATTAAATTTAAAGACACGTCATATTAAAACGAACGACTTTATAAATGAAACTCAAAACGTGTGTGCTAACTAAACAACAAGAGAGACAACAACAAGGTCACGTGACCTTGAACTTTTCTAATTTACGTTCAAATTTGTTTCTTTTTGGAGTAATTTTCTGAAGAGGTCTAAAATAAAACATCTCCAAAGGCTATTGTTTATTTAAACATCAATAACTTCAAGTGTACAAAAATATTATATGTGATTTTCCAATGTTACCATCAAAGCATTCTGAGCGTCTGATCTAAATCTTCACTTGACTCGCAAATCTGTAAATTATTGATCTATTTGATGCCAATAAAATCAGTTTTAATGGTGAAGTGCATGGATAACAACATTTCTTCTAATCTTCATCTGATTTTAAAGCCTAAAAAACGATTTTCTTCAGAAATTTCGTGTTTTCCTTTGTCTGTGACGATCGGCGTAGATCTGCTCGTCATAGCCACGGCTGGCGGCTACGTCATGGATTATGTGATCAGTTAACTCGACTGTGTGATCCTGTGCGTGGTGAGAATTGAAAGGTCAAAAAAGGTTTTGACAAAAAATTATAGATAAGATGTTGGTGCAGGTTCTGTGTTTTTTCAGCCGTGCACAGTTTATATTTACGGGTCTTGTCATCACTGTAACGGTTTTAACCGTCATTTTTCACCGTTGGTTTTTGGTTGGGACACGGCGGATAGCTGTTAAAAACAGGCTCAGCGTGTCTACTTTCGTTTCGTATGCGTTTAGATGTGGAAGCGGTAATACGCACCACGCACAAAGCCGTGAAAAAAGTATTTTGGGACGCGCTTTTGACGGCGTTTCGCGAAAGTCGAACGGTAGGGTTGTTGCAGCACTGATTTCAGCTCCAATTTACAAATTTCCAACTAAAAACACAGACACATTAATAGGAGACGGACAATTTTACAGCTTGGATGTGGTTTTATTCAGATGTTCACTATTGCAAGTGAAATACGAACGTTGAAAGTTGACCTGATTTGACTGAAATGTTACCACATTTCCAATGACGCGCTTCGGTTTGGAGTTGCTACTAACAGCTGCGAGCGTTCCCTCTTGTGAAACGGTCCACTATACTACAATGTGTGCATTGTGCTAACAGCTATGAGCGTTCCCTCTTGTGAAACGGTCCACTATACTACAATGTGTGAATTGTGCTAACAGCTATGAGCGTTCCCTCTTGTGAAACGGCCCCCTATGCTACAATGCATGCATTGCGCTAACAGCTATGAGCGTTCCCTCTTGTGAAACGGTCCACTATACTACAATGCGTGCATTGCGCTAACAGCTATGAGCGTTCCTTCTTGTGAAACGGCCCCCTATACTACAATTAGGTACTCCAAACCTTCTTTGCATGACTAAAAACTCTGCTGCTCGCTTCCTCTTTTTAATCTGTTCCTGTCCGTTTGCTTTGCATTCAATCAATAAAAATGATTGCAATCAAAAGTTGAGACTTTGTTCTTTCATTCTGTGTGAGTTTTGTTAATGTTTTTTTTGCGGCGGCCATTTTATTTTTAGGCTTGGGTGACGGAGTGGCTACAGAGCTACCATGTCACACATTTCGGTATTTCACTAGCCGTAGGAATGTTTTACAGCGATGAAAATTGGATATTTTAAAGAAAAAAGCCTGCTGAATCGACTGGATATTTTCAATTTGTTGTACGTGGACTGGAAGTTGACAAAAATGTCGTTCAAAATGTTCAACTTGAAAGTTTTCTTACTTGTACTTCATCTTTCTGCAAACAAAAAGTACGAAATGATAGAGCAAAGCTAGCTCTTTCTTTTAAGCTATATCATGAGCAGCTGTGCGTTTTCTACGGTTAGTGGAACGGCGATTTTTGTGGTAGGGGCGTACCGCAAATCGCCCGTGGCGGTTACCATCGGACTGCCGCGGGGTATAATTAAGCCATATTAAGCTTAATTTTAAACACACTATTCGCTCATAAACATTAACAAAACTCACACAGAATGAAAGAACAAAGTCTCAACTTTTGATTGCAATCATTTTTATTGATTGAATGCAAAGCAAATGGACAGGAACAGATTGAAAAGAGGAAGTGAGCAGCAGAGTTTCTAGTCATGCAAAGAAGGTTTGGAGTACAATTCATGAATTGTGCTAACAGCTACAATTGTTCCCTCTTGTGAAACGGCCCCCTATGCTACAATGCATGAATTGTGCTAACAGCTATGAGCGTTCCCTCTTGTGAAACGGCCCCCTATGCTACAATGCATGAATTGTGCTAACAGCTATGAGCGTTCCCTCTTGTGAAACGGCCCCCTATGCTACAATGCATGAATTGTGCTAACAGCTACAATTGTTCCCTCTTGTGAAACGGCCCCCTATGCTACAATTCATGAATTGTAGTATGGTTTCACCCTTGTTGGTAATCAGAACCTGTTGAAAATGATGAAGAAAAGACTAGGTGTCTTTGTGTTGGACATAGATATGTGTACTAATCAAATGTCTCGTTGCTCTGATGTTTTGCTCCTACTCCTGGTGTTTCCCTGCGTCCTTGTAGCTTGTGGTTTCAGCGAATGACAAGTTTGTACTGTTCCTTCCTTTCTTTATGATCATTTCACTTTCACAATATATTTTCATCAATTTAGCGGTAGCTAATGTAAGCGCTAATATTTAAAATGTGGCATTATATCTCATGGCCTACTGCATTTTCATGGTTTGGACTTGATTTCTTCTTCAAAGTTTGTACTGTTTCATTTGATGTATTTAGGGCTGTCTTTGGGCCGAAGGATTTGTACTAAATGATGTTGATGGCGGTCTCTGATAAACCACTTTTGATGGACATTTACCAGGACATGCTAGTATCACTGATTGTGTTATTGGCCTGTGATACCTAACCTCAAAGGATATTTCATCATTTCAGTTCATTTTAAGTTTGCGAATCGATGGTTCATTCAATTAAGTTCAACCTTTAGCTGTGCGACCGCCTTGCTTTGGTTTTTAATGCAGATCATAGGGCATTAAATTTTGCAAATTGTGGATATGACTGCACTAAAGGTGGTACTTGTGGCAGACAGAAATAAATGCACTGGGCATGTTGACACTAAAGGTGGTACTTGTGGCAGACAGAAATAAATGTACTGGGCATGTTGCGCGCGCGCGGCGTACATGCATGCTCACATACATAAATACTTCCAACATAGATACTAGCCACCCATCCCACACACATATTATACACACACTCTTTCTCGCTCTGTCTCTCTCTTTCTCTGTGTCTCTCCTCCCCTCCCCCCTCCCCTTCCTTCTCTTTCTGTCTGTCTCTGGACATTTCCCATCACAGTAACACATAAACTATAAATGTTGAGAGTGCAACTTAGGGGGGTGAAGTTAAATAGGGCCCTGATGAAAATGACGTCACAGGTACCTACACTCTCCTGTTCTGCTTTCTCTATTTCAATTAATGATCATCTGACAAACCATCTTGAAGTCATGGGGTTCTTCTTCTTCTGCGTTCCCAGGCCAAAAGGCCATAATGGATAAAGTTCGTATGAGTCCGTTTTTAGTTTTCGCTGATCTCCCCGCTCTTGTACAGCCGACACCTTCCGGTTTCGGAGGAGCTCAAACGAGAAAAGTTATTTGGAAGATTTCTTTTTGAAAGGCAGGAGAATGGGCCAATAAGTCAGAAAGATAGTACTAGTAGATGACAGTAAGCAAAGGGAATAGGCAGAGTCAAAGTTTCACTCAAAGAGAGTGGCAGATTAGAGGAAGTTACAAGCACAGTACTTCCAGAAGGTGGGGGAACTATTTTTGCAAAATACCCCCTGGTATCCCCATGGGGAGAGTCGTGGAGTTCGACTTCAATCGATGGCCGCTTCAATTTCTGTTTCTGCCACGGCTTAGAAACTTTAGGAAGAGTTTTATTCGTGTCACGGAAGGCGGCGTGATGATTAATGCATGTTTAGTCAGTGTGCACGCTCCACTGATCCTTTGTTTTACTTCATTGTACTCGGCTTAGGCAGGCCCGGCTCAGCTGCTGTACTGTTGCTGGTACTTTTCATACTGGTGGTGTGTAGCATTGCTGTAGGTGTGATGATGTTGAGGGTCTGTGCTGCTGGTACTGTTGATACCGGTGGTGTGTAGCGTTGCTGTAGGGGTGATGATGTTGAGGGTCTGTGCTACTGTACTGCTGCTGGTACTGTTCATACCGGTGGTGTGTAGCGTTGCTGTAGGGGTGATGATGTTGAGGGTCTGTGCTGCTGGTACTGTTCATACCGGTGGTGTGTAGCGTTGCTGTACTGTGCTGGTGGTACTGGTGGTGTGTAGCGTTGCTGTAGGTGTGATGATGTTGAGGGTCTGTGCTGCTGGTACTGTTCATACCGGTGGTGTGTAGCGTTGCTGTAGGGGTGATGATGTTGAGGGTCTGTGCTACTGTACTGGCTGGTACTGTTCATACCGGTGGTGTGTAGCGTTGCTGTAGGGGTGATGATGTTGAGGGTCTGTGCTGCTGGTACTGTTGATACCGGTGGTGTGTAGCGTTGCTGTAGGGGTGATGATGTTGAGGGTCTGTGCTGCTGGTACTGTTCATACCGGTGGTGTGTAGCGTTGCTGTAGGGGTGATGATGTTGAGGGTCTGTGCTGCTGGTACTGTTGATACCGGTGGTGTGTAGCGTTGCTGTAGGGGTGATGATGTTGAGGGTCTGTGCTGCTGGTACTTTTCATACTGGTGGTGTGTAGCGTTGCTGTAGGGGTGATGATGTTGAGGGTCTGTGCTACTGTACTGATGCTGGTACTGTTCATACTGGTGGTGTGTAGCGTTGCTGTAGGTGTGATGATGTTGAGGGTCTGTGCTACTGTACTGATGCTGGTACTGTTCATACTGGTGGTGTGTAGCATTGCTGTTGGTGTGATGATGTTGAGGGTCTGTGCTGCTGGTACTTTTCATACTGGTGGTGTGTAGCGTTGCTGTTGGTGTGATGATGTTGAGGGTCTGTGCTGCTGGTACTTTTCATACTGGTGGTGTGTAGCATTGCTGTAGGGGTGATGATGTTGAGGGTCTGTGCTACTGTACTGCTGCTGGTACTTTTGATACCGGTGGTGTGTAGCATTGCTGTAGGGGTGATGATTTTGATCGTCTGTGCTCGTGCAATGGTTTTCCATTTTTGTTAGCTCTCTGTGCTTCTCCCTGGACAGCTCACTGTGCCAGAAATACTTAGGCTCTAGTCTAAAGCTATCTGACCTTGGTCTTCACCACAGAGCCAATGGATTACAAACCTTTCATTATATCTCAAGATGTGTTTGTGAGTATCTTGATAAGCTATGGAAATTATTGAGCATTGACTGATGAAGTCGCTTTATGTTATTATTATTAAGGACTTGGGTCACATTTTCTTTTCAGTGTTCGGCAAAATCCACAATTTCGCCCGTAAGAGAAAATAACATAATGAGCGGAAAAGCAGCCTGTGTTGCTCTTTTCTGTTACCAAATTAATCTTCCTTAACTGTCATATATCCCAGTGATTTTGACAGTTTTAATGATCTTATAATGAGACTTGGTTATGGCATTCCATGGTCGCAGTCTGTAATATGGAGCATATCTCATACATGTGTTGGTGATTATTGATCAGCTGATGTGACTTTGACAGTTTTAAAGACCCCCCACGTCACATGTCACATTCCCTCTATGCTAGGAATATTTCTTAAGATTTCTTACCAGCTATAAGAGGGAAAACACGTGAAAACCGTGATTTTGACACGTGACGTGGTGGGTCTTTAATGATCTTATAATGAGACTTGGTTATGGCGTTCCATGGTAGCAGTCTGTAATATGGAAAATATAATAATAATAATAATAAAGAAAACTTATATAGCGCACATTCCAGGCTAGCTGCTCATGGCGCTTTACAAAAAATACATTTAACCAAATCACATCAATACCCATGCTCGCACGCACACAAGCACACACACTGACGAACATAGCATATCATTTACATGCGCATGCACACATACATACAGTACATACATACATACATACGTACGTTCGTACATACATACATACGTATGTACATTCGTACATACATACATACATACATACACACAGACACAAACACACACACACATCCCCACACACATGCATAAGCACATGCCAGCGCGCGCATGCACACACACACTTTCTGTCTCCCACCTTTCCCATGCCATTCCTCATCCGCACACGCTTTCATTCTCACAATCCGATCATGGTGGACAGTAGTGTTCAGAGAATAGATGGGTTTTCAGGTTGGTTTTGAAATATCACATACATGTGTTGGTGATTATTGATCAGCTGATGTGACTTTGACAGTTTTAATGATCTTATAATGAGACTTGGTTATGGCGTTCCATGGTAGCAGTCTGCAATATGGAGCATATCTCATACATGTGTTGGTGATTATTGATCAGCTGATGTGACTTTGACAGTTTTAATGATCTTATAATGAGACTTGGTTATGGCGTTCCATGGTAGCAGTCTGCAATATGGAGCATATCTCATACATGTGTTGGTGATTATTGATCAGCTGATGTGACTTTGACAGTTTTAATGATCTTATAATGAGACTTGGTTATGGCGTTCCATGGTAGCAGTCTGCAATATGGAGCATATCCCATACATGTGTTGGTGATTATTGATCAGCTGATGTGACTTTGACAGTTTTAATGATCTTATAATGAGACTTGGTTATGGCGTTCCATGGTAGCAGTCTGCAATATGGAGCATATCCCATACATGTGTTGGTGATTATTGATCAGCTGATGTGACTTTGACAGTTTTAATGATCTTATAATGAGACTTGGTTATGGCGTTCCATGGTAGCAGTCTGTAATATGGAGCATATCTCATACATGTGTTGGTGATTATTGATCAGCTGATGTGATTTCAGTAAAGTGCTTTGATATTGGTGGTTACGGTCACGTAATGTTCTCATACCTAACTGATGCATTTGTACCATAGTGTTCAAGTGCTTCAGCTGTTGGGATGACCCCTGGAGTAAATGTACTATTATTATTATATTATTATTATTGTTTTAGCCAGGGTACGTCAACAAGCAACATATTGGTGGTTTTATCACAAAGCATGTGTTTATGTTTGTGTGAACAGAGTAACAAGAGCTCTGGGGGAGATGGGCGAGAAAACAACAGCAAACCTCCCAACAAAGGTAAGACGTGAAAAATGGATAATGGTACATCTTTAGAACTGCACACTATTTCTTCTTCTTCTTCTGTGTTCCTAGGCCATACGTATGTGTCTGTTTTTCATTTTTCACTGGTCTCCCCGCTGCGTACAGCCGACACATTCCGATTTCTGAGGAGCTCAAAGGAGAAAAATTAATTGGAAGATTTTTTTTTTTTAAAGGCAGGAGAATGGGCCAATAAGTCAGAAATATAGTAGATGATACTGAAAGCAAAGAGAAAAGGCAGAGTCAAAGAGAGTGGCAGATTAAAGGAAGTTACAAGCATAGAACTTCAAAAAGGTGGGGGAACTAATTTTACGAAAGATCCTCCAGTATCCCCACGGGGAGAGACTTGTGGAGGGGGACGGGGTCGTCCAGCTCCCCATATGGAGGCACGAGGCATCCACCCACTGCCCCACTGCAGACTACATTTTATTACTGTCTGCCATTCAGTGCTAGTCTTAAGTCTTGCTGGCCATGCAATTTGTGTTTTGAAACAAGACCATCGCTCTTTGCCTGCCTCTCAGTGCAGGCAGTTCACTTGTATCGGTATTGATCAGCGATGCACCAATGTAGGTGGCTTTGATCAGCTGTCGCATGCATGTAGAGTGGCTGACAGCATATTGCGCTTGACTCATTTCATTTCTCTTTTTTTAAGCCTTAAGTCTGCAAACAGATGTGAACCTGAAAGATCTTATTGTCCAGATAGTATTGCTGATGTGAAAGTGTAGATAATGTGAAAGCAGGCTGAGGATAAAATGGGGCGGAAAATGTACAGTATGTGATAGACTTTACTGAGGAAAACATAAACGAGTCTACTCTAATACACAGTTAAATAGATAATGCACGGTAGAAATAAGGGATCTATTTGTTTATATATAGAGAGAAGATGCCTGGTTCATTTGACCTGTGTCCCCTGAGGAAAATAGGCATTAAAACCACTGAAATATTGGGATTTAAGGTGTTCTTGTTTTTTCCTTCTTTTAACTTTTGTGCGTTTATATATATCATTTCAACTTAAAAGGGTTGAAATCATGGGAAGCGTCAGTTCCAATGCGTGCGCAGACCCTGAAAAAGAAGGGGAGAAAGTACTAGAGGATTCCGGGCAGTGTGTGCCGGAGATTGATTCTGTAGTGAGTAGTGATGAACAGACTTCAGGCAGTCTTTCAAGCAATGTAAATCAGCTTGACTCAGCGGCAACGCTGAGAGAAATGCACCCCAATTCTGAACAAGAAGATACAGTGCACAAACTTTATCAACCTGTTTTTTATCAGTGTGAACGCGTGGCCACGGTGCCTAACGATGTGAACCATTTCAAATCAACCGGTGCTGAAAATGATCATTGTGCTACAACAAGAAGAGGGTCTGTTACTTCTGACTCTACTGGTGCTGATAATGATCATTGTGCTAGAAGAGGGTCTGTTACTTCTGACTCTACTGGTGCTGATAATGATCATTGTGCTACAACAAAAAGAGGGTCTGTTACTTCTGACTCTACTGGTGCTGATAATGATCATTGTGCTACAACAAAAAGAGGGTCTGTTACTTCTTACTGCTTTGGGGAATTCTCCGTGACCTTTTATTGCAATGGGAAGTATTCCAATCAACAAGAAAAGGAAAGCTCTCTGAAGGATTCCAATCAACAACAAAGGGAAAGCTCTCTGAAGGATTCCAATCAACAACAAAGGGAAAGCTCTCTGAAGGATTCCAATCAACAAGAAAGGGAAAGCTCTCTGAAGGATTCCAATCAACAAGAAAGGGAAAGCTCTCTGAAGGATTCCAATCAACAACAAAGGGACAGCTCTCTGAAGGATTCCAATCAACAAGAAAGGGAAAGCTCTCTGAAGGATTCCAATCAACAAGAAAGGGAAAGCTCTCTGAAGGATTCCAATCAACAAGAAAGGGAAAGCTCTCTGAAGGATTCCAATCAACAACAAAGGGAAAGCTCTCTGAAGGATTCCAATCAACAACAAAGGGACAGCTCTCTGGGTCGTGACAATCTGAAGAGCGCTGATATGGAGGACACGCATCTTGGAACGTGGGAAGAGGCAGGGTTCAGTTCAGCAACATACGGTGGTCGTTCTGGTCTGTGCCAAGAGGAAGAAGAAGACATTCATCATCAGAGTAGTGGACTCATGTGGATGCAATGGATTCCATGTGAGTGGAGATGTGTAGGACTTAACCCCTTGACTGCCTGCCCCTGTTTACTATGGGGTGTATGATGTCATTGATGATGTCATAACTGTTGTTGTCATAACCCTAGAATGATGGTTTTTGGTTTAGACATGTCAGGAAATATATATCTAAGACCGTTATCTCAGATTGAGTCCAACGGGTACCGGGTCTCTTTTACAGATCTATAAGAAAATCGATCATTTCTCAGTTTTCCTTTGGCAGTGAAGGGGTTAATGGATGACGCTTGTCACACTATTGTTGTCCATAACTGTTGTTGTCCATAACTGTTGTTGTCCATAACTGTTGTTGTCCATAACTGTTGTCCATTAACACTGTTGTTGTCCATTAACACTGTTGTTGTCCATTAACACTGTTGTTGTCCATAACACTTGTTGTCCATAACACTGTTGTTGTCCATAACTGTTGTTGTCCATAACTGTTGTTCATAACTGTTGTTGTCCATTAACACTGTTGTTGTCCATAACTGTTGTTGTCCATAACACTTGTTGTCCATAACTGTTGTTGTCCATAACACTGTTGTTGTCCATAACACTGTTGTTGTCCATAACTGTTGTTGTCCATAACACTTGTTGTCCATAACTGTTGTCCATAACACTGTTGTTGTCCATAACTGTTGTTGTCCATAACACTGTTGTTGTCCATAACTGTTGTTGTCCATAACACTTGTTGTCCATAACACTGTTGTTGCCCATAACACTGTTGTCCATAACACTTGTTGTCCATAACTGTTGTCCATAACTGTTGTTGTCCATAATAGTGCAGCAGATATGTGACATATTTCGACTGAATTGTGGGTTTGATGATAAAAGCATGGCATTTGGCACATAGTTAGGACATACCCTTAGGAATATGTTTGGATATAGGGACATTGCATATTTGTCCCATGGTAGCTGTGGCGGCCATTTTACAAAATGGCGGCCACAATGTACTATTTTCGCCCATAATAGTGGGACAGATAACAGAATAATCATGCAAATTGTGATACAAGCACCAAATTTGGCATGGTGGTGACGAAAGGTCTTCTGAATAAATTTGCCTGACGTGCCATTCAAAAATCCAAGATGGCGGCAGTTTTGCAAGATGGCCGCCAAAACTGCCTTTCGAAGTCATGTGTTTCCATAGAAATGCATATAGTTGATGGATTTGAATGATCTTGGTGTCTAGTTACATGTTCCTGAGGATGCTGGATTAATTTGGACTACTTTTATAAGCCACAGAATACTCATAAGTGGTAGAAATTGAACACATGTAATGAAAACATAACAACATCCCATATAAAACAATAGAAAATGTAAAGAACAACATTCAAATGAATACATTTAGCATTAGAAATATTGCCACTTGAATCATATTATTCTGAACGAAAACAATATTGTCAATCAGACAGAAAGAAATGTAATTCTGCAATAATGGTCCTTCAAAAACATAATGGAATGGTGACACACATGACAATCAGACAGACACAAAAAAGATAGGCCTACATAACATGACAATACAGTAATATTGTCCTTCAAAAACATACAAACATATGAGTACATTCATCAAATGTAGTGTTGGTTGACTGTCCTTGTCATAATGCTGCTGTCTCTGTCAGCACACACCAATCAAATCAAGTCAAATTTGATAATGCCAGTAGTACGTTTTGCGTAACGTTCTAATCGAAAGCTGAGTTTTATGTGCCAACGTTCACTACAACTACAGTTGACAACCACAGCTGCAGAGTGTTGTGCAGGAGAGTCCTGAACGAGAGCATTTGCATCTTTGGTTACAGCCTTTCTTGCAGGCACACTTGGTCAGTTCCAGGCAGCTTGCTGCAACAGGTGGAAGTGTCGTCCAACATATCCGCCATGTCTCTCCTTTCTGCGTCCAACCCCAGTCAGCAGGACTGCCAGATTCTGGATTGGATACTGTTGCTTGGCCTCAGATTATCCCAGCCTGGTAGGCAGCACGCTTTGCTCTTTGAGTGCCATACTGGTTGGTGGGATCGCATCATAGGACCTCTGCTTTCGGGCAAAGAGATCCAACCTTGCCTCATCAACACCGCTAGCAGCACTCGATCTATCATACATGAGGACAACAAAGTTCTCCAGCTTTTGCATGTCATCCTGGGAAACTTACGTTGGGCAGTTGCTGAGTTGTGCAAAGGTTTCAGAAACCTCAACACAGACTTCCCAAGTCAGCCATGCAGATTTCTTTCCTTTCCTATGGAACGACGAGACCACATCACAGCCGGTAAATGCATGGAAGTACATGATCCCACTGGTTTTCTCAGGCCCTATTGCAGAGACTACATCATGGACTGGTATCCACTGAGCACTGGCTCCTTGGCCAAACGCAATCCACAGGTATTGGAGACCAAGCCTTTGTAGAAATGGCAGTGTCGATACTGCTATGACAACCACATCAGTGTCATTGGCCTTGATGATGAGTGACTTGCTGCCTTCTATAGTTGCATCTCTGGCATGTACAAATATACGTGTATCATCCTCTTCGTGGCAGCAAGGGATACAGCATCCAGGGACTTGCTTTTGTTGCTGATGGCATCTTCTCCCTTTGTTGCGATGACAGTACTTGTGGTTTCAGTTTCACACATTTTCTCTGCAAGAAAGTGGAAGGGCTCTGTTTTGTTGTTGTCATCCCGGAGAAAGCTCCTCCAGTTTGTTGGGGTTTTGCTGCTTCCAGTCACTCTTTTTCTGACCCCTTGACCTCTTTTTGCTCTGGTTTCAGACTTCAAACTGGACTTCTTGTACGTGTCAAAGACAATGTCCACCCATTCGTATTTGGTGCCGAACGATTCCACTTTTGGAAGGATATCTTCTTTGGCATAGTCATCAAATGTCTTTGGGTTACGTGGAGGCAAGGAACTGACGAGGGCTGAGCCATCAATGATGATCGTGTCTCCCTCTGGCTCAGTGTCTGGCAAAGTCACCTGTGCTTGAAGTTCAGCTAGCTGTGACTTCAGACAATCATGAAGCTTTCCATTGTTACTGAGAGATGCAGGTGCTGACTTGTTCTCGTGTTTGAAGAATTTTTGCAAGTCACACTGTCTGTTCTGGCAGGAGATGAAGAGACGGGAGAACAGGTGGCAGTCATCTTTCAACAATTTCTCCTTAGAACTGCTGCCTGCCTGTTAATGCTTGAAGAAAGAAGCCTTGCTCTTCTTGATTGGTTGATTGAACGTGCATTATTCATTCTCCAAGCCCTCTAAGAATGACTGGAATTTCTCCTTATTGTGATGGGAACCAACCAGCTCAGCCACAGCTGGGCCTGTAATGTTGTTTGACTCTAGCACCAGCAGATCAGCTGACTCTTCTTGGAAAGGGTTGCCCATCTCCTTCAACTCTGTGGTCAATGCCTCCACCTTCACAAGGAAAGACTTCTGGGCACTTAGGGTCTGTTCATGGTGTTTGGTTCTGTTGGTTGCATCTTTCATGCCACGCATGGCTTCATAGGAAGCTACCAGATGGCTCACTTCAGGTCCAGCCACCATCCACCTGCGAAGTGCCCCTGGGTCCTCTGTCAGTCCAATCGCTCCTCCATCACCCTTGATGACTGCATTATTTTGTTCATGGGCTTGGTCGATGGCCATGGCAGAGAAGTCTCTTCTGGACTTTTGGACAACAAAGTTTCCTTTGTGAAACTCCCTGGCTATGTCTGGATGCTGCTGCTCAAGAGACATCATGTCTCTGAAGCGAATTGAAAGCCACTGGGCATAGTTGACATTGTTGTTCACGAAGAAGTAGGGGATGAGTTCTGAGAGTGCTTCCCGGTACAGGTCAAAGTTTCCTTCCCTGAAAGAACGTATCAGCAGGAACATGACCAGCTCCATGTCTAACACCAGATGCCAGAACTGGAACTGTGGGCTCTCAAGTCTTCGCTGATCACACCACGAATAGAAAAAGATAGCAAAACTAAGCAAAATAGGCAAAAATGGTAAAAAGCTCCACTGTAGCCTTTTAAAACTATAACCATTAGACGCAGCATGCAAGAAAACATAGAAAGCGACACCAAGGTCGCTCAAATCCACCAAATACATGCATTTATAGGAGTAAAATCATTCTCGGCAGTCCAAGATGGTGGCCATCTTGAAAAATGGCCGCCATCTTGGATTTTCAAATGGCACGTCGGGCAGATTTGCTCAGTAGACCCTTGGGAACTACCATGCCAAAATTGGTGCTTGTATCACATTTTGCACAATTCATGGTAAAAATTACTGTTATCTGCCCTACTATAAGTTGGAACTATATCAACTATGGTTGGTGCCAAACACATTCTAGTGGATCTATGTATCATTTGTTATTGACATGTTATGCATAGGCCTCACATGGACTTGAACACAATTATGTATGGTGGCCTAACAGGGACACAAATAACGTTTTTTCTTCCTTGTTATGCTTATCATATCTGACGGATCAGCACCAGTGGATCCAAGCAGTGTGGCCATTGCCTCATTGCTGCCCCTCTTCTATGATCAGGCCAACTCCGTGGCCATGATTCGCCACTCCATGGACGTCACCAAGAGGGCAGTGGATCCAAGCAGTGTGGCCATTACCTCATTGCTGCCCCTCTTCTATGATCAGGCCAACTCCGTGGCCATGATTCGCCACTCCATGGACGTCACCAAGAGGGCAGTGGATCCAAGCAGTGTGGCAATTATCTCATTGCTGCCCCTCTTCTATGATCAGGCCAACTCCGTGGCCATGATTCGCCACTCCATGGACGTCACCAAGAGGGCAGTGGATCCAAGCAGTGTGGCAATTATCTCATTGCTGCCCCTCTTCTATGATCAGGCCAACTCCGTGGCCATGATTCGCCACTCCATGGACGTCATCAAGAGGGCAGTGGATCCAAGCAGTGTGGCCATTGCCTCATTGCTGCCCCTCTTCTATGATCAGGCCAACTCCGTGGCCATGATTCGCCACTCCATGGACGTCATCAAGAGGGCAGTGGATCCAAGCAGTGTGGCAATTATCTCATTGCTGCCCCTCTTCTATGATCAGGCCAACTCCGTGGCCATGATTCGCCACTCCATGGACGTCATCAAGAGGGCAGTGGATCCAAGCAGTGTGGCCATTACCTCATTTCTGCCCCTCTTCTATGATCAGGCCAACTCCGTGGCCATGATTCGCCACTCCATGGACGTCATCAAGAGGGCAGTGGATCCAAGCAGTGTGGCCATTACCTCATTGCTGCCCCTCTTCTATGATCAGGCCAACTCCGTGGCCATGATTCGCCACTCCATGGACGTCATCAAGAGGGCAGTGGATCCAAGCAGTGTGGCCATTACCTCATTGCTGCCCCTCTTCTATGATCAGGCCAACTCCGTGGCCATGATTCGCCACTCCATGGACGTCATCAAGAGGGCAGTGGGTATCCTGAATCCTGGTCAGGTCCCAGTCATCACCGCGGATCAACCAATGTATACGCTGGCCAAACAGATCCAATGGAGCTGGCCTCAAACACATGGAGAAGATTACTTCATTATCCTGTTTGCCGGATTCCACATCGAAAAGGCATCCTTCAACACTCTGGGCGACCTTCTGGATTGCAGTGGATGGACGGAAGCCCTGGTCCAGGCAGGAGTTGCTACACCTGGAACAGCCGACTCCTTTATCAAAGCCGCCCATGTGACGCGCACTCGATGGGCTCACCAGGTCACAGCTAGTGTTCTGTATCTCCTTCGACAGGAGGGTTACACCCAATACTGTGACGGGTTGGATGAGGGACATGTTCCAATGTCAGTAGAAGACTTGTGTGCTAGCCGAGCTGATACAAATCCCCAGTTCAAGTTCTGGTCGATTATCCTGCAGCTGGAACTGGAAATCATGATCTACATGAGATCGCTACGCGAGGGCGACTTCATGCTCTACATCGATGCCTTGACTAATATTGTACCCTGGTTCTTTGCCCTGGGGCACACAAATTATGGAAGGTGGATTCCAGTTCACTTGCATGGTGGCACTCGAAGACAAGCATCCAGATGTGTTTACAGAGTTTATGGCTGGGAACTTCACAGTGAAGAAGACAGCACATGCATTCTCTGCTTTGGCCATCGACCAGGCACATGAACAGAATAACGCATCAGTGAAAGGCGATGGCGGAGCAGTCGGCCTGACTGAGAATCCTGCAGCATTGCGGCGCTGGATGGTGTCCAGTCCTGAGATGGCAAGAGTGATTGCAGAGTTCCAAGCCACAGCAGAGACGTAGACGAGAACAAAGAAGACTGATTCCAGGCACCATGAGCAGACAAAGCATACACAGCTGGCGTTTGCTCGAGATGTGAAGTCACTCTCCAGTGTCATGAGAGAGATGGGGAACCCCTTCTGTGATGACAGCAATGATCTCCTGGTACTAGACAGCAGGGACCTGGCAGACCCAGCAGTCATCAACACTGTGCGCCAGATCGAAAAGCTGGGGCAGGAGCAGTACCACACGTATGTCAATGAGCGACTTGTGAACCAGACGAAGCCCATCACCGACCCAATCACGAGAAACAACCTTCCTCTCTTCAGCCGATCTCCAGTCAGAGAGACATCAAGAACCCAGCTTCAGCTGTCGTCGCTCAAGAATGACTGCGACCTATTCTCCCGGTTGTTCATTGCATCCCAGATGCGTGATGGCGATCTCGACGACTTCTTTGCTCATGAGAACCAGGCCTGTCCCCCTGCCCTGTCACAGATGGGCAAAATGAGACTGGGCTAAAAGTCTGACCTCGTGGGATGCTTAGAAGATATGATCCCTCCACAAGAGAATGTTGCCAGACCTCACGTTGAAGTCATCATCCTTGATGGAGCAGCTATCACCAACATGCTGGCACCTGGTGGTGCGAAGACCTTCTCTGACTATGCAACACAGGTTTTCTTGCCGTACATCACATCTCAGCTACAGCATGCAATCAGAGTGGATGTCGTTTGGGATGAATACCTGCCAGACAGTTTGAAGGCCGACACTCGAACAAAGAGAGGTAGATACATACCATAAAACTGGCAGGCCTTCCTACGGATCGACGAGAACAAGGTGGAGCTGTTCTCCTTCCTAGCGACGAGCCTAGCTGCTCAAGAGACAGAGAAACAAGTCATCAGCACACTCCACAAAGACGTGGTCTGTACGCATGCCAGAGACATCGCTGGTCTTGCTCCATGTACACATGAAGAAGCAGATACCAGGATGCAGCTCCACATGGAAGATGCTGTGAAACAGGGCTACAAGGTGTCGATCCGCACAGTTGACACGGATGTTGTAGTCCTTGCGGTGGCAGCAGCCGAACGCCTCAACATAGATGAACTGTGGGTTGCCTTCGGTACTGGGAAGAGCTTTAGGTTCTTAGCAGCTCACGAGATGGCCCAGGCATTGGGGCCTGACAAGTGTCGAGGATTACCCTCATTTCATGCCTTCACTGGGTGTGATACTGTGTCAAGCTTTGGAGGCTGGAGCAAAAAGACTGCATGGGAGGCGTGGAAGGCCTGTGATAAGGTCACTGCGACCTTCTGTGCCTTGGGCGCTACACCAAACCCCTCAATCATAGATGACAGCCTGGACACCTTGGAGTGTTTCGTCGTTCCCCTGTATGATCGCACTAGCAGTCACGAGCATGTCAACGATGCACGTAAGCAGATCTTCACCCAGAAGCGTCGAGCAATAGATGCTCTCCCGCCAACTCGAGAAGCCCTCAGACAGCACATCAGGAGAACTGCATACCAAGCTGGCTACTGTTGGGGCCAGATGATGGTTGCTGCTGCAGAGCTCCCATCCCCTAGCGAATGGGGGTGGGTGAAGAGTGACACTGGCTGGGACGTCTGCTGGACAACCATCCCAGAGGCAACGCAAGCATGCCGGAAACTTCTCAGATGCGGCTGTAAGAAGGGATGCAGAGGACAATGCAAGTGTAGGAAGGCTGTACTCCAGTGCACAGCACTATGCCACTGCGGCGGACAGTGTGCTCGGGAGTAGAACTTGCAGTATCATGGACGGCTTGGAGAACACAACCATAACCCCTTTGTACAGGTCAACTGGGGATTGCAGGCCCCATCTACTACCATGATTTAATAATACCCAAGGAGAATATTTCGTTAGCTGATAAGATCCAACTTCATAACGTACATGTGTAAACGGGTGGTTGGCATTAATGTACATTTGATGCTCGGGTTGCTCACCTAGATCGCCTTTGTCTGCATGGCGGATTGTTATATTTTAATATGATGTAGACATGTACCCACTGACAATGTAAGGGTAAAATATAAATTTAAGATAATATGTAAGGGTAAACGCACATCCACAGTGGCAGTGCAGTTTAATGTTAAACCGATCATTTTCAGATTGCAAAATATGAACAAAACTCATTAAAAAAAACAAATTTTGCGTAATTGTTGCCTAATTGGCCAAATAAATCGGTTATGTAAGGTGTATGACCTTTAATTGGCATCCCAGATTATATTGTAAGTGATATTGCATTACTTGCATGCATCTCCAGTTGAAAAACATGCACAACTCCTACAGATTATGTGTTATGCAATACCCGATCACGGCCATTTTGTAAAATGGCCGCCATTTTGGCCCCAGGAGGAATATGCAATGTCCCTATATCCAAAAATTGTCCTAGTGGTATGAACTAAATGTGAGCCAAATTCTATGCTTTTATCATCAAACCCACAATCTTTGCACATATCTGCTGCACTATAACTGTTGTTGTCCATAACTGTTGTTGTCCATAACACTGTTGTTGTCCATAACTGTTGTTGTCCATAACACTGTTGTTGTCCATAACTGTTGTTGTCCATAACTGTTGTTGTCCATAACACTGTTGTTGTCCATAACTGTTGTCCATAACACTTGTTGTCCATAACTGTTGTTGCCCATAACACTGTTGTCCATAACACTGTTGTTGTCCATAACTGTTGTTGTCCATAACACTGTTGTTGTCCATAACTGTTGTCCATAACACTTGTTGTCCATAACTGTTGTTGTCCATAACTGTTGTTGTCCATAACTGTTGTTGTCCATAACTGTTGTCCATAACGCTTGTTGTCCATAACTGTTGTTGTCCATAACACTTGTCCATAACACTGTTGTTGTCCATAACATTGTTGTCCATAACACTGTTGTTGTCCATAACTGTTGTTGTCCATAGCACTGTTGTCCATAACACTGTTGTTGTCCATAACTGTTGTTGTCCATAGCACTGTTGTCCATAACACTGTTGTTGTCCATAACACTGTTGTCCATAGCACTGTTGTTGCCCATAACACTATTGTTGTCCAAAACTGTTGTTGTCCATAACACTATTGTTGTCCATAACACTGTTGTCCATAACTGTTGTTGTCCATAACACTTGTTGTCCATAGCACTGTTGTTGCCCATAACACTATTGTTGTCCATAACACTGTTGTTGTCCATAACTTGTCCATAGCACTGTTGTTGTCCATAACTGTTGTCCATAACACTGTTGTTGTCCATAACTGTTGTTGCCCATAACACTATTGTTGTCCAAAACACTATTGTTGTCCATAACACTATTGTTGTCCATAACACTATTGTTGTCCATAACACTGTTGTTGTCCATAACTGTTGTTGTCCATAACACTGTTGTCCATAACACTGTTGTCCATAACACTTGTTGCCCATAACACTATTGTTGTCCATAACACTATTGTTGTCCATAACACTTGTTGCCCATAACACTGTTGTTGTCCATATTTGTTGTTGCCCATAACTGTTGTTGCCCATAACACTGTTGTTGTCCATAACTGTTGTTGCCCATAACACTGTTGAGTGTTGTTGCCCATAAATGTTGTTGTCCATATCTGTTGTTGCCCATAACACTGTTGTTGTCCATAACTGTTGTTGCCCATAACACTGTTGTTGCCCATAACATTATTGTTGTCCATAACACTATTGTTGTCCATAACTGTTGTTGTCCATAACTGTTGTTGTCCATAACACTGTTGTTGCCCATAACTGTTGTTGTCCATAACTGTTGTTGCCCATAACACTGTTGTTGTCCATAACACTGTTGTTGCCCATAATTGTTGTTGTCCATAACTGTTGTTGTCCATAACACTGTTGTTGCCCATAACTGTTATTGCCCATAACTGTTGTTGCCCATAACTGTTGTCCATAACTGTTGTTGCCCATAACACTGTTGTTGCCCATAACACTATTGTTGTCCATAACACTATTGTTGTCCATAACTGTTGTTGTCCATAACTGTTGTTGTCCATAACTGTTGTTGCCCATAACACTATTGTTGTCCATAACTGTTGTCCATAACACTGTTGTTGCCCATAACTGTTGTCCATAACACTGTTGTTGTCCATAACTGTTGTCCATAACACTGATGTTGCCCATAACACTATTGTTGTCCATAACACTGTTGTTGTCCATAACACTATTGTTGTCCATAACACTGTTGTTGCCCATAACTGTTGTTGTCCATAACTGTTGTCCATAACTCTTGTTGTCCATAACTGTTGTTGCCCATAACACTATTGTTGTCCATAACTGTTGTCCATAACACTGTTGTTGCCCATAACTGTTGTTGTCCATAACACTGTTGTTGCCCATAACTGTTGTCCATAACTGTTGTTGTCCATAACTGTTGTTGCCCATAACGCTATTGTTGTCCATAACTGTTGTTGTCCATAAGTGTTGTTGTCCATAACTGTTGTTGCCCATAACGCTATTGTTGTCCATAACTGTTGTTGTCCATAACACTGTTGTTTTGATTATTGATTATAGATTCAAATATATTGTCTATGTATATTTTGACGAGTATAGAGGGTGGGGAGAGGTAGAGGGAGGGAGGGAGGTGGGGGAGAGTATGTGTGTGTCCAATTAACTGTTGTTTCCCTGTGGTACAAGTATTTTTTATTTCTGATGTATTCTTTATTGTTGATTGCGTGCCATGTATATATATCGCAATGTTTATCTATTGATTGTAATTTATTATTGTAAGGCACTTTGAGCTGTATTTATCAGGATATTGCTCCATTTAAATATTATTTATTATTTTTATTTTAACACTTGTCCATAACACTGTTGTCCATAACACTGTTGCTGCCCATAACACTGTTGTTGTCCATAACACTTGTTGTCCATAGCACTTGTTGTCCATAACTGTTGTCCATAACACTGTTGTCCATAACACTGTTGCTGCCCATAACACTTGTTGTCCATAGCACTGTTGTTGTCCATAACTGTTGTCCATAACACTGTTGTCCATAACACTGTTGCTGCCCATAACACTTGTTGTCCATAGCACTGTTGTTGTCCATAACTGTTGTCCATAACACTGTTGCTGCCCATAACACTGTTGCTGCCCATAACACTGTTGTTGTCCATAACACTTTGTTGTCCATAGCACTGTTGTTGTCCATAACACTGTTGTTGTCCATAACTGTTGTTGTCCATAACACTTGTTGTCCATAGCACTGTTGTTGCCCATAACACTGTTGTTGTCCATAACACTGTTGTTGTCCATAACACTGTTGTTGTCCATAGCTGTTGTTGCCCATAACACTGTTGTTGTCCATATTTGTTGTTGCCCATAGCTGTTGTTGCCCATAACACTGTTGTTGTCCATAACTGTTGTCCATAACACTTGTTGTCCATAACTGTTGTTGTCCATAACTGTTGTTGTCCATAACACTGTTGTTGTCCATAACACTGTTGTTGTCCATAACACTGTTGTTGTCCATAACTGTTGTCCATAACACTGTTGTTGTCCATAACTGTTGTTGCCCATAACACTGTTGTTGCCCATAACACTGTTGTTGCCCATAACTGTTGTTGTCCATAACTGTTGTTGCCCATAACTGTTGTTGTCCATAACTGTTGTTGTCCATAACTTTGTTGTTGTCCATAACACTGTTGTTGTCCATAACTTGTCCATAACTGTTGTTGTCCATAACACTTGTTGTCCATAACTGTTGTCCATAACACTGTTGTCCATAGTTATGCAAATGTATGCATGTTTTCACTCCACTTTTCAAACTTTTCTGTTGGAGTACCATATTTTACGGACTATAAGGCGATACTTTTTTTCCTAGACTGAGACCTTATAATAATAATAATAATAATAATTGTACATTTATATAGCGCTTTACCTCAGATGAGCCCAAAGCGCTTTACAATCAATTTTTCATCAACAAATAGACAACAAAAACAGCATTCAAGAATGACACCAACCAGCAACAACGCATACATACAAAGCAACTCTCTCTCTCTCTCTCTCTCTCTCTCTCTCTCTCTCTCTCTCTCTCTCTCTCTCTCTCTCTCTCTCTCTAACACACATACACACACACACACACACATTTAACAACACCGACTCATTCATCCCCCATTCAGTAAGCACACATCAACTGAGCCGCACGGACTGACCACATACACCAACACATACAGAGACACCCTCACACAACGTACGCACACAGACAGACAGACACACACACACACACACACACATGCGTGCACACACAACCCACAGAACCAAAAACACACATAAGCACACATGCATGCACACATGCATGCTCACACACACACAACGCACACATACACACACACACACACACACACCACAAAGCACAACACAAACCTCTTATTCAATCTTCCCTCACGTGCACACAAGATAGACAACTGATCAAATATTTAGGGTGCAGCAGGAAAAAGATGGGTTTTAAGAGAGGTTTTGAGAGGTTTTGAATGAGGAGACTGAGTTGGAGTGTCGGAGAGGAGAAGGCAGAGAATTCCAAAGAGATGGTGCTTGACAGGAAAAAGTTCGTTGGCCAGCAGATTTGAGACGGATGGAGGGAGGGGAGAGGAGACGAGAATCAGAAGACGAACGTAGTTGGCGAGCTGCAACATAGACATGAAGGAGATCAGAGAGATATAAGGGAGCTTGATCATTCAGTGACTTGAAGGCAAGGAGGAGAATTTTGTAGTCAATACGTGATTGAACTGGGAGCCAATGTAGAGAACAAAGAACCGGAGTAATATGATCGTACCTAGGGGAGCGAGAAATGAGACGAGCAGCATTATTCTGGACCCGTTGGAGCTTAGAGATGAGAGTTGATGGACAGCCTGCAAGAAGTGAGTTACAGTAGTCAAGGCGAGACAGAACAAAAGCACATACTAGAGTCTTCAGGGCATCTTGAGAGAGGAAACGGTGGATGGAACTAATTCTTCAAAGTTCTAGATAGCAAGACTTGCAAACATTGGAAACATGCTGTTTGAAAGAGAGGGTTTGGTCCAAAGTAACACCTAGATTGCGGACAGATGCTGACAGCTTGATCTCAGTGCCATCAATGTCGACAGAACCTGGGAGAACCTGAGTTTTAATTGTGTGGTTAGAGGCTACAAGAATCATCTCTGTCTTTTCAGCATTTAGTTGCAGTTTGTTGTAAAACATCCATGTTTCAACAGCAGAGATGCACAACTTAGAAGAAGAAATCATTTGATTGAACTGACTCAGGTGGGCAGAAATGTACAGCTGATTGTCATCAGAAAAGTTATGATGTAGAAGAGAATGCTGGTTGATGATGGCAGAGAGAGGTTGGGTATAAAGAACAAAAAGAATAGGGCCTAAGACTGAACCTTGGGGCACACCGAACTGAAGACCTTTTGGAAGAGATGAAGAACCATTGACAACAACTGTCTGTGTGCGATCAGAGAGGTAGGAAGAAAACCAGGAAAGAACAGCCCCAGATAGACCAAAGGAGGTGTGAAGTCTAGAAATGAGGGAGTGGTCAATAGTATCAAACGCTGCGGAAAGATCAAGGAGAGAGAGAAGAGAAACCTTGTTTTCATCCAAGGCAGTGAGCAGGTCGTTCGCTATCTTCAAGAGGGCTGTCTCGATAAGCAGACTGGTTTGGATAGTAAAGATCATTTACCTGAAGATGGTCAGACAGCTGTTTAAGAAGCACCTTTTCCGTAAGCTTAGAAAGGAATGAAAGATAAGACACAGGCCGATAATTCTTTAGATTTTCAGGATCAAGACTAGGCTTCTTTAAGAGAGGTTTGACAACTGCAGATTTGAAATGAGATGGAAAGCAGCCAGAACATAGAGACTCATTGATGATGGATGTAAAGTAAGGAAGGAGATCATCAAGACACTGGGAGAAGAGAGATGAAGGTAGAGGGTCTAGTTCACAGGTTTTAGTCTGGGTTTGGGTCAAAATCTTCTTAACCTCTTCAGTGGAAACAGAACTGAACTCAGACCACATAGTGCCAGAAAAGGAGGGATCAGGGACAGAGTCAGTTGATGGTGGAGCAGATTGAGAATCAAGATTTTGGCGGATAGTGGCTATCTTGCTGTGAAAGAAATCAGAGAAATGTTGAGGGAGTTCAGACACAGGGATAGAGGAAGGTAGAGGTGTAGAGGTGTGGACTTAGATTTACCAGGGAGGGGGTTGGCTAAACTTATGTGACTGATAATAATATAGTAAGAAACTATAATAACAAAATCTGAATTTTGTGTCAAATTTGGGGGGTGTGCCTTATAATCAGGTGCGCCTCGTAGTCCGTAGAATATGGTACTCCTATTTTGTGAAGAATACACTTATTTTGGATTTTGAATACACAAAGCCCGATGTGAGGGCAAAGCTGGTGTGCCTAATCTTGATGAATGTGCAGCTCGCCCCAGGCCCAGCTACGTGCGGCAAGACAAGCAGGGCAAGGAGCAGAATGGGCAGCCTGAGCAGCCGCCCCAGGAGCCCCCCAAGAAATCAGTCATTCCCACAGGTCAGTACCAGGCAGCCTTCCTTCGTCTGCTTCTCAATGTGATGCCAGTGTGGGATTTTTTACCAGGAGCCCCCCAAGAAATCAGTCATTCCCACAGGTCAGTGCCATGCTGCGTTCCTTCGTCTGCTTCTCAATGTGATGTCAGTGTGGGGTTTGTTCTACCTGTGCCTTACCTGATGACCTGTGGCTTGTCCTGCCCACTTGTTGAATCAATTCATGGCCTGTGGCTTGTCCTGCCCACTTGTTGAATCAATCCATGGCCTGTGGCTTTTCCTGCCCACTTGTTGAATCAATCCATGGCCTGTGGCTTGTCCTGCCCACTTGTTGAATCAATGGATGGCCTGTGGCTTGTCCTGTCCACTTGTTGAATCAATCCATGGCCTGTGGCTTGTCCTGCCCACTTGTTGAATCAATGGATGGCCTGTGGCTTGTCCTGCCCACTTGTTGAATCAATCCATGGCCTGTGGCTTGTCCTGCCCACTTGTTGAATCAATGGATGGCCTGTGGCTTGTCCTGCCCACTTGTTGAATCAATCCATGGCCTGTGGCTTGTCCTGCCCACTTGTTGAATCAATCCATGGCCTGTGGCTTGTCCTGCCCACTTGTTGAATCAATCCATGGCCTGTGGCTTGTCCTGCCCACTTGTTGAATCAATGGATGGCCTGTGGCTTGTCCTGCCCACTTGTTGAATCAATGGATGGCCTGTGGCTTGTCCTGCCCACTTGTTGAATCAATGGATGGCCTGTGGCTTGTCCTGCCCACTTGTTGAATCAATCCATGGCCTGTGGCTTGTCCTGCCCACTTGTTGAATCAATGGATGGCCTGTGGCTTGTCCTGTTCACTTGTTGAATCAATCCATGGCCTGTGGCTTGTCGTGCCCACTTGTTGAATCAATGGATGGCCTGTGGCTTGTCCTGCCCACTTGTTGAATCAATGGATGGCCTGTGGCTTGTCCTGCCCACTTGTTGAATCAATCCATGGCCTGTGGCTTGTCCTGCCCACTTGTTGAATCAATGGATGGCCTGTGGCTTGTCCTGCCCACTTGTTGAATCAATCCATGGCCTGTGGCTTGTCCTGCCCACTTGTTGAATCAATGGATGGCCTGTGGCTTGTCCTGCCCACTTGTTGAATCAATGGATGGCCTGTGGCTTGTCCTGCCCACTTGTTGAATCAATGGATGGCCTGTGGCTTGTCCTGCCCACTTGTTGAATCAATGGATGGCCTGTGGCTTGTCCTGCCCACTTGTTGAATCAATGGATGGCCTGTGGCTTGTCCTGCCCACTTGTTGAATCAATGGATGGCCTGTGGCTTGTCCTGCCCACTTGTTGAATCAATGGATGGCCTGTGGCTTGTCCTGCCCACTTGTTGAATCAATGGATGGCCTGTGGCTTGTCCTGCCCACTTGTTGAATCAATGGATGGCCTGTGGCTTGTCCTGCCCACTTGTTGAATCAATGGATGGCCTGTGGCTTGTCCTGCCCACTTGTTGAATCAATCCATGGCCTGTGGCTTTTCCTGCCCACTTGTTGAATCAATCCATGGCCTGTGGCTTGTCGTGCCCACTTGTTGAATCAATGGATGGCCTGTGGCTTGTCCTGCCCATTTGTTGAATCAATGGATGGCCTGTGGCTTGTCCTGCCCACTTGTTGAATCAATCCATGGCCTGTGGCTTGTCCTGCCCACTTGTTGAATCAATGGATGGCCTGCTACATGAAATATTGGTTAACACATAAAAAATCTGTTTCAGCCGATTTTTGTGTGTTAACCAATATTTCATGCTATCCGGTTTCAACGGACAAAACCCCTCTTTATTATTACTTGATGCTTAGCACAAATAATGGTTAATGCACACACAAAATCTTTGTCCCCTGAATTCCGTGTTAAGAGTACTCCACTGTACCTAATTATGGAAAACAGAGAGGGAAGTGGGTGTGAGGATGTAGGCTCAGGCTGTGGAGTCAAAGGAAAACAGACAGAGAGGGAAGTGGGTGTGAGGATGTAGGCTCAGGCTGTGGAGTCAAAGGAAAACAGACAGAGAGGGAAGTGGGTGTGAGGATGTAGGCTCAGGCTGTGGAGTCAAAGGAAAACAGACAGAGAGGGAAGTGGGTGTGAGGATGTAGGCTCAGGCTGTGGAGTCAAAGGAAAACAGACAGAGAGGGAAGTGGGTGTGAGGATGTAGGCTCAGGCTGTGGAGTCAAAGGAAAACAGACAGAGAGGGAAGTGGGTGTGAGGATGTAGGCTCAGGCTGTGGAGTCAAAGGAAAACAAACAGAGAGGGAAGTGGGTGCGAGGATGTAGGCTCAGGCTGTGGAGTCAAAGGAAAACAGACAGAGAGGGAAGTGGGTGTGAGGATGTAGGCTCAGGCTGTGGAGTCAAAGGAAGAGAGGGAAGTGGGTGTGAGGATGTAGGCTCAGGCTGTGGAGTCAAAGGAAGAGAGGGAAGTGGGTGTGAGGATGTAGGCTCAGGCTGTGGAGTCAAAGGAAGAGAGGGAAGTGGGTGTGAGGATGTAGGCTCAGGCTGTGGAGTCAAAGGAAGAGAGGGAAGTGGGTGTGAGGATGTAGGCTCAGGCTGTGGAGTCAAAGGAAAACAGAGAGGGAAGTGGGTGTGAGGATGTAGGCTCAGGCTGTGGAGTCAAAGGAGTTTAGTGGAATTGATCAGTTCACTCCACAGCCTCCACAATTTTGACGCCTTTGGCAGTATTTCCTAACTAAAACCGAGGCAGTTTTTGCAGTAACAGTTGCAACAGAGTCCCAGAATAGGTCCTCACGGCCTAAAGCTGTGCATAGATCCCAAACCGTTGATAACCTAATTTTGCAACATAATGTAAGTGGTGGAATGATGAAAACTTTATTTTTTTCTTTTCAAAACTGCAAAAGTGAGATAGGCAATTATCATATATGCGTCCCTAGAACACCAAGGCTACATGAAAATGCTGTTATGCTCTGCATAGTCATAGCTCTGAGGTGTGTGTGGCGTTGTTGTCTTATCAACACTGAGATGTGTGTGTGTGGTGCTGTCTTATCAACACTGAGATGTGTGTGTGTGTGTGTGTTGTTGTCTTATCAACACTGAGATGTGTGTGTGTGTGTGTGTTGTTGTCTTATCAACACTGAGATGTGTGTGGTGGTGTTGTCTTATCAACACAGATGTATGTGTGGTGTTGTTGTCTTATCAACACTGAGATGTGTGTGGTGGTGTTGTCTTATCAACACAGATGTATGTGTGGTGTTGTTGTCTTATCAACACTGAGATGTGTGTGTGTGTGTGTGTTGTTGTCTTATCAACACTGAGATGTGTGTGGTGGTGTTGTCTTATCAACACAGATGTATGTGTGGTGTTGTTGTCTTATCAACACTGAGATGTGTGTGTGTGTGTGTGTTGTTGTTGTCTTATCAACACTGAGATGTGTGTGGTGTTGTTGTCTTATCAACACTGAGATGTGTGTGGTGTTGTCTTATCAACACTGGGATGTGTGTGTGTGTGTGAGTGTTGTTGTCTTATCAACTGAGATGTGTGTGTGTGTGGTGTTGTTGTCTTATCAACACTGAGATTGTGTGGTGTTGTTGTCTTATCAACACTGAGATGTGTGTGGTGGTGTTGTCTTATCAACACAGATGTATGTGTGGTGTTGTTGTCTTATCAACACTGAGATGTGTGTGTGTGTGTGTGTTGTTTTATCAACACTGAGATGTGTGTGTGGTGGTGTTGTCTTATCAACACAGATGTATGTGTGGTGTTGTTGTCTTATCAACACTGAGATGTGTGTGTGTGTGTGTGTTGTTGTCTTATCAACACTGAGATGTGTGTGGTGTTGTTGTCTTATCAACACTGAGATGTGTGTGTGTGTGTGTTGTCTTATCAACACTGGGATGTGTGTGTGTGTGTGAGTGTTGTTGTCTTATCAACTGAGATGTGTGTGTGTGTGGTGTTGTTGTCTTATCAACACTGAGATTGTGTGGTGTTGTTGTCTTATCAACACTGAGATGTGTGTGGTGTTGTTGTCTTAGCAACACTGATATGTATGTGTGGTGTTGTTGTCTTATCAACACTGAGATTGTGTGGTGTTGTTGTCTTATCAACACTGAGATGTGTGTGGTGTTGTTGTCTTAGCAACACTGATATGTATGTGTGGTGTTGTTGTCTTATCAACACTGAGATGTGTGTGTGTGTGTTGTTGTCTTATCAACACTGAAATGTGTGTGTGTGTGGTGTTGTTGTCTTATCAACACTGAGATGTGTGTGGTGTTGTTGTCTTATCAACACTGAGATGTGTGTGTGTGTTGTTGTCTTATCAACACTGAGATGTGTGTGGTGTTGTTGTCTTATCAACACTGAGATGTGTGTGGTGTTGTTGTCTTATCAACACTAATATGTGTGTGTGTGTGGTGTTGTCTTATCAACACTGGGATGTGTGTGTGTGTGGTGTTGTCTTATCAACACTAATATGTGTGTGTGGTGTTGTTGTCTTATCAACACTGAGATGTGTGTGGTGGTGTTGTCTTATCAACACTGAAATGTGTGTGTGTGGTGGTGTTGTCTTATCAACACTGAGATGTGTGTATGTTGTTGTCTTATCAACATTGAAATGTGTGTGAAATGTGTGTGTGTGTGGTGGTGTTGTTTTATCAACACTGAGATGTGTGTGGTGGTGTTGTCTTATCAACACTGAGATGTGTGTATGTTGTTGTCTTATCAACACTAATATGTGTGTGTGTGGTGTTGTTGTCTTATCAACACAGATGTATGTGTGGTGTTGTTGTCTTATCAACACTGAGATGTGTGTGGTGTTGTTGTCTTATCAACACTGAGATGTGTGTGTGGTGTTGTCTTATTAACACTGAGATGTGTGTGTGTGGTGTTGTTGTCTTATCAACACTGAGATGTGTGTGTGTGTGTGTGTTGTCTTATCAACACTGAGATGTGTGTGGTGTTGTTGTCTTATCAACACTGAGATGTGTGTGTGTGGTGTTGTTGTCTTATCAACACAGATGTATGTGTGGTGTTGTTGTCTTATCAACACTGAGATGTGTGTGTGTGTGTTGTTGTCTTATCAACACTGAGATGTGTGTGTGGTGTTGTTGTCTTATCAACACTGAGATGTGTGTGGTGTTGTTGTCTTATCAACACAGATGTATGTGTGGTGTTGTTGTCTTATCAACACTGAGATGTGTGTGGTGTTGTTGTCTTATCAACACTGAGATGTGTGTGGTGTTGTTGTCTTATCAACACTGAGATGTGTGTGTGTGTGTTGTTGTCTTATCAACACAGATGTATGTGTGGTGTTGTTGTCTTATCAACACTGAGATATGTGTGGTGTTGTTGTCTTATCAACACTGAGATGTGTGTGTGTGTGTTGTTGTCTTATCAACACTGAGATGTGTGTGGTGTTGTTGTCTTATCAACACTGAGATGTGTGTGTGTGTTGTTGTCTTATCAACACTGAGATGTGTGTGGTGTTGTTGTCTTATCAACACTGAGATGTGTGTGGTGTTGTTGTCTTATCAACACTGAGATGTGTGTGGTGTTGTTGTCTTATCAACACTGAGATGTGTGTGT
The DNA here is from genome assembly GCA_017654935.2 of Phymorhynchus buccinoides. NCBI lineage: Eukaryota > Metazoa > Mollusca > Gastropoda > Neogastropoda > Raphitomidae > Phymorhynchus > Phymorhynchus buccinoides. The sequence continues at coordinate 61,675,840 of CM065689.1, forward strand.
GTGTGGTGTTGTCTTATCAACACTGAGATGTGTGTGTGTGTGTGTGTTGTTGTCTTATCAACACTGAGATGTGTGTGTGTGTGGTGTTGTTGTCTTATCAACACTGAGATGTGTGTGGTGTTGTTGTCTTATCAACACTGAGATGTGTGTGGTGTTGTTGTCTTATCAACACTGAGATGTGTGTGGTGTTGTCTTATCAACACTGAGATGTGTGTGTGGTGTTGTTGTCTTATCAACACTGAGATGTGTGTGGTGTTGTTGTCTTATCAACACTGAGATGTGTGTGTGTGTGTTGTTGTCTTATTAACACTAGATGTGTGTGGTGTTGTTGTCTTATCAACACTGAGATGTGTGTGGTGTTGTTGTCTTATTAACACTAGATGTATGTGTGGTGTTTAGCGGCAGGGGGGAGGCGGAAGTCGAACGTGGTGAAGGAGATAGAGAAGATCAAGCAGAAGCGGGACGAGCGGCGTGCTGTTCACCAGGCCATACGAGAGCACGTCGAGTCAGAGTATGACACCTCAGACCCCAACTGGGAGTTCAAGGCCATGATTCAGTGAGATTTGTTTAGCACCTTGTGCGTCATTGAAATACTGTCTGTATGTTTTGTATTGCATACCTCAGACCTCAACAGTGAGATATCACCTTGTGTGTCATTGAAATACTGTCTGTATGTTTTGTATTGTACACCTCAGACCTCAACAGTGAGATACCACCTTGTGTGTCATTGAAATACTGTTCAAGGCCATGATTCAGTGAGATATGACCTTGTGCGTCATTGAAATACTGTTCAAGGCCATGATTCAGCATGATGTTTCTCAACAGTGAGATACCACCTTGTGCGTCATTGAAATACTGTCTGTATGTTTTGTATTGTTCACCTCAGACCTCAACAGTGAGATATCACCTTGTGCGTCATTGAAATGCTGTATGTTTTGTATTGTACACCTCAGACCTCAACAGTGAGATATCACCTTGTGCGTCATTGAAATACTGTCTGTATGTTTTGTATTGTACACCTCAGACCTCAACAGTGAGATATCACCTTGTGCGTCATTGAAATACTGTCTGTATGTTTTGTATTGTACACCTCAGACCTCAACAGTGAGATATCACCTTGTGCGTCATTGAAATGCTGTATGTTTTGTATTGTACACCTCAGACCTCAACAGTGAGATATCACCTTGTGCGTCATTGAAATACTGTCTGTATGTTTTGTATTGTACACCTCAGACCTCAACAGTGAGATATCACCTTGTGCGTCATTGAAATACTGTATGTTTTGTATTGTACACCTCAGACCTCAACAGTGAGATACCACCTTGTGCGTCATTGAAATACTGTCTGTATGTTTTGTATTGTACACCTCAGACCTCAACAGTGAGATACCACCTTGTGCGTCATTGAAATGCTGTATGTTTTGTATTGTACACCTCAGACCTCAACAGTGAGATATCACCTTGTGCGTCATTGAAATACTGTCTGTATGTTTTGTATTGTACACCTCAGACCTCAACAGTGAGATACCACCTTGTGCGTCATTGAAATGCTGTATGTTTTGTATTGTACACCTCAGACCTCAACAGTGAGATATGACCTTGTGCGTCATTGAAATACTGTTCAAGGCCGTGATTCAGTGAGATATGACCTTGTGCGTCATTGAAATACTGTTCAAGGCCATGATTCAGTGAGATACCACCTTGTGCGTCATTGAAATACTGTCTATGTTTTGTATTGTACACCTCAGACCTCAACAGTGAGATACCACCTTGTGCGTCATTGAAATACTGTATGCTTTGTATTGTACACCTCAGACCTCAACAGTGAGATACCACCTTGTGCGTCATTGAAATACTGTCTGTATGTTTTGTATTGCATACCTCAGACCTCAACAGTGAGATACCACCTTGTGCGTCATTGAAATACTGTGTATGTTTTGTATTGCATACCTCAGACCTCAACAGTGAGATACCACCTTGTGCGTCATTGAAATACTGTATGCTTTGTATTGTACACCTCAGACCTCAACAGTGAGATATCACCTTGTGCGTCATTGAAATACTGTATGCTTTGTATTGTACACCTCAGACCTCAACAGTGAGATATCACCTTGTGCGTCATTGAAATACTGTATGCTTTGTATTGTACACCTCAGACCTCAACAGTGAGATATCACCTTGTGCGTCATTGAAATACTGTCTGTATGTTTTGTATTGTACACCTCAGACCTCAACAGTGAGATACCACCTTGTGCGTCATTGAAATGCTGTATGTTTTGTATTGTACACCTCAGACCTCAACAGTGAGATACCACCTTGTGCGTCATTGAAATACTGTGTATGTTTTGTATTGCATACCTCAGACCTCAACAGTGAGATATCACCTTGTGCGTCATTGAAATACTGTCTGTATGTTTTGTATTGTACACCTCAGACCTCAACAGTGAGATACCACCTTGTGCGTCATTGAAATGCTGTATGTTTTGTATTGTACACCTCAGACCTCAACAGTGAGATATGACCTTGTGCGTCATTGAAATACTGTTCAAGGCCGTGATTCAGTGAGATATGACCTTGTGCGTCATTGAAATACTGTTCAAGGCCATGATTCAGTGAGATACCACCTTGTGCGTCATTGAAATACTGTATGTTTTGTATTGTACACCTCAGACCTCAACAGTGAGATATCACCTTGTGCGTCATTGAAATACTGTTCAAGGCCATGATTCAGTGAGATACCACCTTGTGCGTCATTGAAATGCTGTATGTTTTGTATTGTACACCTCAGACCTCAACTGTGAGATATGACCTTGTGTGTCATTGAAATACTGTTCAAGGCCATGATTCAGTGAGATATGACCTTGTGCGTCATTGAAATACTGTTCAAGGCCATGATTCAGTGAGATACCACCTTGTGCGTCATTGAAATACTGTCTGAACAATAATAACAACAATATTAAATGTATATGGAGTCTTTGATGGTTTGCTTTGGGTTTCCATGAATATGTTAATTCTTGGCTAGTCGTGTGAATGTCCACAACTGTTTTATTTGATACATCTGGAAATTCTAATGCCCAACAGTTGTATTTATAAAAAATCAAAAATATCCAGTGTCGAGAACTTTCTTCTCTATGTTGCTAAATATTGTAGTCAATATCTTTGGAAGATCCGCTGCAGATTCTTACTAATTTCGATTACTGGGTTGTTCAGTTTAGGAGAATGAATTGATGTAAGGAATTAATCATGGCTTTACTCGCCTTGGCTTAAGGCTGTGTCAGACCAATTGACATAAGGCTAGAACACCAAGGCTACATCAAAATGTTTTGCTCTGCATAGTTATTCGGGGATTGTCATTAGCCATGACAAGCTCCTAGCATAACATCAGTATCCAAAATTCTCCTAAGTTGGAGTGTTGCTGCCCATGTGGTGGGGTAATTAATAAATTTAATGAGCCTTCCTGAGGAAGGTGAGATTTAATTGTGATTATTATAAGGTTAGTAATGTTAGTGGGAGGACAGTTTGAGTATCTGGGTGCCATGCTGCCAGACATTCCCGCTTCAGGATTTAGCAAGATGCAAGTTCTCTAGACTGAAAAAGGACAGAAACACTACAGGGAGGGAACTTCTACCTATGAAATTGTAGAAGGGAGGGAACTGTCCTCCCACTAACATTGCTAACCTCATAATAATCACAATTAAATCTCACCTTCCTCAGGAAGGCTCATTAAATTTATTAATTATTATTTGGTTAGTAATGTATTTAGTGGTAAGGACAGTTTGAGATTTTAGAGCTATATCTAGAGAACTTGCAGTACATAAGTTGCGAACGGACTTGAAACAATCGATTGCAACTAATGGAAACTTATTGGAAAGACTTTTGTCTTACACCATAAGAGAGGAGTTGAGGCACTTGTCTGCGTGAAGGTCGCCCAGACTGTGCACCATTCAAAATCACCATCATATTTAAACAAAATGTGTTACGCCATAAGAGAGGAGTTGAAGCACTTGTCTGCGTGAAGGTCGCCCAGACTGCACCATTCAAAATCACCATCATATTTAAACAAAATGTGTTACGCATAAGAGAGGAGTTGAAGCACTTGTCTGCGTGAAGGTCGCCCAGACTGCACCATTCAAAATCACCATCATATTTAAACAAAATGTGTTACGCCATAAGAGAGGAGTTGAAGCACTTGTTTGCGTGAAGGTCTCCCAGACTGCACCATTCAAAATCACCATCATATTTAAACAAAATGTGTTACGCCATAAGAGAGGAGTTGAAGCACTTGTCTGTGTGAAGGTCGCCCAGACTGCACCATTCAAAATCACCATCATAGTTAAACAAAATACAGTATTACACCTGGGTAATCTACACCATAAGAGAGGAGTTGAAGCACTTGTCTGCGTAACGGTCGCCCAGACTGCACCATTCAAAATCACCATCATATTTAAACAAAATGTGTTACGCCATAGGAGAGGAGTTGAAGCACTTGTCTGCGTGAAGTCGCCCAGACTGCACCATTCAAAATCACCATCATATTTAAACAAAATGTGTTACGCCATAAGAGAGGAGTTGAAGCACTTGTCTGCGTGAAGGTCGCCCAGACTGTGCACCATTCAAAATCACCATCATAGTTAAACAAAATACATTATTACACCTGGGTAATCTACACCATAAGAGAGGAGTTGAAGCACTTGTCTGCGTGAAGGTCGCCCAGACTGTGCACCATTCAAAATCACCATCATTTTTAAACAAAATACATTATTACACCTGAGTAATCCTCCAAATTTGAATGAAATTCCACAATGTTAATGTATGTTATTTCTTCACAAAATTATCCAGGATTGATTGACTGAAGGCTGCTTGTGTTTGTTCAGCTTTATATATATAAAACTTCACAAAAGTCCTCCCACTGCTCCACCCAGCACTCTTCATCATCAATGATAACGAAACGCCTCTTTTTCCCGCTGCTGAAGTAGATGCACTCCTGGTGCTGTGGGTCGAGTGTTTGAGAACTTACAGTATAAAATTTATGAGTAGTTTAAGAACTATTTGTTCACTTTATCCCAAAGATAGATACGATGGTAAGGCATAATTCATCAGCCCAAACTTCAATCCTCAATTCTTGGAAAATGATGATGAGAATAGTAATAATAAGGGGCTTCAGTCATACACTTCGTTTTATAATTTATACCGACCGAATTTGCGATTTTATGCAATTGATTGAATTTTTACTGACTACTTATGATACATAATTTTTGTTTGTCATAATTTCTTGATGCAAATTAAGAATTGAACCTATACCACAGGTGGAGCTATCGACAAAGCCAGAATTATACTCTTATTGATGCTTTTGTTGCTTCCCATTGAGACCTAAAGGTCCTTGCCACCGATGCTTGCTCTGCCTAGATTCTTGCATTGCCTTTGGTATTAAGCTTCAAGTTAGCTTTCTCATATATATATAAATATGTATGTTTGCTTGAGTAATTAAAGCCTTACATTGGTTTGTTGTAAAGCACTACATTAGTTTATCACCCTGGAGTCTCTGAGAGAATGAAGCATAAGCAACAACAAAACCTTCAGTTACTGCCTGCCTGTCCTTAGTTGAAACATTCACACCTGTATGTAAATAATATGATTTATTATGGGGACAAAAACGACAGCTTGTGATCCTCATGGGCAGTTTGCCTACAGAATATCAGGGGCAATTTGGGAAGAAAGGGTCTAACGGACATGACAGTAGATTAGGTGCTAGCTGCATGGAGATCATCACCTCCAGAGACAGCCTACAAGTACTGCGTTATGAAGTAGAGCCCGTATAATCATTTACATAAAATATCACCTGCATCTTTGACTGTAAGCATACATTCAACTTTGTTGCATACAAGAGGTCCAGGTTACAGTTCAATTATTGATGCAAGGTGTGCCTTAGGGCCCATTAGACGCATTAATGTTGAACATTGAAGGGCTTTGTCTTAAGAGGCTGACCTTGCCTAAATACAATATGTGGAGCAGATATGTTGTTGTTTCAATTAATAATAAAGGACATGCTTGTGTACATTGAGCATTAATGATGAAAAGTTACACCTTGATACTATGCCCAATTACGCACAGAAACAACATAAAATCCTGATGGGATATACGCACAGAAACAACATAATATCATGATAGGATATAAAAACGTATGATCAAGTCAAGTCAAAATCATCTTTATTGAGGGTTAAAGAATAAGCTAACAAAGCTTTTTTTCATCCTGCCCTCATAAAAAAAATACACATCAATCAAAAATCAATGAACTTAACATATTTACAGGAACACAAAACAGAAAACATTATGATCAGTATAATGAAAGAAAAAAACAACAACAAAGAACCAAACAGAAGAGAGGGAAGGGAATAGGGAGGAAGAGAGAGGGAGAGAAAGCCGGGGGAGGAAACACTCACATACACACATGCGCGCGTGTGCGCATATACACACACACATACGCTCACTCACACACACACACACACACACACACACACACACACACACACACACACACACACACACACACACACCTGCACACACAATTGGAAAACAAAACAAAAAACAGAAGGAAAGGGAAGATAGAAGGAAGAAAATAATATTTCCAGACATAAGAACATGCAATGCATATATACATCTTAATAATGTCAAATTACAATTTATCAACCAGGTGCTTCTTTAAAGCTTTTTTAAAAGCTGGTTTAGATGGACATGATTTCAAGAATGATGGCAAGTTGTTCCATGTGTTTCCCCCAGAGTATGTCAAGCTGGATTTGAACAGATCATTATGGGGCTTAGGAAATGAAAGCTTATGAGTATGTCGATTTTCATTTAATGTAAAGGAACTTATTATTTTATTTGGGGCTGTTCCGTTTACGATGTTGTACATACATAGGCATTTGTTTAAGAAAAGTCTTTCTTTAAACGGAAGGATGTTTAGTTGTTTATAGTCAATTATTGTCAAACTAGTAGACTTAAGTAGGACAAGCTTTAAAGGTCTTTTGTGTAAGCGAGTTACGTATTTTAGATCATTTTCACTAGCACTATCCCATAACGTGGATGTGTAATTTATAAGAGGTAAGATGTGTGCATAAAAAAAGAGTTTTCTTGAATGAAGGTCTAAGAAATTCTTTATTATTGATAACTGGTAAATTCTTTTGGAGATACGCTTACCGAGGTCATTAATGTGATCACCCCACGATAAGTCCTTATCAATGATAACCCCTAACACTTAAATGGTAAAATGAGGTTAAATGAGAGTACCTGCTTGTCAACAGAAACTTCATTACGTGTAATTAAGGACAGCAGTAGCATACTCTCTCTGGTTGGAAGCATTAAGGATAAGCTCAGCTAGGCCTCATCAATAGATAGGCTTTAGTCCTCAGTCAACACCGCAATAACAGGCACAGTAGTATGCACATATAATGCCACAGTGTGGCGAGTTCCGCTAAGATCAAAATCAAGATGTGCAATGCCTGTGGGTGAGCCTAGCCTACTTAGATAACTAGGCTAGCGACCAGCGCTAGGTCTAATAAGCATTTTTAACCCTCTAAGTATGTCAGCGCACACACATTGGAAAAAGTGGGGGAGGGGAAAGGGTTGCAAGGCCTTCGGCAGGTGAGTAAGACAACTAATTTTCATAGCTATTATATACCTGTGTAGCCTGCCTGTCTTCCTTCTCGCGTTACTCAGGACTGCGTAAAGTAGTCTTCCCAACAAATCCTTATTTTAAGACAAACAACAATAAGACAGGGGTCTACAAAATTAGTGTAGCCAACTTGACTTGGGCAAGCAATGAGCATCGTGTATCATCCCCTTTAGGGGTTCCAGTTGGGATAACTATAGGCCTAATGGAAAGTATTGACTCTGAACAACGCATAGTAGGCTAGACGAAATAACACTCTGCTGGACCAGCAAAAAAGCGGAATCCCTGACAGCGCCCCACCACAGGTCCAGATAAAGCGCAAACTCTTAGCTACACCTCGTGACCACATAGCTAGAGTTCTTCCACTGTCCGCCTTTAATGTACTGAGCGCTCTTCTTCTGCTTCTAACTGACACCAGAGAGTGTGTAAAGAAGGGCTGCACACAGTGGAGTGTGTGCCAAGGTCAACCGTTTTTGTCCTTAACTGGGAGTGCCGGCCTTAACATGTCTGACTTTCTCTTGCCCATTCAAACCCAACATGGGAACTCAGCATACATTTTATTTTTTACAGAGTTGTTTGGTAATATGGCGACTATGAACAGACTGTCGCCTGTCACACTCTGTCTGACATCTGAGTCGCTGTTGATACCGGTAATAACATCCGGCAGGATAATAACCTCTGTTTCAGTAATAAAATGCAGCAGGCTTATAATCTCTGTTCCAGTAATAAAATCCGATAGGATAATAACCTGATTTGGTAATACAATCCGGGAGGATAAGTATCTCTGTTCCGGAAATACAATCCGACAGGATTAAAGTGTCTTTGCGCTTGGCAATGTCGGCCATCCAGACTGATCACCTTAAATGTTGCAGATTGCGATAGCAATTAAGCTCAAATAAGTATATGTAGATTTGGAATTTGTTTTATCAGAAGCAAACATAAAAAACATTCTTTCTAATCTTCGATTTAGGCTCCGGAACCTCCCTTTTGTTTTGCATCAGGGCTTTGCAGTGCCATTTTTTTAAATAAAGTCCAGCACACTAAGGTGCCAAGTTGTAGCCCAAACAAAGCGGGATAGGCCTAGTGCGTCAGTGCTCAGAAAGCTGACCTTGACATGTGCTTGAATGCAAGTAGACCTAGGCCTAGTAAGGAGCACAAAACAAAAAACCCAGCTGGTGAAAAAGGGAAAATTGCCTGCAGCACAAATCTCTGGAAAAAATAACAGTCTTACCTGTTTCGATGCTTGAAAAACGCAAAACAACACACACTAACACACAAACCACAGCTAAATTTCCACAAAGGAAGCTTTTGGACACATTTTATGGTATTTTTGGTTGCACCACTAGGTCTATTTTCCGCCGTGATGCATGATAATAACACTGTCAAATTAGGCCTAGCACAAAACTGCTCACGATATAACATGACGTCAAAGCAGACAAATATCACTCAAAGTTGTACAAACACCATTCCCAGAGAAGTGGGACTAAAGACATTTATTCGAACAGGCAACCAAGGCGCAAACATCATCATAAACCCCAATGGCATAAAAAGCATAATTCGGGCCATGGCATAACATAATTCAAGCCATTGCCGCCAAGGGTCAGGTACAAATCAACAGTGCGGAACACGGGATTGAAACAAAGACAACCGTGATAAGGCCCCGGTATCCTCTCACAAAACAGCAGCGCCACCCGCTGGTTATACTGTGCCAAATCTATAAATCAACAGTGCAGAACACCGGATTAAAAATAAAGACAACAAAACGCCGGTTATACCATGCCAGGCTTATAAGTGCCAAATCTCTTGTTCACATGTTTGGCCAAAGAATCAACAACTGGTCAAGTAATTTTCTCTACTTCATCCAACTGTGATCTGCCTCTAATCCTACTAGAAAGTCTTCGTCTTCTACTGCTAAGCTAAGTCTAAACTTTCCTCTTCACTTTGCCATCCAGTTTTTGAAGTTCACTTTCACTTTCCACCCTATTGTCATTGTCACTAGACCTATTCTCTGCCATAATGTTAATAAAAACAGCCTTCTTTGCACACACTAAAAAACAGTAACAATCTATAGTGACGTCAAATAAACACAGCCCAAATGTTGCAGTTGCAGAACCGCGAATCTCAAAGGCAGTGACGAAAAAATACCAATCACACACAGTAGATGATCAAAGCTCAAAACCGCTCGTCTGCGGAAATCATGTAATAACATCAGATGAACCAGTAACACAACAACCGTGCGAAAACGTACTTTAAGCAATTCGAGCACAAAGATAACGGCGTCCAAAGGGACACCGGTCATGACACAAAGACACGATGCCCAAACAATCACCGGTCACCACACAAAGACAAAAGCGTCCGAAAGATCACCTGTCATCACACAAAGACACGGCGCCCAAAAAATCACAGGTCATCATACAAAGACCACGGTGCCAACGAAAAAACACCGGTCATCTCGCACAAAAAACAACAGCGCCACTTCTAAACGCTGGTATGATGTACTATAGGCCCAAAGAGCAGAATCTAAGAAAAATTATTTGCGGGTTCAGAATAGCGTCTGTCTTGTGCAGCGATAACGCCCAGACTGAAGCGGGAATGTCTTGCAGCGTGGCACCCGGATACTCAAACTGTCCTTACCACTAAATACATTACTAACCAAATAATAATCAAAGACGGTCACACATAATGTTCTCACCCTTAGCTGGTGCGTTCGTACCATAGTGTTCAAGTGCTTCGGCTGTTGGGATGATCCCTGGAGTCTTTTTGCCAGGATACGACAACAACAAGTCATGGCTTTACTTAAGATGATAGCAATGTTTCTCCTTTATTTTTTCCAGTGAATTCCGCAGCCACTTAGAATACAGACCTATTACATCGTCTGACCCCATTGAAAATCATCAGATATCTGTCTGCGTTCGCAAGCGGCCCATGAACAAGAAAGGTAATGAATTCTCATTTAACTCTTAGCGCCATGTGTTTTGTGACCTTGGTTGTCCATTGTTTCCCAACTGACAAGAGGGGAGTAACTGTTCTTTAACTCTTAGCGCCATGTGTGACCTTGGTTGTTCATTGTTTCCCAACTGACAACAGGGGAGTAACTATTGTTTAACTCTTAGCGCCATGTGTTTTGTGACCTTGGTTGTCCATTGTTTCCCAACTGACAACAGGGGAGTAACTATTGTTTAACTCTTAGCGCCATGTGTGACCTTGGTTGTCCATTGTTTCCCAACTGACAAGAGGGGAGTAACTGTTCTTTAACTCTTAGCGCCATGTGTTTTGTGACCTTGGTTGTCCATTGTTTCCCAACTGACAACAGGGGAGTAACTATTGTTTAACTCTTAGCGCCATGTGTTTTGTGACCTTGGTTGTCCATTGTTTCCCAACTGACAACAGGGGAGTAACTATTGTTTAACTCTTAGCGCCATGTGTTTTGTGACCTTGGTTGTCCATTGTTTCCCAACTGACAACAGGGGAGTAACTTGCCGCCCAGAAATACAACTGCCTTAACTCGATTTTTGAGATTTTTGGCATGCTATATCAGTAGACCAAGGGGCATAACCTGGCAGAGCCTAAAAGTGGTTAAGTGAAAAATAAAGCTGTTATAAGCAAAAAACAGTTGTAACTAAACCCATTGAATATTTCATGGGGAGGAATACTGTTGTGAGTTGAGTTACCTTAACTGTATTTTAATTTATTCATTTCTTCTGGATGCACAACTGTCGTAAGTCGACTTACGGTTTTTGCATTGCGTTTTTTTTTTATCCATTATTGTTGCTGTTTGTTTCGTCCATTATTGTTGCTGTTTGTTTCGTCCATTATTGTTGCTGTTTCGTCCATTATTGTTGCTGTTTGTTTCGTCCATTATTGTTGCTGTTTGTGTCGTCCATTATTGTTGCTGTTTGTGTCGTCCATTATTGTTGCTGTTTGTGTCGTCCATTATTGTTGCTGTTTGTGTCGTCCATTATTGTTGCTGTTTGTGTCGTCCATTATTGTTGCTGTTTGTTTCGTCCATTATTGTTGCTGTTTGTTTCGTCCATTATTGTTGCTGTTTGTTTCGTCCATTATTGTTGCTGTTTGTTTCGTCCATTATTGTTGCTGTTTGTGTCGTCCATCATTATTGTTGCTGTTTGTGTCGTCCATTATTGTTGCTGTTTCGTCCATTATTGTTGCTGTTTGTGTCGTCCATTATTGTTGCTGTTTGTGTCGTCCATTATCGTTGCTGTTTGTTTCGTCCATTATTGTTGCTGTTTGTGTCGTCCATTATTGTTGCTGTTTGTTTCGTCCATTATTGTTGCTGTTTGTTTCGTCCATTATTGTTGCTGTTTTTTCGAGTTACATTGGTAATATACTGAATTATGCGAGAGAGAGAGAGAGAGAGGGAGAGGAGAGAGAGAGAGAGAGAGAGAGAGAGATGATCTGCTGCCTGGTGGCTGCCTTCTACCGCCCCTTCTATGTGCACCTGTTGTAGGGGGATTGTGTTAGGAGAGAGAGACACAAAGAGAGAGAGAGAGAGGTGAGAGAGAGAGAGAGAGAGAGAGATGAACTGGGTGGCTGCCTTCTACCGCCCCTTCTATCTGCACCTGTTGTAGGGGGATTGTGTTAGGAGAGAGGTCAGAGAGAGGCACAGAGAGAGAGAGAGAGAGAGAGAGAGAGAGAGAGAGAGAGAGAGAGAGATCTGCTGCCTGGTGGCTGCCTTCTACCGCCCCTTCTATCTGCACCTGTTGTAGGGGGGATTGGTTAGAGAGAGAAAGACACAAAGAGAGAGAGAGAGGTGAGAGAGAGATGAACTGCTGCCTGGTGGCTGCCTTCTACCGCCCCTTCTATCTGCACCTGTTGTAGGGGGATT
>CM065689.1:61688847-61709923 GCA_017654935.2 Phymorhynchus buccinoides
GCCCCCACTGTGACGCTGGTTGCAGCACAGATACACACTTTTTCACACATCATTGTAGTTTGACAACGTTTTGAAGGGGGTCGGTATAGCTGACACCAGGTGTGCATGTTGTACTGGGGGTGTCATGCCGTGCACAACACACAGGTGTGCTTGTCACCTACACCTTTGTTTTTCTCTGGGTCCTCGGTGCGTTATTTTTTAGGTGGTATTGTTGGTATATTCTAGCAGAGAACTGAGCATTCATCAGATTAATATAACTGAAAATTAATCTTGCGCTAATTCATTGATGTGTGTAACCCACACACAGGCCCCTGATATGTTTGAATTCCGTCCTAGTTCGGTTTTGGTGTGGACATAAATTCCCATAATCCACTCAAAACTCGTCGAGTGTAGAACAAAGGTTAAGTTTTGATAATCTATCCTCACCCACTAGCATCATCATCACCTATATGCGCTTCAATAGCTGCCACGAAATAAATCTCACTCTTCTTCTGGCAAATTGGTCAGAATCAGAATTTTCTCCACCTTCTATTTCACTTACCAACAAAAAACTGCCACGTACACAGTACACACTATACACGCATTCACTCAAAACGGCCCCTTTCCCACAGAGCTGGAAGGAGGAGGGGTGGGGGAAAGCGGAAGGAGCTAAACGGATGGGGGGTATGCATCACATTCCATCATAAACGTACCGTAGGGCTGGTCAAGGTAAATAACGTACTTGATGGCCGAATTGCGGTAAGTCCAAAGTACGATCCCGGACTACCGGTCTCTCGGATTGAAAGGAGTTATTCTTCCAGAACGGTTTTCCGTTCCAGGATTGAAAGGTATTAAGCTTGAAAACCGGAAAAACCGGTCTGCAGGATGAAAGAGTTAAGAGAGACAAATCATGTTTTCCTTTGGGCACCGTCAGTTTCTGCACACACCATAGGAATAGATATCCACAAGTTCAAACAGTTTAATTTGTGTGAATTAAGAGAGACAAATTTCGGCGGAAGCCGGAAAGAGCTGTTTTCATGCTGATGTATAACAGGATGTCAAGTGACTTCTGTTTTGTTATAGAGGTGCAATATAGAAACACACAGAATATATGCAATATTGAAACACACAGCATCATACTGCCAATATAGAAAAAACACAGCTATCAGACTGCATATAGGGAAACACACAGCATCATACTTGAAATATAGAAAACACACAGCATCATACTGCAATATAGAAACACACAGCTCATAACTGCAATATAGAAAAACACAGCATCATACTGCAATATAGAAACACACAGCATCATACTGCAATATAGAAACACACAGCATATACTGCCAATATAGAAAACACACAGCATCATAGTGCAATATAGAAACACACAGCATCATACTGCAATACTAGAAACACACAGCAATCATACTGCAATATAGAAACACAACAGCATCATACACAACAAATCATAAGATAAATACTAAAATTCTGCAGACGTTTAACGTTCTCAGCACATTGGGCAAATATTGGCCCAGGACAGTCTACCTACCAGCAAATGACAACGACATTCATGCCAAGTGTTGGATATTTTTAGAAACTGATGACTGTTTATGTTGTGTCTGTGTGCGTAAAGCAGAGAGAGAGAGAGAGAGAGAGAGAGAGAGAGAGAGAGGAGAGAGAGAGAGAGAGAGAGAGAGAAGAGAGAGAGAGAGATAGAAAGAATGCAAATGAACGCTTCTACAAAAATAACTATTACAGAAAGAACAGCTCAATACAGTTGATGCAAAATCAAAGTAGGCTTTTTGACATGAAACAACAACAGCAACAAAAACTCTGGACAACCAAAAGATCAAAGAATCTTAAATCAACAGTTCATCTCTCTCTCACATCTCTCTCAGGCAACAGTTCTTGTTTTTTTTTTTTTTTTTTTTATCTCTCTCTCTCTCTCTCTCTCTCTCTCGTCTCCTCTCTCTCTCTCTCTCTCTCAGGCAACAGTCATCTCTCTCTCTCTCTCACCCTCTCTCTCTCTCTTTGTGTCTCTCTCTCATAACACACTCCCCCTACAAAAGGTGCAGATAGACGGGGCGGTGAGAAGGCCGCACCAGGCAGCAGTTCATCTCTCTCAACCTCTCTCTCTCTCTTTGTGTCTCTCTCTCTAACACAATCCCCCTACATACAGGTGCGATAGAAGGGGCGGTAGAAGGCAGCCACCAGGCAGCAGATCATCCTCTTCTCTCACTCTCTCTCTCTCTCTCTCCTCTCCTCTCTCGTGCCTACTCTCTGACCTCTCTCTAACCACAATCCCCCTACAACAGTGCAGATCGAAGGGCGTAGAAAGGCAGCCACCAGTTCATATCTCTCTCTCTCTCTCTCTCACCTCTCTTCTCTCTCTTTGTGTCTCTCTCTCAGAACACAATCTCCCTACAACAGGTGCACATAGAAGGGCGGTAGAAGGCAGCCACCAGGCAGCAGATCATCTCTCTCTCTCTTCTCTCTCTCCTCTCTCTCCTCTCTCTCTCTCTCTCTCGCATAATTCAGTAATTACCAATGTAACTCGAAAAAAACGCAACAATAATGGTACGAAACAAACAGAAACAATAATGGACGAAACAAACAGCAACAATAAGGACGACACAAACAGCACAATATGGACGAACAAAACAGCAACGATAATGGACGACACAAACAGCAACAATAAGGACGACACAAACAGCAACAATAATGGACGAAACAGAAAACAATAATGACGACACAAACAGCAACAAATAATGAGGACGACACAAACAGCAAAACAGTAATGGACGAAACAAACAGCAACAATAATGGACGAAAACAAACAGCAACAAAATGGACCCTCGCAAAACAACAGCAACAATGATGGACGAAACAAACAGCAACAATAATGGACGACACAAACAGCACAATAATCGGACGACACAAAACAGCAACAATAATGGAAGACACAAACAGCAACAATAATGGACGACACAAACAGCACAATAAATTGGGTGGGGGACAACAAAACAGCAACAATAATGCGAGAAACAAACAGCAAACAATAATGGACGAAACAGCAACAATAATGGACGAAACAAACAGCACAATAATGGACCGAAACAAAACAGCAACAATAATGGATAAAAAAAAAACCGCAATGCAAAAACCGTAAGCGCCTTACGACATGTTGTGCATCCAGAAGAAATGAATAAATTAAAATACAGTTAAGGTACACTCAACTCAACAGTATCCTCCCCATGAAATAGTTCAATGGGTTTAGTACAAACTGTTTTTGCTTATACCAGCTTATTTTTCACTTAACCACTTTAGGATCTGCAAGGTTATGCCCTGGTCTACTGATATAGCATGCAAAAAATCTCAAAAAATCGAGTTAAGGCAGTTGTATTTCTGGGCGGCAAGTTACCCCTGGGTAGTGGGAAACAATGGGACAACAAGGTCACAAAACACATGGCGCAAGAGTTAAGAAAGTTATTCCCCTCTGTCAGTTGGGAAACAATGACAACCAAGGTCACAAAAACATGGCGATAGAGTTAAACAATAGTTACTCCCTGTGGTCAGTTGGGGAAAACAAGGACAACCAAGGTCACAAAAACACAGGGCGCTAAGAGTTAAAAGAAACAGTTACTCCCTCTTGTCAGTGGGGAAACAATGGACAACCAAGGTCACCACCGGCGCTAAAGAGTTAAACAATAGTTACTTGCCCCTGTTGTCAGTGGGAACACAATGGACAACCCAAGCACAAAAACACATGCGCTAAGAGTTAAACTAATAGAAAAACTACTCCCACTGTTGTCAGTTGGGAAACAATGCAACAACCAGTCACACATGGGCTAAGCGTTAAAGAACAGTTACTCCCCTATTGTCAGTTGAGAAAAAATGGACAACCAAAGGTCACAAAAACACATGGCGCTAAGAGTTAAAGGAGAATTCATTACCTTTTTGTTCATAGGGCCGCTTGCGAACGCAGACAGATACTGATGATTTTCATTGGGGTCAGACGATGTAATAGGTCTGTATTTCTAAGTGGGGGGGGGGGGGGGGGGGGGGGGGGACTGCGGAATTCACTTGCGAAAAAATAAGGAGAAACAATTGCTATCTCTTAAGAAAGCCGATGAACTTGTTGTTGTCGTATCCTAGGCAGAAAAGACTCAGGGATCATCCAAACAGCCGAAGCACTTGAACACATGGTCCGAACGCACCAGCTAAGGGTGAGAACATTATGTGTGACGTCTTTGATATTATTTGGTTAGTAATGTATTACTGGTAAGCGGACAGTTTGAGTATAGGGTGCACGCTGCAGGACATTCCCGCTTCAGTCTGGGCGTTATCGCTGCCAAGGACGACGCTATTCTGAACGCAAACAACTTTTCTTAATTCTGCTCTTGGCCTATAGACATCATACCAGCGTAGAAGTGGCGCTGTTGTTTTTTGGCGGATGACCCGTGTTTTTTCGTTGGCACCGTGGGTCTTTGTATGATGCCTGATTTTTGGGCGCCTGTCTTTGTGTGATGCAGGTGATCTTTCGGACGCTTTTGCTTGTGTGGTGACGGTGATTGTTTGGGCATCGTGTCTTTGTTTCATGACCGGTGTCATTTGGACGCCGTTTATATTTGTGCTCGAATTGACTTAAAGTACGTTTGCACGGCTGTGTGTTACTGGTTTCATCTGATGTATTACATGATTCCGCGACGAGCGGTTTTGAGCTTTGATCATCTACTGTGTGTGATGGTATTTTCGTCACTGCTTTTGAGATTCGCGGTTCTGCAACGCAAATTTGGGCTGTGTTTATTTGACGTCACTATAGATTGTTACTGTTTTGTAGTGTGTGCAAAGAAGGCTGTTTTTATTAACATTATAGGCAGAGAATAGGTTAGTGACAATGCAAATAGGGTGGAAGTGAAGTGAACTTCCAAAAAAACTGGATGGCACAAGTGAAGAGGGAAAGTTTAGACTTAGCTAGCAGTAGAAGACGACGGACTTTTAGTGGATTAGAGGCAGACACAGTTGGATGAAGTAGAGAAAAATTACTGAACAGTTGTGATTCCTTGGGCCAAACATGTGACACGAGATTGGCACTTATAAGCCTGGCATGGTATAACCGGCGTTTTGTGTCTTTATTTTTAATCCGGTGTTCTGCACTGTGATTTATAGATTGCACAGTATAACCAGCGGGTCGGGCTGCTTTTTGTGAGAGGATAACGGGCCTTATCACGGTTGTCTTTGTTTCCATCCCGTGTTCCGCACTGTTGATTTGTACCTGACCCTTGCGGCAATGGCTTGAATTATGTTATGCCATGGCCCGAATTATGCTTTTTATGCCATTGGGGTTTATGATGATGTTTGCGCCTGTTGCCTGTATCGAATAAATGTCTTTATTCCCATTCTCTGGGAATTGGTGTTAGTACACCTTGAGGGATATTTGTCTGCTTTGACTTCATGTTATATCGTGAGCAGTTTTGTGCTAGGCCATTTGACAGGGTATTAATTCATGCATCACGGCGGAAACTAAGGACCTAGTGGTGCAACCAAAAAATACCATAAATGTGTCCAAAGCGTCATTTGGGAAAGTTCCTGTGGTTTGTGTGTAGTGTGTGTTGTTGCGTTTTCAAGGCATCGAAAAAGGTAAGACTGTTTTTTTCCAGAGATTTGTGTGCAGCAATTTCCCTTTTTCACCAGCTGGGTTTTTGTTTTGTGCTCCTTAATAGGCCTAGGTCTACTTGCATCAAGCACATGTCAAAGGTCAGCTTCGGAGCACTGACGCACTAGGCCTAATCCGCTTTGTTTGGGCTACAACTTGGCACCTTAGTGCTGCTGGACTTATTTAAAAAAATGGCATGCAAAGCCATGGATGCAAAACAAACGGGAGGTTCCGGAGCCTAAATCGAAGATTAGAAAGAAATGTTTTATGTGTTGCGTTGATAAAAACAAAATTCCAAATCTACATATATTATTTGCAGCTTAATTGCTATCGCAATCTTTTTTTACAACAATTTAAGGTGATCAGTTGGATGGCCGACATTGCCAAGGCGCAAAAAAAAAAAAAAAGGGTTGGGGGGGGGGGGTGACACTGTAATCCTGTCGGAGTGTATTTCCGGAACAGATATATATCCTCCCGGATTGTATTACCAACTCAGGTATTATCCTATCGGATTTATACGGAACAGAGATTATAAGCCTGCTGCATTTATTACTGAAAAAGAGGTTATTATTTCATGCCGGATTTATTACCGGTATCAACAGGGACTCAGATGTCAGACAGAGTGTGACAGGCGACAGTGTTGGTCATGTCGCCATATTACCAAACAACTCTGTAAAAAAATAAAATGTATGCTGAGTTCCAGGTGGGTTTGACTGGGCCAAGAGAAAGTTAGACATGTAAGGCCCGCACTCCAGTTAAGGACAAAAAAACGGTTGACCTCGGCACACACTCCACTGTGTGCCGCCCTTCTTTACACACGCTCTGGGTCAGTTAGAAGCAGAAGAAGAGCGCTCAGTACATTAAAGGCGGACAGTGGAAGAACTCTAGCTATGTGGTAGTATGGTGTAGCTAAGAGTTTGCGCTTATCGGACCTGTGGTGGGGCGTTGTCCTTTGATTCCGCTTTTTTGCTGGTCCAGCAGAGTGTTATTTCGTATAGCCTACTATGCGTTGTTCAGAGTCAAACTTTCCATTTAGGCTATAGTTATCCAACTGAACCCCTAAAGGGATGATACACGATGCTCATTGCTTGCCAAGGCAAGTGGATACACAATAATTTTGTAGACCCCGTCTTATTGTTGTTGTCTTAAATAAAAGATTGGTGGAAGGACTACATTACGCAGTCCTGAGTAACGCGAGAAGGAAAGACAGGCAGGCTACATAAAGTAGTGTAGCACACTGACTTGGGCAAGCAATGAGCATCGTTATCATCCCCTTTAGGGGTTCCAGTTGGGATAACTAGAGGGCCTAATGAGAAAGTATTGATCTGAACAAGCATAGGAGGCTAGACGAAATAACACTCTGCTGGACCAGCTAAAAAAAGCGGTAATCCCTGACAGCGCCCCCACCACAGGTCCAGATAAAGCGCAAACTCTTAAGCTAACCATTCGTGACCACATAGCTAGATTCTTCCACTGTCCGCCTTTAATGTACATGAGCGCTCTTCTTCTGCTTCTAACCGACACCAGCGAGTGTGTAAAGAAGGGCGCACACAAGTGGGGGAGTGGTGTGCCAAGGTCAACCGTTTTTGTCCTTAACTGGGAGTGCGGCTTAACATGTCGACTTTCTCGTGCACATTCAAACCCACATCATGGGAAATCAGCATACATTTTATTTTTACGAGTTGTTTGGGTAATATGGCGACTATGCAACAAAACTGTGCCTGTCACATCTGGCTGACATCTGAGTCGATGGTTGATAAAAAATCGCGTAATAACATACCGGTCAGGATAATAACCTCTGTTTCAGTAATAAAAATGAAGCAGGCTTATATCTCTGTCCAGTAATAAAATCCGTAGGATAATAACCTGATTTGGTAATAAATCCGGGAGGATAAGTATCTCTGTGACGGGGAAACATACGACAGGATTAAAGTGTCTTGCGCTTGTGCAATGTCGGCCATCCAGAGATCAATTACGTTGCAGATTGCGATAGCAATTAAGCTGCAAATAAGTATATGTAGATTTGGAATGGTTTTATCAGAAGCAAACAATAAAAAACATGCTTCTACTCTTCGATTTAGCTCCGGAACCTCCGTTGTTTTGCATCAGGGGTTTGCAGTGCCATATTTTTAAATAAAGTCCAGCACACTAAGGTGCCCAAGTTGATAGCCCAAACCAACAGCGGATAGGCCTAGTGCGTCAGTGCTCAGAAAAGCTGACCTTGACATGTGCTTGAAGGCAAGTAGACCTAGGCCTAGTAAGGGAGCACAAAACAAAAACACCCAGCTGGTGAAAAAGGGAAAATTGCGCCGCAGCACACATTCTCTGGAAAAAAAATACAGTTCTTACCTGTTTCGATGCTTGAAAAAACGCCAAAACAACACACCCATCTAACACACAAACACCAGCTAAATTTCCACAAGGAAGCTTTTGGACACATTTTATGGATTTTTGGTTGCAACACTAAGTCTATTTTTACGCCGTGCTGTTGATGCATGATTAATACACTGTCAAATTAGCGGCCTAGCACAAAAACTGCTCACGAATATAACATCGACGTCAAAGCAGACAAAAAATATCACTCAAAGTTGTACAAACACCCTTCCAGAGAAGTGGGAATAAGACATTTATCGAACAGGCAACCAAGGCCGCAAACATCATCATAAACCAATGGCATAAAAAGCATAATTAGCGGCTCATGGCAGAACATTAATCAAGCCATTGCCGCCAAGGGTCAGGTACAAATACAACAGTGCGGAACACGGGATGGAAACAAAAGACAAAACGTGATAAGCCCGGTATCCTCTCACAAAACAGCAGCGCACCACGCTGGGTTATACTGTGCCAAATAATAAAATCAAACAGTGCAGAACACCGGATTAAAAATAAAGACAACAAAACGCCGGTTATACCATGCCAGGCTTATAAGTGCCAAATCTCTTGTTCACATGTTTGGCCCAAGAATCAACAACTGGTCAAGTAATTTTCTCTACTTCATCCAACTGTGATCTGCCTCTAATCCTACTAGAAAGTCTTCGTCTTCTACTGCTAAGCTAAGTCTAAACTTTCCTCTTCACTTTGCCATCCAGTTTTTGAAGTTCAC
This sequence comes from Phymorhynchus buccinoides, assembly GCA_017654935.2. Lineage (NCBI taxonomy): Eukaryota > Metazoa > Mollusca > Gastropoda > Neogastropoda > Raphitomidae > Phymorhynchus > Phymorhynchus buccinoides. The sequence continues at coordinate 61,697,586 of CM065689.1, forward strand.
TTTCACTTTCCACCCTATTGTCATTGTCACTAGACCTATTCTCTGCCATAATGTTAATAAAAACAGTCTTCTTTGCACACACTAAAAAACAGTAACAATCTATAGTGACGTCAAATAAACACAGCCCAAATGTTGCAGTTGCAGAACCGCGAATCTCAAAGGCAGTGACGAAAAAATACCAATCACACACAGTAGATGATCAAAGCTCAAAACCGCTCGTCTGCGGAAATCATGTAATAACATCAGATGAACCAGTAACACAACAACCGTGCGAAAACGTACTTTAAGCAATTCGAGCACAAAGATAACGGCGTCCAAAGGGACACCGGTCATGACACAAAGACACGATGCCCAAACAATCACCGGTCACCACACAAAGACAAAAGCGTCCGAAAGATCACCTGTCATCACACAAAGACACGGCGCCCAAAAAATCACAGGTCATCATACAAAGACCACGGTGCCAAAGAAAAAACACCGGTCATCTCGCACAAAAAAACAACAGCGCCACTTCTAAACGCTGGTATGATGTACTATAGGCCCAAAGAGCAGAATCTAAGAAAAATTATTTGCGGGTTCAGAATAGCGTCTGTCTTGTGCAGCGATAACGCCCAGACTGAAGCGGGAATGTCTTGCAGCGTGGCACCCGGATACTCAAACTGTCCTTACCACTAAATACATTACTAACCAAATAATAATCAAAGACGGTCACACATAATGTTCTCACCCTTAGCTGGTGCGTTCGTACCATAGTGTTCAAGTGCTTCGGCTGTTGGGATGATCCCTGGAGTCTTTTTGCCAGGATACGACAACAACAAGTCATGGCTTTACTTAAGATGATAGCAATGTTTCTCCTTTATTTTTTCCAGTGAATTCCGCAGCCACTTAGAATACAGACCTATTACATCGTCTGACCCCATTGAAAATCATCAGATATCTGTCTGCGTTCGCAAGCGGCCCATGAACAAGAAAGGTAATGAATTCTCATTTAACTCTTAGCGCCATGTGTTTTGTGACCTTGGTTGTCCATTGTTTCTCAACTGACAAGAGGGGAGTAACTGTTCTTTAACTCTTAGCGCCATGTGTGACCTTGGTTGTTCATTGTTTCCCAACTGACAACAGGGGAGTAACTATTGTTTAACTCTTAGCGCCATGTGTTTTGTGACCTTGGTTGTCCATTGTTTCCCAACTGACAACAGGGGAGTAACTATTGTTTAACTCTTAGCGCCATGTGTGACCTTGGTTGTCCATTGTTTCCCAACTGACAAGAGGGGAGTAACTGTTCTTTAACTCTTAGCGCCATGTGTTTTGTGACCTTGGTTGTCCATTGTTTCCCAACTGACAACAGGGGAGTAACTATTGTTTAACTCTTAGCGCCATGTGTTTTGTGACCTTGGTTGTCCATTGTTTCCCAACTGACAACAGGGGAGTAACTATTGTTTAACTCTTAGCGCCATGTGTTTTGTGACCTTGGTTGTCCATTGTTTCCCAACTGACAACAGGGGAGTAACTTGCCGCCCAGAAATACAACTGCCTTAACTCGATTTTTGAGATTTTTGGCATGCTATATCAGTAGACCAAGGGGCATAACCTGGCAGAGCCTAAAAGTGGTTAAGTGAAAAATAAAGCTGTTATAAGCAAAAAACAGTTGTAACTAAACCCATTGAATATTTCATGGGGAGGAATACTGTTGTGAGTTGAGTTACCTTAACTGTATTTTAATTTATTCATTTCTTCTGGATGCACAACTGTCGTAAGTCGACTTACGGTTTTTGCATTGCGTTTTTTTTTTATCCATTATTGTTGCTGTTTGTTTCGTCCATTATTGTTGCTGTTTGTTTCGTCCATTATTGTTGCTGTTTCGTCCATTATTGTTGCTGTTTGTTTCGTCCATTATTGTTGCTGTTTGTGTCGTCCATTATTGTTGCTGTTTGTGTCGTCCATTATTGTTGCTGTTTGTGTCGTCCATTATTGTTGCTGTTTGTGTCGTCCATTATTGTTGCTGTTTGTGTCGTCCATTATTGTTGCTGTTTGTTTCGTCCATCATTGTTGCTGTTTGTTTCGTCCATTATTGTTGCTGTTTGTTTCGTCCATTATTGTTGCTGTTTGTTTCGTCCATTATTGTTGCTGTTTGTGTCGTCCATCATTATTGTTGCTGTTTGTGTCGTCCATTATTGTTGCTGTTTCGTCCATTATTGTTGCTGTTTGTGTCGTCCATTATTGTTGCTGTTTGTGTCGTCCATTATCGTTGTCGTCCATCATTATTGTTGCTGTTTGTTTCGTCCATTATTGTTGCTGTTTGTGTCGTCCATTATTGTTGCTGTTTGTTTCGTCCATTATTGTTGCTGTTTGTTTCGTCCATTATTGTTGCTGTTTTTTCGAGTTACATTGGTAATATACTGAATTATGCGAGAGAGAGAGAGAGAGAGGGATGAGAGAGAGAGAGAGAGAGAGAGAGAGAGAGAGATGATCTGCTGCCTGGTGGCTGCCTTCTACCGCCCCTTCTATGTGCACCTGTTGTAGGGGGATTGTGTTAGGAGAGAGAGACACAAAGAGAGAGAGAGAGAGGTGAGAGAGAGAGAGAGAGAGAGATGAACTGGTGGCTGCCTTCTACCGCCCCTTCTATCTGCACCTGTTGTAGGGGGATTGTGTTAGGAGAGAGGTCAGAGAGAGGCACAGAGAGAGAGAGAGAGAGAGAGAGAGAGAGAGAGAGAGAGAGAGAGATGATCTGCTGCCTGGTGGCTGCCTTCTACCGCCCCTTCTATCTGCACCTGTTGTAGGGGGATTGTGTTAGGAGAGAGAGACACAAAGAGAGAGAGAGGGAGAGAGAGAGAGATGAACTGCTGCCTGGTGGCTGCCTTCTACCGCCCCTTCTATCTGCACCTGTTGTAGGGGGATTTGTGTTAGGAGAGAGAGAGACACAAAAGAGAGAGAGAGAGAGGTGAGAGAGAGAGAGAGATGAACTGAACTGTTGCCTGAGAGAGAGAGAGAGAGAGAGAGAGAGAGAGAGAGAGAGAGAGAGAGAGAGAGAGAGAGAGATGAAACTGTTGTTGAGAGAGAGAGAGAGAGAGAGAGAGAGATGAACTGTTGATTTAAGATTCTTTGATCTTTTGTTGTCCAGAGTTGTTGTTGCTGTTGTTGGTTCATGTCAAAAAAGCCTAACTTTGATTTTGCATTCAACTGTATTGAGGCTGTTCTTTCTGTAATAGTTTTTTTTTGGAGGAAGCGTTCATTTTCATTCATTATATATCTCTCTCTCTCTCTCTCTCTCTCTCTCTCTCTCTCTCTCTCTCTCTCTCTCTCTCTCTCTCTCTCTCTCTCTCTCTCTCTCTCTCTCTCTGCTTTACGCACACAGACACAAACAATAAACAGTCGAATCAGTTCTAAAAATATCCAAACACTTGGCAGTGAATGTCTTTGCATTTGCTGGTAGTGTAGACTGTCTCGGGCCAATATTGGCCCAATGGTGCTAGAACAGTTAAACGGTCTCAGATTTTAGTATTTATCTTATGATTGTTGTGTATGATGCTGTGTGTTTCTATATTGCAGTATGATGCTGTGTGTTTCTATATTGCAGTATGATGCTGTGTGTTTCTATATTGCAGTATGATGCTGTGTGTTTCTATATTGCAGTATGATGCTGTGTGTTTCTATATTGCAGTATGATGCTGTGTGTTTCTATATTGCAGTATGATGCTGTGTGTTTCTATATTGCAGTATGATGCTGTGTGTTTCTATATTGCAGTATGATGCTGTGTGTTTCTATATTGCAGTATGATGCTGTGTGTTTCTATATTGCAGTATGATGCTGTGTGTTTCTATATTGCAGTATGATGCTGTGTGTTTCTATATTGCAGTATGATGCTGTGTGTTTCTATATTGCAGCTCTATAACAAAACAGAAGTCACTTTGACATCCTGTTATACATCAGGCATGAAAACAGCTCTGTCGTCTCCGCCGAAAATTTGTCTCTCTTAATTCCACACAAATTAACTGTTGAACTGTGGATACTATTACTATGGTGTGTGCAGAAACTGACGGTGCCCAACAAGGAGAACATGATTTGTCTCTCTTAACTCTTTCAATCCTGCAGACCGGTTTTCCGGTTTCAAGGCTTAATACCTTTCAATCCTGGAGAACGGAAAACCGTTCTGGAAGAAATAACTCCTTTCAATCCGAGAGACCGGTATTCCGGGATCGTACTTTGGACTTACCGCAATTCGCGCCATCAAAGTACGTCATTTACCCTTGACCCAGCCCTAACGGGACTGTTTATGAATGGAATGTGATGCCAGACCCCCCAGCCGTTTACCCTTCCCTTCCCCCCACCCCCTCCTCCTTCCAGCTCTGTGGGAAAGGGGTCGTTTTGAGTGAATGCGTGTAGTAGGTGTGTACTGTGCACGTGGCAGTTTTTGTTGGTAGTGAAAATAGAAGGTGGAGAAAATTCTGATTCTGACCAATTTGACAGAAGAAGAGTGAGTTTAGTTCGTGGCAGCTATTGAAGCGCATATAGGTGGTGATGATGCTAGTGGTGAGGAGTTAGATTATCAAAACTTACCTTTGTTCTACACTCGACCGAGTTTTGAGTGGATTAGGGGGAATTATGTCACACCAAAACCGAAACTAGGACGGAATTCAAACATCGATCAGGGCCTGTGTGTGTGTTAGACACATCAATGAAAGCGCAAGATTATTTTCAGTTATATTACTCTGATGAAATGCTCAGTTCTCTGCTAGAATATACCAACAATAACACCTAAAAAAACGCACCGAGGAGCCAGAGAAAAACAAAGGTGTAGGTGACAAGCACACCTGTGTGTTGTGCACGGCATGACACCCCAAGTACAAGCATGCACACACTGGTGTCAGCTATACCGACACCCCTTCAAAACGTGTCAAACTACAATGATGTGTGAAAAGTGTGTATCTGTGCTGCAAACAGCGTCACAGTGACTGCTTCAAGGTGTGTCACACACGTGTCACCTATGTGTGACGTGTGACGTGATGACTGTGACAGGGGTACATACATGCGTAGATAGGGAACGTGAAAATATTATCTGTGTAAAAAAAAGTGTGCAAAATAGTGTGGTGCTTGTCCTCTATATATTTGTGTTGTATCCATACATAATCGTCAAAGCAGACAATAAACTGTTGATGTGTTGGGGACAATTATGGTGACAATGGTGACACTTATCCGTGGAGTAATGACAAGCACAATGCATGGGGATGTACAGGAGGCATCGCTTGGTGAGTGCGTGCATGAAATATACAATTTGCTTTAAAAACACTGACCTGCATGTATGGCATGATGGTATGTTTTATGTTAAATTGTAAACTTACCTGTTTTACACCTGTGTGTCATCTGGCATGTCACCATAATGTGTCAACATGGTCACAAACAGCTTCTCACATCAATTCCCTACACAACGGTATATGGCATTCTTAGGTTCGTGTAATGTGGGTTACTGCCGTAAGTCTCTAACATAAGTACCCCATTATCACATTTTTAACCCTCTATAAATCCAGGAATGAAGGGAATAGATAGATAATAGAAACATAGGAATAAGGGGAAGTAACAGTTAGTGTAAAACCAGGAATGAAAGAGTTAATTCCAAACAAATTAACTGTTGAACTGTGGATACTATTACTATGGTGTGTGCAGAAACTGATGGTGCCCAACAAGGAGAACATGATCTGTCTCTCTTAATTCCACACAAATTAACTGTTGAACTGTGGATACTATTACTATGGTGTGTGCAGAAACTGACGGTGCCCAACAAGGAGAACATGATCTGTCTCTTAATTCCACACAAATTAACTGTTGAACTGTGGATACTATTAATAATAATAATAATAAATAACATTTATAGAGCGCCCTTTCTCTCTTGAGGTCACAGCGCTTCACAATTGTTTAAATAAATACATAAATCATAAATAAGCTACTACAATATTAACTATCACAAACATGCACCCAGCCACTATTACTATGGTGTGTGCAGAAACTGACGGTGCCCAACAAGAACATGATCTGTCTCTCTTAATTCCACACAAATTAACTGTTCAATTGTGGATAGTATGGTGTGTGCAGAAACTGGGTGCGCTGAGCCAGACAGTGCTCAACAAGGAGAACATGATCTGTCTCTCTTAATTCCACACAGGTTAACTGTTCAACTGTGGTGTGTGCAGAAACTGGGCGTGCTGAGCCAGACGTGCTGACGGTGCCCAACAAGGAGAACATGATCTGTCTCTCTTAATTCCACACAGGTTAACTGTTCAACTGTGGTGTGTGCAGAAACTGGGCGTGCTGAGCCAGACGTGCTGACGGTGCCCAACAAGGAGAACATGATCTGTCTCTCTTAATTCCACACAGGTTAACTGTTCAACTGTGGTGTGTGCAGAAACTGGGCGCGCTGAGCCAGACGTGCTGACGGTGCCCAACAAGGAGAACATGATCTGTCTCTCTTAATTCCACACAGGTTAACTGTTCAACTGTGGTGTGTGCAGAAATTGGGCGCGCTGAGCCAGACGTGCTGACAGTGCTCAACAAGGAGAACATGATCTGTCTCTCTTAATTCCACACAGGTTAACTGTTCAACTGTGGTGTGTGCAGAAATTGGGCGCGCTGAGCCAGACGTGCTGACGGTGCCCAACAAGGAGAACATGATCTGTCTCTCTTAATTCCACACAGGTTAACTGTTCAACTGTGGTGTGTGCAGAAATTGGGCGCGCTGAGCCAGACGTGCTGACGGTGCCCAACAAGGAGAACATGATCTGTCTCTCTTAATTCCACACAGGTTAACTGTTCAACTGTGGTGTGTGCAGAAACTGGGCGTGCTGAGCCAGACGTGCTGACGGTGCCCAACAAGGAGAACATGATCTGTCTCTCTTAATTCCACACAGGTTAACTGTTCAACTGTGGTGTGTGCAGAAACTGGGCGTGCTGAGCCAGACGTGCTGACGGTGCCCAACAAGGAGAACATGATCGTGCACGAGCCCAAGCTGAAGGTGGACCTCACCAAGTACCTGGAAAACCAGACCTTCCGCTTCGACTATGCCTTTGATGAGAACGCCACCAACGAAATGGTCTACAGGTAATGGTTCAATTTGACTACGCCTTTGACGAGAACGCCACCAACAAAATGGTCTACAGGTAATGGTTCAATTTGACTACGCTTTTGACGAGAACGCCACCAACAAAATGGTCTACAGGTAATGGTTCAATTTGACTACGCTTTTGACGAGAACGCCACCAACAAAATTAAATGGTCTACAGGTAATGGTTCAGTTTGACTATGCCTTTGACGAGAACGCCACCAACCAAATGGTCTACAGGTAATGGTTCAGTTTGACTACGCCTTTGACGAGACGCCACCAACCAAATGGTCTACAGGTAATGGTTCAGTTTGACTACGCCTTTGACGAGAACGCCACCAACCAAATGGTCTACAGGTAATGGTTCAATTTGACTACGCCTTTGACGAGAACGCCACCAACCAAATGGTCTACAGGTAATGGTTCAATTTGACTACGCCTTTGACGAGAACGCCACCAACCAAATGGTCTACAGGTAATGGTTCAGTTTGACTACGCCTTTGACGAGAACGCCACCAACGAAATGGTCTACAGGTAATGGTTCAATTTGACTACGCCTTTGACGAGAACGCCACCAAATAATGGTCTACAGGTAATGGTTCAATTTGACTACGCCTTTGACGAGAACGCCACCAACCAAATGGTCTACAGGTAATGGTTCAATTTGACTACGCCTTTGACAAGAACGCCACCAACCAAATGGTCTACAGGTAATGGTTCAGTTTGACTACGCCTTTGACGAGAACGCCACCAACGAAATGGTCTACAGGTAATGGTTCAGTTTGACTACGCCTTTGATGAGAACGCCACCAACCAAATGGTCTACAGGTAATGGTTCAATTTGACTACGCCTTTGACGAGAACGCCACCAACCAAATGGTCTACAGGTAATGGTTCAATTTGACTACGCCTTTGACGAGAACGCCACCAACGAAATGGTCTACAGGTAATGGTTCAATTTGACTACGCCTTTGACGAGAACGCCACCAAATGGTCTACAGGTAATGATTCAATTTGACCGCCTTTGACGAGAACACCACCAAATGGTCTACAGGTAATAGTTCAGTTTGACTACGCCTTTGACGAGAACGCCACCAACGAAATCAAATGGTCTACAGGTAATGGTTCAATTTGACTACGCCTTTAACGAGAATGCCACCAACTAAATGGTCTACAGGTAATGGTTCAGTTTGACTACGCCTTTGACGAGAACGCCACCAAATAATGGTCTACAGGTAATGGTTCAATTTGACTACGCCTTTGACAAGAACGCCACCAACCAAATGGTCTACAGGTAATGGTTCAATTTGACTACGCCTTTGACGAGAATGCCACCAACCAAATGGTCTACAGGTAATGGTTCAGTTTGACTACGCCTTTGACGAGAACGCCACCAACCAAATGGTCTACAGTTAATGATTCAGTTTGACTACGCCTTTGACGAGAATGCCACCAAATAATGGTCTACAGGTAATGGTTCAATTTTACTACGCCTTTGATGAGAACGCCACCAAATAATGGTCTACAGGTAATGGTTCAATTTTACTACGCCTTTGATGAGAACGCCACCAAATAATGGTCTACAGGTAATGGTTCAATTTGACTACGCCTTTGATGAGAACGCCACCAACCAAATGGTCTACAGGTAATGGTTCAGTTTGACTACGCCTTTGATGAGAACGCCACCAACCAAATGGTCTACAGGTAATAGTTCAGTTTGACTACGCCTTTGATGAGAACGCCACCAACCAAATGGTCTATAGGTAATGGTTCAATTTGACTACGCCTTTGACGAGAACGCCACCAACCAAATGGTCTATAGGTAATGGTTCAATTTGACTACGCCTTTGACGAGAACGCCACCAAATAATGGTCTACAGGTAATGGTTCAATTTTACTACGCCTTTGATGAGAACGCCACCAACCAAATGGTCTATAGGTAATGGGGTCAATTGGCACTTGATCGATAACCAATTGCTGCGGAATTCAAATACTGTGTTGATCATTATTGTTTTCTTACAGAGTTTATTATTATCCCAGTTAACCACTATTATGAAAAAGAATTTGAATTGCAGTCAATCGAGGTTCTGTAAGCCAGAGACCTTCCAGAATGTTCTTTTTCTTCTACTACCAATAATGTCCACCTGCCGTAACTGGCAATTATTGACATGTACTGGGGTTCAAAGAATTATGCAGTGCGGGAGGAAAAACAAAAGTTAGATAGATAAGAGAGCATGCTCGACCGAGCACCCCTGACTAGTCCGAGAACACCCGGCCCCCACATGGGGGAAAAAAGAAAAGTAGTGAGTTTTTAAGCTGGGAGGTTCAGTACCTTTGGTGTGAAGGAGCTGAGCGTGGGGGACTGGACGGTTTCTGATGGCAGGGAGTTCCTGTCGCGAACGGTTCTGGGGAAAAAAAAAGTTGTTATGGTAGTCCGTTCGGAACTGCATGTTGTGGTTCTGTCTTCTGCTGCTGGGGGGTAGAGGTTTGAGGGCGCTGCACTTCACACAGGCCAGTCCATTCGTGATTTTATGCATCATGCAGAGCCTGGAGGGAATCCTTTGGAACTGCATATTGTGGTTCTGTCTTCTGCTGCTGGGGGGTAGAGGTTTGAGGGCGCTGCACTTCACACAGGCCAGTCCATTCGTGATTTTATGCATCATGCTGAGCCTGGAGGGAATCCTTTGGAACTGCATATTGTGGTTCTGTCTTCTGCTGCTGGGGGGTAGAGGTTTGAGGGCGCTGCACTTCACACAGGCCAGTCCATTCGTGATTTTATACATCATGCTGAGCCTGGATGCGAGGCAGCGCTCAGCCAGTGTTGGCCTTTGTAGCTGATGGAGCATGCTGCTGACACTGGATAACTCTTTCTTCTTCCTATTGGGGATGTTTATCCTGCCCCACGCCCAAAGTCTTCATTTAGACTGCAATTTGCGCACAGGATGCATGCTATGTGAGTTCGTGTCATCCATTCCACCGGCACAACATGGCCTACTCCTACTGAATAGTGGAATGGGCTTTAACGTGTGTAACGTGTGCTCAAGATCTTTGTGCATGCGGGACCTCGGTTTTACGTCTCATCCGAAGGACTTTTCCCCCCAACTAACGTCAGGTACCCATGTACACCTGGGTGTAGTGCGGAAAATAGCAGTGAAGTGCCTTTCCCAAGGACACACCACTGCTACCCGAGCTGGATTCGAACCCGCACACTCGCAAACCTGACGGATTACCAGTGACTTAGCCATTTGTGTCATACTTGAATATCGTTTTTGTTGTCTTCTTGTTGAAGATCACTAAAACGCTTTGGAATCGTTACAGGTAAAGAAAGCACTTTATAAATCCACTATTATTATTATTATTATTATTATTATTATTACAGTGGAACCTCCCTTATAAGACCTTAAAAAATCATCCAAAATGAGGTCTTATAAGGGAGGGGTCTTATAAGGGAGGTAATTTTAATACTTAAGAAGGGCAATGTCTCAGAGAAGTAGGTCTTATGTGGGAGGGAGTCTTATAAGGGAGGTTCGACTGTATTGCTATTTTACAAAACATCACTATTCGACCAGTAAAATAGATAACGATTTGGAAGTTAGCTAAGAGTTACTTCTTTGTATTATCGATGATGCCTCAACATTTGAAACCTGTATCATTTTGCATTATTTGTCCATCTTTGTTCATGTGACAGACAATGATATACAAACCAGCTAGTATAGAACTGTTGCGAAGGGAACGAATCTGATAGTGCAGAATGAGTTGTGGTGGTGGTGGTTGTTGTTGTACCACCATGGCTGAAAGACTCCAGGGATCCATCATCCCAACAGGCCGAAGCACTTGAACACTATGGTACAAATACCCCCAGAGTGTAGAGTGACACAGAGGTAACCCATTCGTCCTCGTATCACAATAAAACCCAGTTCGCCTCGGTACAGGGGATTTTTTCCTCTCACACTGCAATAGGCCTACGGTCCCCGAGTTTTGGAAAAACAGAAGAAACCTCGGTACAGAAAGCCAAGGGGTTTTTTTTTTCCTCATCACTCTCTGTGCACTAGCTTAAAACGACCAGTCTTTGGAAGACGAGAGTCCCTTGTGCCGTATGCACTTAGCACACGTTAAACCCAGTGGCAACGAAAAAGTTGTTATTTGGTCAACATTTACCACTACCCACACCCAGCTCCAAGAACCCCTTTCCTTCTTCAACAATCACACATAAAAATCGCATGCAAATTTTTTTTTTTTTAAATTTGGGTGGCGCGCCTCTGGCTGCGAAGCTCTTTCCAGGTGGGAGCATCCCAAAATTCATAGAGACGCCTCTGTGACTATAAAAATACCAAATACCAAATGCCCAGCTAATTGATGAGAAATGCGTTGCGTGGACCGTTTTTTTTTTTGATTACCACCACCGCCGCTATTTGGCAAGATGCCACCCTCTTGTCCCGCTACACTCCGACTTGGGAGGAAGTTAAGTTTGGATTTGTAGAGATTGCTGTGAGTGACATTGACTGCATTGACTGTTTAGTGTTACCTGGGTTTAGTGCTTCTCTACCTGTTTCTGTTCCAGGTACACAGTGAAACCTCCTGTAGAAAGTACACTGTTAACTGGGTTTAGTGCTTCTCTACCTGTTCAGTTTGTTTCTGTTCCAGTACACAGCCAAACCTCCCATAGAAAGTACACTGACTGTACTGGTTTAGTGCTTCTCTAGCCTGTTTCATTTTGTTTCTGTTCCAGGTACACAGCCACTCCCATAGAAAGTACACTGACTGTTCTGGGTTTAGTGCTTACTCTACCTGTGTCAGTTTGTTTTTGTTCCAGGTACACGCCAAAACCTCTTGTAGAAAGTACACTGACTGTTAACTGGTTTAGTGCTTCTCTAGCCTGTTCATTTGTTTTTCTGTTCCAGGTACCAGCCAAACCTCTTGTAGAAAGTACACTGGACTGTTACTGGTTTTGTGCTTCTTACCTTTCCAGTTTGTTCTGTTTCAGGTACACCAAAGCCAAACGCTCTTGTAGAAAGTACACTGACTGTTAACGGGTTTTAGTGCGTCTCTACCTGTTCGTTTTTTTCTGTTCCAGGTACACAGCCAAACCTCTTGTAGAAAGTACCTGACTGTTACTGGGTTAGTGCTTCCTCACCTGTTCGTTGTTTCTGTTCCAGGTACACAGCCAAACCTCTTGTATAAAGTACACTGACTGTTTACTGGGTTTATTGTCTTCTTTACCTGTTCATTTGTTTCTGTTCCAGGTA
>CM065689.1:61710423-61805711 GCA_017654935.2 Phymorhynchus buccinoides
TGTTGTCCATAACACTTGTTGTCCATAACTGTTGTTGTCCATAACACTGTTGTTGTCCATAACACTGTTGTTGCCCATAATTGTTGTTGTCCATAACTGTTGTTGTCCATAACACTGTTGTTGTCCATAACACTGTTGTTGCCCATAACTGTTGTTGTCCATAACTGTTGTTGTCCATAACTTTGTTGTTGCCCATAACACTATTGTTGTCCATAACTGTTGTTGTCCATAACACTGTTGTTGTCCATAACTGTTGTTGTCCATAACACTTGTTGTCCATAGCACTGTTGTTGCCCATAACACTGTTGTCCATAACACTTGTTGTCCATAACTGTTGTCCATAACTGTTGTTGTCCATAATAGTGCAGCAGATATGTGACATATTTCGACTGAATTGTGGGTTTGATGATAAAAGCATGGCATTTGGCACATAGTTAGGACATACCCTTAGGAATATGTTTGGATATAGGGACATTGCATATTTGTCCCATGGTAGCTGTGGCGGCCATTTTACAAAATGGCGGCCACAATGTACTATTTTCGCCCATAATAGTGGGGCAGATAACAGAATAATCATGCAAATTGTGATACAAGCACCAAATTTGGCATGGTAGTGACGAAAGGTCTTCTGAATAAATTTGCCTGACGTGCCATTTCAAAAAGAAAGAGAGACAGACAGGCAGAAAGAGTCACAGGAGAGAGGGGGTGTGGGGGGGGGGGGGGGTATGCGAAACAAGATGGCGGAAAGAGTCTTTTGCAAAAATTCAGCGAAAAGACAAGATGGCCGCCCAGACAGAAAGAGAGAGCCAAAACTGCCTTTCGAAGTCATGTGTTTCCATAGAAATGCATATAGTTGATGGATTTGAATGATCTTGGTGTCTAGTTACATGTTCCTGAGGATGCTGGATTAATTTGGACTACTTTTATAAGCCACAGAATACTCATAAGTGGTAGAAATTGAACACATGTAATGAAAACATAACAACATCCCATATAAAACAATATAGAAAATGTAAAGAACAACATTCAAATGAATACATTTAGCATTAAAAATATTACCACTTGAATCATATTATTCTGAACGAAAACAATATTGTCAATCAGACAGAAAGAAACGTAATTCTGCAATAATGGTCCTTCAAAAAACATAATGGAATGGTGACACACATGACAATCAGACAGACACAAAAAAGATAGGCCTACATAACATGACAATACAGTAATATTGTCCTTCAAAAACATACAAACATATGAGTACATTCATCAAATGTAGTGTTGGTTGACTGTCCTTGTCATAATGCTGCTGTCTCTGTCAGCACACACCAATCAAATCAAGTCAAATTTGATAATGCCAGTAGTACGTTTTGCGTAACGTTCTAATCGAAAGCTGAGTTTTATGTGCCAACGTTCACTACAACTACAGTTGACAACCACAGCTGCAGAGTGTTGTGCAGGAGAGTCCTGAACGAGAGCATTTGCATCTTTGGTTACAGCCTTTCTTGCATGCACACTTGGTCAGTTCCTGGCAGCTTGCTGCAACTGGTGGAAGTGTTGTCCAACATATCCGCCATGTCTCTCCTTTCTGTGTCCAACTCCAGTCAGCAGGACTGCCAGATTCTGGATTGGATACTGTTGTTTGGCCTCAGATTATCCCAGCCTGGTAGGCAGCACGCTTTGCTCTTTGAGTGCCATACTGGTTGGTGGGATCGCATCATAGGACCTCTGCTTTCGGGCAAAGAGATCCAACCTTGCCTCATCAACACCGCTAGCAGCACTCGATCTATCATACATGAGGACAACAAAGTTCTCCAGCTTTTGCATGTCATCCTGGGAAACTTACGTTGGGCAGTTGCTGAGTTGTGCAAAGGTTTCAGAAACCTCAACACAGACTTCCCAAGTCAGCCATGCAGATTTCTTTCTTTTCCCATGGAAAGACGAGACCACATGACAGCCGGTAAATGCATGGAAGTACATGATCCCACTGGTTTTTTCAGGCCCTATTGCAGAGACTACATCATGGACTGGTATCCACTGAGCACTGGCTCCTTGGCCAAACGCAATCCACAGGTATTGGAGACCAAGCCTTTGTAGAAATGGCAGTGTCGATACTGCTATGACAACCACATCAGTGTCATTGGCCTTGATGATGAGCGACTTGCTGCCTTCTATAGTTGCGTCTCTGGCATGTACAAATATACGTGTATCATCCTCTTCGTGGCAGCAAGGGGATACAGCATCCAGGGACTTGCTTTTGTTGCTGATGGCATCTTCTCCCTTTGTTGCGATGACAGTACTTGTGGTTTCAGTTTCACACATTTTCTCTGCAAGAAAGTGGAAGAGTTCTGTTTTGTTGTTGTCATCCCGGAGAAAGCTCTTCCAGTTTGTTGGGGTTTTGCTGCTTCCAGTCACTCTTTTTCTGACCCCTTGACCTCTTTTTGCTCTGGTTTCAGACTTCAAACTGGACTTCTTGTACGTGTCAAAGACAATGTCCACCCATTCGTATTTGGTGCCGAACGATTCCACTTTTGGAAGGATATCTTCTTTGGCATAGTCATCAAATGTCTTTGGGCTACGTGGAGGCAAGGAACTGACGAGGGCTGAGCCATCAATGATGATCGTGTCTCCCTCTGGCTCAGTGTCTGGCAAAGTCACCTGTGCTTGAAGTTCAGCTAGCTGTGACTTCAGACAATCATGAAGCTTTCCATTGTTACTTAGATATGCAGGTGCTGACTTGTTCTCGTGTTTGAAGAATTCTTGCAAGTCACACTGTCTGTTCTGGCAGGAGATGAAGAGACGGGAGAACAGGTGGCAGTCATCTTTCAACAATTTCTCCTTAGAACTGCTGCCTGCCTGTTAATGCTTGAAGAAAGAAGCCTTGCTCTTCTTGATTGGTTGATTGAACGTGCATTATTCATTCTCCAAGCCCTCTAAGAATGACTGGAATTTCTCCTTATTGTGATGGGAACCAACCAGCTCAGCCACAGCTGGGCCTGTAATGTTGTTTGACTCTAGCACCAGCAGATCAGCTGACTCTTCTTGGAAAGGGTTGCCCATCTCCTTCAACACTGTGGTCAATGCCTCCACCTTCACAAGGAAAGACTTCTGGGCACTTAGGGTCTGTTCATGGTGTTTGGTTCTGTTGGTTGCATCTTTCATGCCACGCATGGCTTCATAGGAAGCTACCAGATGGCTCACTTCAGGTCCAGCCACCATCCACCTGCGAAGTGCCCTTTTTTTTTTTTTTTTTTTTTTGGGTCCTCTGTCAGTCCAATCGCTCCTCCATCACCCTTGATGACTGCATTATTTTGTTCATGGGCTTGGTCGATGGCCATGGCAGAGAAGTCTCTTCTGGACTTTTGGACAACAAAGTTTCCTTTGTGAAACTCCCTGGCTATGTCTGGATGCTGCTGCTCAAGAGACATCATGTCTCTGAAGCGAATTGAAAGCCACTGGGCATAGTTGACATTGTTGTTCACGAAGAAGTAGGGGATGAGTTCTGAGAGTGCTTCCCGGTACAGGTCAAAGTTTCCTTCCCTGAAAGAACGTATCAGCAGGAACATGACCAGCTCCATGTCTAACACCAGATGCCAGAACTGGAACTGTGGGCTCTCAAGTCTTCGCTGATCACACCACGAATAGAAAAAGATAGCAAAACTAAGCAAAATAGGCAAAAATGGTAAAAAGCTCCACTGTAGCCTTTTAAAACTATACAAATTAGACGCAGCATGCAAGAAAACATAGAAATCGACACCAATCAACTATGGTTGGTGCAAAACACATTCTAGTGGATCTATGTATCATTTGTTATTGACATGTTATGCATAGGCCTCACATGGACTTGAACACAATTATGTATGGTGGCCTAACAGGGACACAAATAACGTTTTTTCTTCCAAGCAGTGTGGCCATTACCTCATTGCTGCCCCTCTTCTATGATCAAGCAAGTGTGGCCATGATTCGCTCATTCCTGCCCCTCATCTATGAGGGCAGCCAACTCCGTGGCCATGATCAGGTCGCCACTCCATGGAGGATCAACCAATGTACATGCTGGCCAAACAGATCCAATGGAGCTGGCCTCAAACACATGGAGAAGATTACTTCATTATCCTGTTTGCCGGATTCTACATCAAAAAGGCATCATTCAACACTCTGGGCGACCTTCTGCCTTGCAGTGAATGGTGGATAATAATAATGTAATAATAACAGTACATTTATATAGCGCTTTACCTCATGATGAGCCCAAAGCGCTTTACAATCAATTATTCATCAATGGACGTCAACAAAGGGCAAGATTCAAGAGTGACACCAATTATCGCATTGCAAAGCCCCTCTCTCTATGATCAGGCCAACTCCGTGGCCATGATTCGCCACTCCATGGACGTCATCAACAGGGCAGTGGATCCACACAGTGTGGCACACGCACACTCACACGCTGCCCCTCACTATGATCAGGCCAACTCACGTGGCCACACATTCGCCACTCCACACACGTCATCAAGACACACACACACACACACACAGTGTGGCACACACTCATTGCTGCCCCACTTCTATGATCAGGCCAACTCCGTGGCCATGATTCGCCACTCCATGGACGTCATCAAGAGGGCAGTGGATCCAAGCAACTGTGTGCATGGACTGACCTCATACTGCACACATACTTCTATGATCACACAACGTACGCACGCAGACAGACATGACACGCACACAAACATGGACACACACAAGAGGGCACACACAACCCACAAAAGCAAAATACACACAGCACACATTCATTGCTGCCACACTTCTATGACACACACCACACACCGTGGCCATGACACACACACACACACACACGTCATCAAGCACACACAGTGCATCCACAGCACAGCACAATTACCTCTTGCTCAATCTTCTATCACGTGCACACAACGATAGACAACTGATCAAATATTTAGGGTGGCAGCATGAAAAGATGGGTTTTAAGAGAGGTTTTGAATGAGGAGACTGAGTTGGAGTGTCGGAGAGGAGAAGGCAGAGAATCCCACAGAGATGGTGGATGACACCAAAAAGAACGTTGGCCAAACAGATCCAATGGATGGAGGGGCCTCAAACACACGAGAATCAGAAGATTACTTCATTATCGAGTTTGCCGGATTCCACATAGAAAAGAATCAGGCAGCTTTCAACAGTCTGGGCAACCTTCTGGATTTTGCAGTCAATGGACGGAAGCCCTGGTCCAGGCAGGAGTTGCTACACCTGGAACAGCCGACTCCTTCATCAAAGCCGCCCATGTGACGCGCACTCGATGGGCTCACCAGGTCACAGCTAGTGTTCTGTATCTCCTTCGACAGGAGGGTTACACCCAATACTGTGACGGGTTGGATGAGGGACATGTTCCAATGTCAGTAGAAGACTTGTGTGCTAGCCGAGCTGATACAAGTCCCCAGTTCAAGTTCTGGTCGATTATCCTGCAGCTGGAACTGGAAATCATGATCTACGTGAGATCGCTACGCGAGGGCGACTTCATGCTCTACATCGATGCCTTGACCAATATTGTACCCTGGTTCTTTGCCCTGGGGCACACAAGTTATGCAAGGTGGATTCCAGTTCACTTGCGTGACATGGTGACACTCGAAGACAAGCATCCAGATGTGTTCACAGAGTTCATGTCTGGGAACTTCACAGTGAAGAAGACAACACATGCATTCTCTGCTTTGGCCATCGACCAGGCACATGAGCAGAATAACGCATCAGTGAAAGGCGATGGCGGAGCAGTCGGCCTGACTGAGAATCCTGCAGCATTGCGGCGCTGGATGGTGTCCAGTCCTGAGATGGCAAGAGTGATTGCAGAGTTCCAAGCCACAGCAGAGACGAGAACAAAGAAAACTGATTCCAGGCACCTTGAGCAGACAAAGCATGCACAGCTGGCGTTTGCTCGAGATGTGAAGTCACTCTCCAGTGTCATGAGAGAGATGGGGAACCCCTTCTGTGATGACAGCAATGATCTCCTGGTACTAGACAGCAGGGACCTGGCAGACCCAGCAGTCATCAACACTGTGCGCCAGATCGAGAAGCTGGGGCAGGGGCAGTACCGCACGTATGTCAATGAGCGGCTTGTGAACCAGACGAAGCCCATCACCGACCCAATCACGAGAAACAACCATCCTCTCTTCAGCCGATCTCCAGTCAGAGAGAAATCAAGAACCCAGCTTCAGCTGTCGTCGCTCAAGAATGACTGCGACCTATTCTCCCAGTTGTTCAGTGCATCCCAGATGCGTGATGGCGATCTCGACGACTTCTTTGCTCATGAGAACCAGGCCTGCCCCCCTGCCCTGTCACAGACTGGCAAAATGAGACTGGGCAAAAAGTGTGACCTCGTGGGATGCTTAGAAGATTATGATCCCTCCACAAGAGAATGTTGCCAGTCCTCATGTTGAAGTCATCATCCTTGATGGAGCAGCTATCACCAACATGCTAGCACCTGGTGGTGCGAAGACCTTCTCTGACTATGCAACACAGGGTTTCTTGCCGTACATCACATCTCAGCTACAGCATGCAATCAGAGTGGATGTCGTCTGGGATGAATACCTGCCAGACAGTTTGAAGGCCGACACTCGAACAAAGAAGAGAGGTAGATACATCTAGTTCCATAGGAAACTGGCAGGCCTTCCTACGGATCGACGAGAACAAGGTGGAGCTGTTCTCCTTCCTAGCGACGAGACTAGCTGCTCAAGAGACAGAGAAACAAGTCATCAGCACTCTCCACAAAGACGTGGTCTGTACGCATGCCAGAGACATCGCTGGTCTTGCTCCATGTACACATGAAGAAGCAGATACCAGGATGCAGCTCCACGTGGAAGATGCTGTGAAACAGGGCTACACAAGGTGTCGATCCGCACAGTTGACACGGATGTCGTAGTCCTTGCGGTGGCAGCAGCCGAACGCCTCAACATAGATGAGCTGTGGGTTGCCTTCGGTACCGGGAAGAGCTTTAGGTTCTTAGCAGCTCACGAGATGGCCCAGGCATTGGGGCCTGACAAGTGTCGAGGATTACCCTCATTTCATGCCTTCACTGGGTGTGATACCGTGTCAAGCTTTGGAGGCAGGAGCAAAAAGACTGCATGGGAGACGTGGAAGGCCTGTGATGAGGTCACTGCGACCTTCTGTGCCTTGGGCGCTACACCAAACCCCTCAATCGTAGATGACAGCCTGGACACCTTGGAGCGTTTCGTCGTTCTCCTGTATGATCGCACTAGCAGCCACGAGCATGTCAACGATGCACGTAAGCAGCTCTTCACCCAGAAGCGTCGAGCAATAGATGCTCTCCCGCCAACTCGAGAAGCCCTCAGACAGCACATCAGGAGAACTGCATACCAAGCTGGCTACTGTTGGGGCCAGATGATGGTTGCTGCTGCAGAGCTCCCATCCCCTAGCGAATGGGGGTGGGTGAAGAGTGACACTGGCTGGGACGTCTGCTGGACAACCCTCCCAGAGGCAACGCAAGCATGCCGGCAACTTCTCAGATGCGGCTGTAAGAAGGGATGCAGAGGACAATGCAAGTGTAGGAAGGCTGTACTCCAGTGCACGGCACTATGCCACTGCGGCGGACAGTGTGCTCGGGAGTAGAACTTGCAGTATCATGGACGGCTTAGAGAACACAACCATAACCCCTTTGTACAGGTCAACTGGGGATTGCAGGCCCCATCTACTACCATGATTTAATAATACCCAAGGAGAATATTTCGTTAGCTGATAAGATCCAACTACATAACGTACATGTGTAAACGGGTGGTTGGCATTAATGTACGTTTGATGCTCGGGTTGCTCACCTAGATCGCCTTTGTCCGCATGGCGGATTGTTATATTTTAATATGATGTAGACATGTACCCACTGACAATGTAAGGGTAAAAGATAAATGTAAGATAATATGTAAGGGTAAACGCACATCCACAGTGGCAGTGCAGTTTAATGTTAAACCGATCATTTTCAGATTGCAAAATACGGACAAAACTCATAAAAAAACAAATTTTGCGTAATTGTTGCCTAATAGGCCAAATAAATCGGTTATGTAAGGTGTATGACCTTTAATTGGCATCCCAGATTATATTTTAAGTGATATTGCATTACTTGCATGCATCTCCAGTTGAAAAACGTGCACAACTCCTACAGATTATGTGTTATGCAATACCCGATCACGGCCATTTTGTAAAATGGCCGCCATTTTGGCCCCAGGAGGAATATGCAATGTCCCTATATCCAAAAATCTTCCTAGTGGTATGTACTAAATGTGAGCCAAATTCTATGCTTTTATCATCAAACCCACAATCTTTGCACATATCTGCTGTCCATAACTGTTGTTGTCCATAAATTGTTGTTGTCCATAACTGTTGTTGTCCATAACACTTGTCCATAACACTGTTGTTGTCCATAATTGTTGTTGTCCATAACACTGTTGTTGTCCATAACTGTTGTTGTCCATAACACTGTTGTCCATAACACTGTTGTTGTCCATAACTGTTGTTGTCCATAGCACTGTTGTCCATAACACTGTTGTTGTCCATAACACTGTTGTCCATAACACTGTTGTTGCCCATAACACTATTGTTGTCCAAAACTATTGTTGTCCATAACACTATTGTTGTCCATAACACTGTTGTCCATAACTGTTGTTGTCCATAACACTTGTTGTCCATAGCACTGTTGTTGCCCATAACACTATTGTTGTCCATAACACTGTTGTTGTCCATAAACTATTGTTGTCCATAACACTGTTGTTGTCCATAACTGTTGTTGTCCATAACACTGTTGTTGTCCATAACTGTTGTTGTCCATAACACTATTGTTGTCCATAACACTATTGTTGTCCATAACACTATTGTTGTCCATAACACTATTGTTGTCCATAACACTGTTGTTGTCCATAACTGATGTTGCCCATAACACTGTTGTCCATAACACTGTTGTCCATAACTTGTTGCCCATAACACTATTGTTGTCCATAACACTTGTTGCCCATAACACTGTTGTTGTCCATATTTGTTGTTGCCCATAACTGTTGTTGCCCATAACACTGTTGTTGTCCATAACTGTTGTTGCCCATAACACTGTTGAGTGTTGTTGCCCATAAATGTTGTTGTCCATAACTGTTGTTGCCCATAACACTGTTGTTGTCCATAAACTGTTGTTGCCCATAACACTGTTGTTGCCCATAACATTATTGTTGTCCATAACACTATTGTTGTCCATAACTGTTGTTGTCCATAACTGTTGTTGTCCATAACACTGTTGTTGCCCATAACTGTTGTTGTCCATAACTGTTGTTGTCCATAACACTGTTGTTGTCCATAACACTGTTGTTGCCCATAATTGTTGTTGTCCATAACTGTTGTTGTCCATAACACTGTTGTTGCCCATAACTGTTATTGCCCATAACTGTTGTTGCCCATAACTGTTGTCCATAACTGTTGTTGCCCATAACACTGTTGTTGCCCATAACACTATTGTTGTCCATAACACTATTGTTGTCCATAACTGTTGTTGTCCATAACACTGTTGTTGTCCATAAACTGTTGTTGCCCATAACACTATTGTTGTCCATAACTGTTGTTGTCCATAACACTGTTGTTGTCCATAACTGTTGTCCATAACACTGTTGTTGCCCATAACTGTTGTCCATAACACTGATGTTGCCCATAACACTATTGTTGTCCATAACACTGTTGTTGCCCATAACACTATTGTTGTCCATAACACTGTTGTTGCCCATAACTGTTGTTGTCCATAACTGTTGTCCATAACTGTTGTTGCCCATAACTGATGTTGCCCATAACACTATTGTTGTCCATAACTGTTGTCCATAACACTGTTGTTGCCCATAACTGTTGTTGTCCATAACACTGTTGTTGCCCATAACTGTTGTCCATAACACTGTTGTTGTCCATAACACTGTTGTTGCCCATAACACTATTGTTGTCCATAACTGTTGTTGTCCATAAGTGTTGTTGTCCATAACTGTTGTTGCCCATAACGCTATTGTTGTCCATAACTGTTGTTGTCCATAACACTGTTGTTTTGATTATTGATTATAGATTCAAATATATTGTCTATGTATATTTTGACGAGTATAGAGGGTGGGGTGGCGGAGGTAGAGGGGAGGGAGGGAGGTGGGGGAGAGTATGTGTGTGTCCAATTAACTTTTGTTTCCCTGTGGTACAAGTATTTTTTATTTCTGATGTATTCTTTATTGTTGATTGCGTGCCATGTATATATATCGCAATGTTTATCTATTGATTGTAATGTGTTATTGTAAGGCACTTTGAGCTGTATTTATCAGGATATTGCTCCATTTAAATATTATTTATTATTTTTATTTTAACACTTGTCCATAACACTGTTGTCCATAACACTGTTGCTGCCCATAACACTGTTGTTGTCCATAACACTTGTTGTCCATAGCACTTGTTGTCCATAACTGTTGTCCATAACACTGTTGTCCATAACACTGTTGTTGCCCATAACACTGTTGTTGTCCATTGTTGTCCATAACACTGTTGTTGTCCATAACTATTGTTGTCCATAACACTATTGTTGTCCATAACACTGTTGTTGCCCATAACACTGTTGTTGTCCATAACACTGTTGTTGTCCATAACTGTTGTCCATAACACTGTTGCTGCCCATAACACTGTTGCTGCCCATAACACTGTTGTTGTCCATAACACTTGTTGTCCATAGCACTGTTGTTGTCCATAACACTGTTGTTGTCCATAACTGTTGTTGTCCATAACACTTGTTGTCCATAGCACTGTTGTTGCCCATAACACTGTTGTTGTCCATAACACTGTTGTTGTCCATAACACTGTTGTTGTCCATACACTGTTGTTGCCCATAACACTGTTGTTGTCCATAACACTGTTGTTGTCCATAACACTGTTGTTGCCCATAACACTGTTGTTGTCCATAACTGTAGTCCATAACACTTGTTGTCCATAACTGTTGTTGTCCATAACACTGTTGTTGTCCATAACACTGTTGTTGTCCATAACACTTGTTGTTGTCCATAACTGTTGTCCATAACACTGTTGTTGTCCATAACTGTTGTTGCCCATAACACTGTTGTTGTCCATAACACTGTTGTTGTCCATAACACTGTTGTTGTCCATACACTGTTGTTGTCCATAACTGTTGTTGTCCATAACTGTTGTTGTCCATAACTTTGTTGTTGTCCATAACACTGTTGTTGTCCATAACTGTTGTTGTCCATAACTGTTGTTGTCCATAACACTTGTTGTCCATAACTGTTGTCCATAACACTGTTGTCCATAGTTATGCAAATGTATGCATGTTTTCACTCCACTTTTCAAACTTTTCTGTTGGAGTACCATATTTTACGGACTATAAGGCGATACTTTTTTTCCTAGACTGAGACCTTATAATAATAATAATAATAATAATTGTACATTTATATAGCGCTTTACCTCAGATGAGCCCAAAGCGCTTTACAATCAATTTTTTCATCAACAAATAGACAACAAAAACAGCATTCAAGAATGACACCAACCAGCAACAACGCATACATACAAAGCAACTCTCTCTCTCTCTCTCTCTCTCTCTCTCTCTCTCTCTCTCTCTCTCTCTCTCTCTCTCTCTCTCTCTAACACACATACACACACACACACACACATTTAACAACACCGACTCATTCATCCCCCATTCAGTAAGCACACATCAACTGAGCCGCACGGACTGACCACATACACCAACACATACAGAGACACCCTCACACAACGTACGCACACAGACAGACAGACACACACACACACACACACACACATGCGTGCACACACAACCCACAGAAACCAAAAACACACATAAGCACACATGCATGCACACATGCATGCTCACACACACACACAACGCACACATACACACACACACACACACACACACCACAAAGCACAGCACAAACCTCTTATTCAATCTTCCCTCACGTGCACACAAGATAGACAACTGATCAAATATTTAGGGTGCAGCAGGAAAAAGATGGGTTTTAAGAGAGGTTTTGAATGAGGAGACTGAGTTGGAGTGTCGGAGAGGAGAAGGCAGAGAATTCCAAAGAGATGGTGCTTGACAGGAAAAAGAACGTTGGCCAGCAGATTTGAGACGGATGGAGGGAGGGGAAAGGAGACGAGAATCAGAAGACGAACGTAGTTGGCGAGCTGGGACATAGAGATGAAGGAGATCAGAGAGATATAAGGGAGCTTGATCATTCAGTGACTTGAAGGCAAGGAGGAGAATTTTGTAGTCAATACGTGATTGAACTGGGAGCCAATGTAGAGAACGAAGAACGGAGTAATATGATCGTACCTCGGGGAGCGAGAAATGAGACGAGCAGCATTATTCTGGACCCGTTGGAGCTTAGAGATGAGAGTTGATGGACAGCCAGCAAGAAGTGAGTTACAGTAGTCAAGGCGAGACAGAACAAAAGCACATACTAGAGTCTTCAGGGCATCTTGAGAGAGGAAACGGTGGATGGAACTAATTCTTCAAAGTTCTAGATAGCAAGACTTGCAAACATTGGAAACATGCTGTTTGAAAGAGAGGGTTTGGTCCAAAGTAACACCTAGATTGCGGACAGATGCTGACAGCTTGATCTCAGTGCCATCAATGTCGACAGAACCTGGGAGAACCTGAGTTTTAATTGTGTGGTTAGAGGCTACAAGAATCATCTCTGTCTTTTCAGCATTTAGTTGCAGTTTGTTGCAAAACATCCATGTTTCAACAGCAGAGATGCACAACTTAGAAGAAGAAATCATTTGATTGAACTGACTCAGGTGGGCAGAAATGTACAGCTGATTGTCATCAGAAAAGTTATGATGTAGAAGAGAATGCTGGTTGATGATGGCAGAGAGAGGTTGGGTATAAAGAACAAAAAGAATAGGGCCTAAGACTGAACCTTGGGGCACAACGAACTGAAGACCTTTTGGAAGAGATGAAGAACCATTGACAACAACTGTCTGTGTGCGATCAGAGAGGTAGGAAGAAAACCAGGAAAGAACAGCCCCAGATAGACCAAAGGAGGTGTGAAGTCTAGAAATGAGGGAGTGGTCAATAGTATCAAACGCTGCAGAAAGATCAAGGAGAGAGAGAAGAGAAACCTTGTTTTCATCCAAGGCAGTGAGCAGGTCGTTCGCTATCTTCAAGAGGGCTGTCTCGATAAGCAGACTGGTTTGGATAGTAAAGATCATTTACCTGAAGATGGTCAGACAGCTGTTTAAGAACCACCTTTTCCGTAAGCTTAGAAAGGAATGAAAGATTAGAGACAGGCCGATAATTCTTTAGATTTTCAGGATCAAGACTAGGCTTCTTTAAGAGAGGTTTGACAACTGCAGATTTGAAATGAGATGGAAAGCAGCCAGAACATAGAGACTCATTGATGATGGATGTAAAGTAAGGAAGGAGATCATCAAGACACTGGGAGAAGAGAGATGAAGGTAGAGGGTCTAGTTCACAGGTTTTAGTCTGGGTTTGGGTCAAAATCTTCTTAACCTCTTCAGTGGAAACAGAACTGAACTCAGACCACATAGTGCCAGAAAAGGAGGGATCAGGGACAGAGTCAGTTGATGGTGGAGCAGATTGAGAATCAAGATTTTGGCGGATAGTGGCTATCTTGCTGTGAAAGAAATCAGAGAAATGTTGAGGGAGTTCAGACACAGGGATAGAGGAAGGTAGAGGTGTAGAGGTGTGGACTTAGATTTACCAGGGAGGGGGTTGGCTAAACTTATGTGACTGATAATAATATAGTAAGAAACTATAATAACAAAATCTGAATTTTGTGTCAAATTTGGGGTGTGTGCCTTATAATCAGGTGCGCCTCGTAGTCCGTAGAATATGGTACTCCTATTTTGTGAAGAATACACTTATTTTGGATTTTGAATACACAAAGCCCGATGTGAGGGCAAAGCTGGTGTGCCTAATCTTGATGAATGTGCAGCTCGCCCCAGGCCCAGCTACGTGCGGCAAGACAAGCAGGGCAAGGAGCAGAATGGGCAGCCTGAGCAGCCGCCCCAGGAGCCCCCCAAGAAATCAGTCATTCCCACAGGTCAGTACCAGGCAGCCTTCCTTCGTCTGCTTCTCAATGTGATGCCAGTGTGGGATTTTTTACCAGGAGCCCCCCAAGAAATCAGTCATTCCCACAGGTCAGTGCCATGCTGCGTTCCTTCGTCTGCTTCTCAATGTGATGTCAGTGTGGGGTTTGTTCTACCTGTGCCTTACCTGATGACCTGTGGCTTGTCCTGCCCACTTGTTGAATCAATTCATGGCCTGTGGCTTGTCCTGCCCACTTGTTGAATCAATCCATGGCCTGTGGCTTTTCCTGCCCACTTGTTGAATCAATCCATGGCCTGTGGCTTGTCCTGCCCACTTGTTGAATCAATGGATGGCCTGTGGCTTGTCCTGCCCACTTGTTGAATCAATCCATGGCCTGTGGCTTGTCCTGCCCACTTGTTGAATCAATGGATGGCCTGTGGCTTGTCCTGCCCACTTGTTGAATCAATGGATGGCCTGTGGCTTGTCCTGCCCACTTGTTGAATCAATGGATGGCCTGTGGCTTGTCCTGCCCACTTGTTGAATCAATCCATGGCCTGTGGCTTGTCCTGCCCACTTGTTGAATCAATCCATGGCCTGTGGCTTGTCCTGCCCACTTGTTGAATCAATGGATGGCCTGTGGCTTGTCCTGCCCACTTGTTGAATCAATGGATGGCCTGTGGCTTGTCCTGCCCACTTGTTGAATCAATGGATGGCCTGTGGCTTGTCCTGCCCACTTGTTGAATCAATGGATGGCCTGTGGCTTGTCCTGCCCACTTGTTGAATCAATCCATGGCCTGTGGCTTGTCCTGCCCACTTGTTGAATCAATGGATGGCCTGTGGCTTGTCCTGCCCACTTGTTGAATCAATGGATGGCCTGTGGCTTGTCCTGCCCACTTGTTGAATCAATGGATGGCCTGTGGCTTGTCCTGCCCACTTGTTGAATCAATGGATGGCCTGTGGCTTGTCCTGCCCACTTGTTGAATCAATGGATGGCCTGTGGCTTGTCCTGCCCACTTGTTGAATCAATGGATGGCCTGTGGCTTGTCCTGCCCACTTGTTGAATCAATGGATGGCCTGTGGCTTGTCCTGCCCACTTGTTGAATCAATGGATGGCCTGTGGCTTGTCCTGCCCACTTGTTGAATCAATGGATGGCCTGTGGCTTGTCCTGCCCACTTGTTGAATCAATGGATGGCCTGTGGCTTGTCCTGCCCACTTGTTGAATCAATGGATGGCCTGTGGCTTGTCCTGCCCACTTGTTGGATGGCCTGTGGCTTGTCCTGCCCACTTGTTGAATCAATGGATGGCCTGTGGCTTGTCCTGCCCACTTGTTGAATCAATGGATGGCCTGTGGCTTGTCCTGCCCACATGGCCTGTGGCTTGTCCTGCCCACTTGTTGAATCAATGGATGGCCTGTGGCTTGTCCTGCCCACTTGTTGAATCAATGGATGGCCTGTGGCTTGTCCTGCCCACTTGTTGAATCAATGGATGGCCTGTGGCTTGTCCTGCCCACTTGTTGAATCAATCCATGGCCTGTGGCTTGTCCTGCCCACTTGTTGAATCAATGGATGGCCTGCTACATGAAATATTGGTTAACACATAAAAAATCTGTTTCAGCCGATTTTTGTGTGTTAACCAATATTTCATGCTATCCGGTTTCAACGGACAAAACCCCTCTTTATTATTACTTGATGCTTAGCACAAATAATGGTTAATGCACACACAAAATCTTTGTCCCCTGAATTTCGTGTTAAGAGTACTCCACTGTACCTAATTATGGAAAACAGAGAGGGAAGTGGGTGTGAGGATGTAGGCTCAGGCTGTGGAGTCAAAGGAAAACAGACAGAGAGGGAAGTGGGTGTGAGGATGTAGGCTCAGGCTGTGGAGTCAAAGGAAAACAGACAGAGAGGGAAGTGGGTGTGAGGATGTAGGCTCAGGCTGTGGAGTCAAAGGAAAACAGACAGAGAGGGAAGTGGGTGTGAGGATGTAGGCTCAGGCTGTGGAGTCAAAGGAAAACAGACAGAGAGGGAAGTGGGTGTGAGGATGTAGGCTCAGGCTGTGGAGTCAAAGGAAAACAGACAGAGAGGGAAGTGGGTGTGAGGATGTAGGCTCAGGCTGTGGAGTCAAAGGAAAACAAACAGAGAGGGAAGTGGGTGCGAGGATGTAGGCTCAGGCTGTGGAGTCAAAGGAAAACAGACAGAGAGGGAAGTGGGTGTGAGGATGTAGGCTCAGGCTGTGGAGTCAAAGGAAGAGAGGGAAGTGGGTGTGAGGATGTAGGCTCAGGCTGTGGAGTCAAAGGAAGAGAGGGAAGTGGGTGTGAGGATGTAGGCTCAGGCTGTGGAGTCAAAGGAAGAGAGGGAAGTGGGTGTGAGGATGTAGGCTCAGGCTGTGGAGTCAAAGGAAGAGAGGGAAGTGGGTGTGAGGATGTAGGCTCAGGCTGTGGAGTCAAAGGAAAACAGAGAGGGAAGTGGGTGTGAGGATGTAGGCTCAGGCTGTGGAGTCAAAGGAGTTTAGTGGAATTGATCAGTTCACTCCACAGCCTCCACAATTTTGACGCCTTTGGCAGTATTTCCTAACTAAAACCGAGGCAGTTTTTGCAGTAACAGTTGCAACAGAGTCCCAGAATAGGTCCTCACGGCCTAAAGCTGTGCATAGATCCCAAACCGTTGATAACCTAATTTTGCAACATAATGTAAGTGGTGGAATGATGAAAACTTTATTTTTTTCTTTTCAAAACTGCAAAAGTGAGATAGGCAATTATCATATATGCGTCCCTAGAACACCAAGGCTACATGAAAATGCTGTTATGCTCTGCATAGTCATAGCTCTGAGGTGTGTGTGGCGTTGTTGTCTTATCAACACTGAGATGTGTGTGTGTGGTGCTGTCTTATCAACACTGAGATGTGTGTGTGTGTGTGTGTTGTTGTCTTATCAACACTGAGATGTGTGTGTGTGTGTGTGTGTTGTTGTCTTATCAACACTGAGATGTGTGTGGTGGTGTTGTCTTATCAACACAGATGTATGTGTGGTGTTGTTGTCTTATCAACACTGAGATGTGTGTGGTGGTGTTGTCTTATCAACACAGATGTATGTGTGGTGTTGTTGTCTTATCAACACTGAGATGTGTGTGTGTGTGTGTGTTGTTGTCTTATCAACACTGAGATGTGTGTGGTGGTGTTGTCTTATCAACACAGATGTATGTGTGGTGTTGTTGTCTTATCAACACTGAGATGTGTGTGTGTGTGTGTGTTGTTGTCTTATCAACACTGAGATGTGTGTGGTGTTGTTGTCTTATCAACACTGAGATGTGTGTGGTGTTGTCTTATCAACACTGAGATGTGTGTGTGTGTGTGAGTGTTGTTGTCTTATCAACACTGAGATGTGTGTGTGTGTGTTGTTGTCTTATCAACACTGAGATTGTGTGGTGTTGTTGTCTTATCAACACTGAGATGTGTGTGGTGGTGTTGTCTTATCAACACAGATGTATGTGTGGTGTTGTTGTCTTATCAACACTGAGATGTGTGTGTGTGTGTGTGTTGTTTTATCAACACTGAGATGTGTGTGGTGGTGTTGTCTTATCAACACAGATGTATGTGTGGTGTTGTTGTCTTATCAACACTGAGATGTGTGTGTGTGTGTGTGTTGTCTTATCAACACTGAGATGTGTGTGGTGTTGTTGTCTTATCAACACTGAGATGTGTGTGGTGTTGTCTTATCAACACTGGGATGTGTGTGTGTGTGTGAGTGTTGTTGTCTTATCAACTGAGATGTGTGTGTGTGTGGTGTTGTTGTCTTATCAACACTGAGATTGTGTGGTGTTGTTGTCTTATCAACACTGAGATGTGTGTGGTGTTGTTGTCTTAGCAACACTGATATGTATGTGTGGTGTTGTTGTCTTATCAACACTGAGATTGTGTGGTGTTGTTGTCTTATCAACACTGAGATGTGTGTGGTGTTGTTGTCTTAGCAACACTGATATGTATGTGTGGTGTTGTTGTCTTATCAACACTGAGATGTGTGTGTGTGTGTTGTTGTCTTATCAACACTGAAATGTGTGTGTGTGTGGTGTTGTTGTCTTATCAACACTGAGATGTGTGTGTGGTGTTGTTGTCTTATCAACACTGAGATGTGTGTGGTGTTGTTGTCTTATCAACACTGAGATGTGTGTGGTGTTGTTGTCTTATCAACACTGAGATGTGTGTGGTGTTGTTGTCTTATCAACACTAATATGTGTGTGTGTGTGGTGTTGTCTTATCAACACTGGGATGTGTGTGTGGTGGTGTTGTCTTATCAATACTAATATGTGTGTGTGGTGTTGTTGTCATATCAACACTGAGATGTGTGTGGTGGTGTTGTCTTATCAACACTGAAATGTGTGTGTGTGGTGGTGTTGTCTTATCAACACTGAGATGTGTGTATGTTGTTGTCTTATCAACATTGAAATGTGTGTGAAATGTGTGTGTGTGTGGTGGTGTTGTTTTATCAACACTGAGATGTGTGTGGTGGTGTTGTCTTATCAACACTGAGATGTGTGTATGTTGTTGTCTTATCAACACTAATATGTGTGTGTGTGGTGTTGTTGTCTTATCAACACAGATGTATGTGTGGTGTTGTTGTCTTATCAACACTGAGATGTGTGTGTGGTGTTGTTGTCTTATCAACACTGAGATGTGTGTGTGGTGTTGTCTTATTAACACTGAGATGTGTGTGTGTGGTGTTGTTGTCTTATCAACACTGAGATGTGTGTGTGTGTGGTGTTGTTGTCTTATCAACACTGAGATGTGTGTGGTGTTGTTGTCTTATCAACACTGAGATGTGTGTGTGTGGTGTTGTTGTCTTATCAACACAGATGTATGTGTGGTGTTGTTGTCTTATCAACACTGAGATGTGTGTGGTGTTGTTGTCTTATCAACACTGAGATGTGTGTGTGGTGTTGTTGTCTTATCAACACTGAGATGTGTGTGGTGTTGTTGTCTTATCAACACAGATGTATGTGTGGTGTTGTTGTCTTATCAACACTGAGATGTGTGTGGTGTTGTTGTCTTATCAACACTGAGATGTGTGTGGTGTTGTTGTCTTATCAACACTGAGATGTGTGTGTGTGGTGTTGTTGTCTTATCAACACAGATGTATGTGTGGTGTTGTTGTCTTATCAACACTGAGATGTGTGTGGTGTTGTTGTCTTATCAACACTGAGATGTGTGTGTGTGGTGTTGTTGTCTTATCAACACTGAGATGTGTGTGGTGTTGTTGTCTTATCAACACTGAGATGTGTGTGGTGTTGTTGTCTTATCAACACTGAGATGTGTGTGGTGTTGTTGTCTTATCAACACTGAGATGTGTGTGGTGTTGTTGTCTTATCAACACTGAGATGTGTGTGGTGTTGTTGTCTTATCAACACTGAGATGTGTGTGTGTGTGGTGTTGTCTTATCAACACTGAGATGTGTGTGTGTGGTGTTGTTGTCTTATTAACACTGAGATGTGTGTGTGTGGTGTTGTTGTCTTATCAACACTGAGATGTGTGTGGTGTTGTTGTCTTATCAACACTGAGATGTGTGTGGTGTTGTTGTCTTATCAACACTGAGATGTGTGTGGTGTTGTCTTATCAACACTGAGATGTGTGTGTGGTGTTGTTGTCTTATCAACACTGAGATGTGTGTGGTGTTGTTGTCTTATCAACACTGAGATGTGTGTGTGGTGTTGTTGTCTTATTAACACTAGATGTGTGTGGTGTTGTTGTCTTATCAACACTGAGATGTGTGTGGTGTTGTTGTCTTATTAACACTAGATGTATGTGTGGTGTTTAGCGGCAGGGGGGAGGCGGAAGTCGAACGTGGTGAAGGAGATAGAGAAGATCAAGCAGAAGCGGGACGAGCGGCGTGCTGTTCACCAGGCCATACGAGAGCACGTCGAGTCAGAGTATGACACCTCAGACCCCAACTGGGAGTTCAAGGCCATGATTCAGTGAGATTTGTTTAGCACCTTGTGCGTCATTGAAATACTGTCTGTATGTTTTGTATTGCATACCTCAGACCTCAACAGTGAGATATCACCTTGTGTGTCATTGAAATACTGTCTGTATGTTTTGTATTGTACACCTCAGACCTCAACAGTGAGATACCACCTTGTGTGTCATTGAAATACTGTTCAAGGCCATGATTCAGTGAGATATGACCTTGTGCGTCATTGAAATACTGTTCAAGGCCATGATTCAGCATGATGTTTCTCAACAGTGAGATACCACCTTGTGCGTCATTGAAATACTGTCTGTATGTTTTGTATTGTTCACCTCAGACCTCAACAGTGAGATATCACCTTGTGCGTCATTGAAATGCTGTATGTTTTGTATTGTACACCTCAGACCTCAACAGTGAGATATCACCTTGTGCGTCATTGAAATACTGTCTGTATGTTTTGTATTGTACACCTCAGACCTCAACAGTGAGATATCACCTTGTGCGTCATTGAAATACTGTCTGTATGTTTTGTATTGTACACCTCAGACCTCAACAGTGAGATATCACCTTGTGCGTCATTGAAATGCTGTATGTTTTGTATTGTACACCTCAGACCTCAACAGTGAGATATCACCTTGTGCGTCATTGAAATACTGTCTGTATGTTTTGTATTGTACACCTCAGACCTCAACAGTGAGATATCACCTTGTGCGTCATTGAAATACTGTATGTTTTGTATTGTACACCTCAGACCTCAACAGTGAGATACCACCTTGTGCGTCATTGAAATACTGTCTGTATGTTTTGTATTGTACACCTCAGACCTCAACAGTGAGATACCACCTTGTGCGTCATTGAAATGCTGTATGTTTTGTATTGTACACCTCAGACCTCAACAGTGAGATATCACCTTGTGCGTCATTGAAATACTGTCTGTATGTTTTGTATTGTACACCTCAGACCTCAACAGTGAGATACCACCTTGTGCGTCATTGAAATGCTGTATGTTTTGTATTGTACACCTCAGACCTCAACAGTGAGATATGACCTTGTGCGTCATTGAAATACTGTTCAAGGCCGTGATTCAGTGAGATATGACCTTGTGCGTCATTGAAATACTGTTCAAGGCCATGATTCAGTGAGATACCACCTTGTGCGTCATTGAAATACTGTCTATGTTTTGTATTGTACACCTCAGACCTCAACAGTGAGATACCACCTTGTGCGTCATTGAAATACTGTATGCTTTGTATTGTACACCTCAGACCTCAACAGTGAGATACCACCTTGTGCGTCATTGAAATACTGTCTGTATGTTTTGTATTGCATACCTCAGACCTCAACAGTGAGATACCACCTTGTGCGTCATTGAAATACTGTGTATGTTTTGTATTGCATACCTCAGACCTCAACAGTGAGATACCACCTTGTGCGTCATTGAAATACTGTATGCTTTGTATTGTACACCTCAGACCTCAACAGTGAGATATCACCTTGTGCGTCATTGAAATACTGTATGCTTTGTATTGTACACCTCAGACCTCAACAGTGAGATATCACCTTGTGCGTCATTGAAATACTGTATGCTTTGTATTGTACACCTCAGACCTCAACAGTGAGATATCACCTTGTGCGTCATTGAAATACTGTCTGTATGTTTTGTATTGTACACCTCAGACCTCAACAGTGAGATACCACCTTGTGCGTCATTGAAATGCTGTATGTTTTGTATTGTACACCTCAGACCTCAACAGTGAGATACCACCTTGTGCGTCATTGAAATACTGTGTATGTTTTGTATTGCATACCTCAGACCTCAACAGTGAGATATCACCTTGTGCGTCATTGAAATACTGTCTGTATGTTTTGTATTGTACACCTCAGACCTCAACAGTGAGATACCACCTTGTGCGTCATTGAAATGCTGTATGTTTTGTATTGTACACCTCAGACCTCAACAGTGAGATATGACCTTGTGCGTCATTGAAATACTGTTCAAGGCCGTGATTCAGTGAGATATGACCTTGTGCGTCATTGAAATACTGTTCAAGGCCATGATTCAGTGAGATACCACCTTGTGCGTCATTGAAATACTGTATGTTTTGTATTGTACACCTCAGACCTCAACAGTGAGATATCACCTTGTGCGTCATTGAAATACTGTTCAAGGCCATGATTCAGTGAGATACCACCTTGTGCGTCATTGAAATGCTGTATGTTTTGTATTGTACACCTCAGACCTCAACTGTGAGATATGACCTTGTGTGTCATTGAAATACTGTTCAAGGCCATGATTCAGTGAGATATGACCTTGTGCGTCATTGAAATACTGTTCAAGGCCATGATTCAGTGAGATACCACCTTGTGCGTCATTGAAATACTGTCTGAACAATAATAACAACAATATTAAATGTATATGGAGTCTTTGATGGTTTGCTTTGGGTTTCCATGAATATGTTAATTCTTGGCTAGTCGTGTGAATGTCCACAACTGTTTTATTTGATACATCTGGAAATTCTAATGCCCAACAGTTGTATTTATAAAAAATCAAAAATATCCAGTGTCGAGAACTTTCTTCTCTATGTTGCTAAATATTGTAGTCAATATCTTTGGAAGATCCGCTGCAGATTCTTACTAATTTCGATTACTGGGTTGTTCAGTTTAGGAGAATGAATTGATGTAAGGAATTAATCATGGCTTTACTCGCCTTGGCTTAAGGCTGTGTCAGACCAATTGCTATAGGCTAGAACACCAAGGCTACATCAAAATGTTTTGCTCTGCATAGTTGTTCGGGGATTGTCATTAGCCATGACAAGCTCCTAGCATAACATCAGTATCCAAAATTCTCCTAAGTTGGAGTGTTGCTGCCCATGTGGTGGGGTAATTAATAAATTTAATGAGCCTTCCTGAGGAAGGTGAGATTTAATTGTGATTATTATAAGGTTAGTAATGTTAGTGGGAGGACAGTTTGAGTATCTGGGTGCCATGCTGCCAGACATTCCCGCTTCAGGATTTAGCAAGATGCAAGTTCTCTAGACTGAAAAAGGACAGAAACACTACAGGGAGGGAACTTCTACCTATGAAATTGTAGAAGGGAGGGAACTGTCCTCCCACTAACATTGCTAACCTCATAATAATCACAATTAAATCTCACCTTCCTCAGGAAGGCTCATTAAATTTATTAATTATTATTTGGTTAGTAATGTATTTAGTGGTAAGGACAGTTTGAGATTTTAGAGCTATATCTAGAGAACTTGCAGTACATAAGTTGCGAACGGACTTGAAACAATCGATTGCAACTAATGGAAACTTATTGGAAAGACTTTTGTCTTACACCATAAGAGAGGAGTTGAGGCACTTGTCTGCGTGAAGGTCGCCCAGACTGTGCACCATTCAAAATCACCATCATATTTAAACAAAATGTGTTACGCCATAAGAGAGGAGTTGAAGCACTTGTCTGCGTGAAGGTCGCCCAGACTGCACCATTCAAAATCACCATCATATTTAAACAAAATGTGTTACGCATAAGAGAGGAGTTGAAGCACTTGTCTGCGTGAAGGTCGCCCAGACTGCACCATTCAAAATCACCATCATATTTAAACAAAATGTGTTACGCCATAAGAGAGGAGTTGAAGCACTTGTTTGCGTGAAGGTCTCCCAGACTGCACCATTCAAAATCACCATCATATTTAAACAAAATGTGTTACGCCATAAGAGAGGAGTTGAAGCACTTGTCTGTGTGAAGGTCGCCCAGACTGCACCATTCAAAATCACCATCATAGTTAAACAAAATACAGTATTACACCTGGGTAATCTACACCATAAGAGAGGAGTTGAAGCACTTGTCTGCGTAACGGTCGCCCAGACTGCACCATTCAAAATCACCATCATATTTAAACAAAATGTGTTACGCCATAGGAGAGGAGTTGAAGCACTTGTCTGCGTGAAGTCGCCCAGACTGCACCATTCAAAATCACCATCATATTTAAACAAAATGTGTTACGCCATAAGAGAGGAGTTGAAGCACTTGTCTGCGTGAAGGTCGCCCAGACTGTGCACCATTCAAAATCACCATCATAGTTAAACAAAATACATTATTACACCTGGGTAATCTACACCATAAGAGAGGAGTTGAAGCACTTGCCTGCGTGAAGGTCGCCCAGACTGTGCACCATTCAAAATCACCATCATTTTTAAACAAAATACATTATTACACCTGAGTAATCCTCCAAATTTGAATGAAATTCCACAATGTTAATGTATGTTATTTCTTCACAAAATTATCCAGGATTGATTGACTGAAGGCTGCTTGTGTTTGTTCAGCTTTATATATATAAAACTTCACAAAAGTCCTCCCACTGCTCCACCCAGCACTCTTCATCATCAATGATAACGAAACGCCTCTTTTTCCCGCTGCTGAAGTAGATGCACTCCTGGTGCTGTGGGTCGAGTGTTTGAGAACTTACAGTATAAAATTTATGAGTAGTTTAAGAACTATTTGTTCACTTTATCCCAAAGATAGATACGATGGTAAGGCATAATTCATCAGCCCAAACTTCAATCCTCAATTCTTGGAAAATGATGATGAGAATAGTAATAATAAGGGGCTTCAGTCATACACTTCGTTTTATAATTTATACCGACCGAATTTGCGATTTTATGCAATTGATTGAATTTTTACTGACTACTTATGATACATAATTTTTGTTTGTCATAATTTCTTGATGCAAATTAAGAATTGAACCTATACCACAGGTGGAGCTATCGACAAAGCCAGAATTATACTCTTATTGATGCTTTTGTTGCTTCCCATTGAGACCTAAAGGTCCTTGCCACCGATGCTTGCTCTGCCTAGATTCTTGCATTGCCTTTGGTATTAAGCTTCAAGTTAGCTTTCTCATATATATATAAATATGTATGTTTGCTTGAGTAATTAAAGCCTTAAATTGGTTTGTTGTAAAGCACTACATTAGTTTATCACCCTGGAGTCTCTGAGAGAATGAAGCATAAGCAACAACAAAACCTTCAGTTACTGCCTGCCTGTCCTTAGTTGAAACATTCACACCTGTATGTAAATAATATGATTTATTATGGGGACAAAAACGACAGCTTGTGATCCTCATGGGCAGTTTGCCTACAGAATATCAGGGGCAATTTGGGAAGAAAGGGTCTAACGGACATGACAGTAGATTAGGTGCTAGCTGCATGGAGATCATCACCTCCAGAGACAGCCTACAAGTACTGCGTTATGAAGTAGAGCCCGTATAATCATTTACATAAAATATCACCTGCATCTTTGACTGTAAGCATACATTCAACTTTGTTGCATACAAGAGGTCCAGGTTACAGTTCAATTATTGATGCAAGGTGTGCCTTAGGGCCCATTAGACGCATTAATGTTGAACATTGAAGGGCTTTGTCTTAAGAGGCTGACCTTGCCTAAATACAATATGTGGAGCAGATATGTTGTTGTTTCAATTAATAATAAAGGACATGCTTGTGTACATTGAGCATTAATGATGAAAAGTTACACCTTGATACTATGCCCAATTACGCACAGAAACAACATAAAATCCTGATGGGATATACGCACAGAAACAACATAATATCATGATAGGATATAAAAACGTATGATCAAGTCAAGTCAAAATCATCTTTATTGAGGGTTAAAGAATAAGCTAACAAAGCTTTTTTTCATCCTGCCCTCATAAAAAAAATACACATCAATCAAAAATCAATGAACTTAACATATATACAGGAACACAAAACAGAAAACATATGATCAGTATAATGAAAGAAAAAAACAACAACAAAGAACCAAACAGAAGAGAGGGAAGGGAATAGGGAGGAAGAGAGAGGGAGAGAAAGCCGGGGGAGGAAACACTCACATACACACATGCGCGCGTGTGCGCATATACACACACACACACTCACACACACACACACACACACACACACACACACACACACACACACACACACACACACACACACACCTGCACACACAATTGGAAAACAAAACAAAAAACAGAAGGAAAGGGAAGATAGAAGGAAGAAAATAATATTTCCAGACATAAGAACATGCAATGCATATATACATCTTAATAATGTCAAATTACAATTTATCAACCAGGTGCTTCTTTAAAGCTTTTTTAAAAGCTGGTTTAGATGGACATGATTTCAAGAATGATGGCAAGTTGTTCCATGTGTTTCCCCCAGAGTATGTCAAGCTGGATTTGAACAGATCGTTATGGGGCTTAGGAAATGAAAGCTTATGAGTATGTCGATTTTCATTTAATGTAAAGGAACTTATTATTTTATTTGGGGCTGTTCCGTTTACGATGTTGTACATACATAGGCATTTGTTTAAGAAAAGTCTTTCTTTAAACGGAAGGATGTTTAGTTGTTTATAGTCAATTATTGTCAAACTAGTAGACTTAAGTAGGACAAGCTTTAAAGCTCTTTTGTGTAAGCGAGTTATGTATTTTAGATTATTTTCACTAGCACTATCCCATAACGTGGATGTGTAATTTATAAGAGGTAAGATGTGTGCATAAAAAAAGAGTTTTCTTGAATGAAGGTCTAAGAAATTCTTTATTATTGATAACTGGTAAATTCTTTTGGAGATACGCTTACCGAGGTCATTAATGTGATCACCCCACGATAAGTCCTTATCAATGATAACCCCTAACACTTAAATGGTAAAATGAGGTTAAATGAGAGTACCTGCTTGTCAACAGAAACTTCATTACGTGTAATTAAGGACAGCAGTAGCATACTCTCTCTGGTTGGAAGCATTAAGGATAAGCTCAGCTAGGCCTCATCAATAGATAGGCTTTAGTCCTCAGTCAACACCGCAATAACAGGCACAGTAGTATGCACATATAATGCCACAGTGTGGCGAGTTCCGCTAAGATCAAAATCAAGATGTGCAATGCCTGTGGGTGAGCCTAGCCTACTTAGATAACTAGGCTAGCGACCAGCGCTAGGTCTAATAAGCATTTTTAACCCTCTAAGTATGTCAGCGCACACACATTGGAAAAAGTGGGGGAGGGGAAAGGGTTGCAAGGCCTTCGGCAGGTGAGTAAGACAACTAATTTTCATAGCTATTATATACCTGTGTAGCCTGCCTGTCTTCCTTCTCGCGTTACTCAGGACTGCGTAATGTAGTCTTCCCAACAAATCCTTATTTTAAGACAAACAACAATAAGACAGGGGTCTACAAAATTAGTGTAGCCAACTTGACTTGGGCAAGCAATGAGCATCGTGTATCATCCCCTTTAGGGGTTCCAGTTGGGATAACTATAGGCCTAATGGAAAGTATTGACTCTGAACAACGCATAGTAGGCTAGACGAAATAACACTCTGCTGGACCAGCAAAAAAGCGGAATCCCTGACAGCGCCCCACCACAGGTCCAGATAAAGCGCAAACTCTTAGCTACACCTCGTGACCACATAGCTAGAGTTCTTCCACTGTCCGCCTTTAATGTACTGAGCGCTCTTCTTCTGCTTCTAACTGACACCAGAGAGTGTGTAAAGAAGGGCTGCACACAGTGGAGTGTGTGCCAAGGTCAACCGTTTTTGTCCTTAACTGGGAGTGCCGGCCTTAACATGTCTGACTTTCTCTTGCCCATTCAAACCCAACATGGGAACTCAGCATACATTTTATTTTTTACAGAGTTGTTTGGTAATATGGCGACTATGAACAAACTGTCGCCTGTCACACTCTGTCTGACATCTGAGTCGCTGTTGATACCGGTAATAACATCCGGCAGGATAATAACCTCTGTTTCAGTAATAAAATGCAGCAGGCTTATAATCTCTGTTCCAGTAATAAAATCCGATAGGATAATAACCTGATTTGGTAATACAATCCGGGAGGATAAGTATCTCTGTTCCGGAAATACAATCCGACAGGATTAAAGTGTCTTTGCGCTTGGCAATGTCGGCCATCCAGACTGATCACCTTAAATGTTGCAGATTGCGATAGCAATTAAGCTCAAATAAGTATATGTAGATTTGGAATTTGTTTTATCAGAAGCAAACATAAAAAACATTCTTTCTAATCTTCGATTTAGGCTCCGGAACCTCCCTTTTGTTTTGCATCAGGGCTTTGCAGTGCCATTTTTTTAAATAAAGTCCAGCACACTAAGGTGCCAAGTTGTAGCCCAAACAAAGCGGGATAGGCCTAGTGCGTCAGTGCTCAGAAAGCTGACCTTGACATGTGCTTGAATGCAAGTAGACCTAGGCCTAGTAAGGAGCACAAAACAAAAAACCCAGCTGGTGAAAAAGGGAAAATTGCCTGCAGCACAAATCTCTGGAAAAAATAACAGTCTTACCTGTTTCGATGCTTGAAAAACGCAAAACAACACACACTAACACACAAACCACAGCTAAATTTCCACAAAGGAAGCTTTTGGACACATTTTATGGTATTTTTGGTTGCACCACTAGGTCTATTTTCCGCCGTGATGCATGATAATAACACTGTCAAATTAGGCCTAGCACAAAACTGCTCACGATATAACATGACGTCAAAGCAGACAAATATCACTCAAAGTTGTACAAACACCATTCCCAGAGAAGTGGGACTAAAGACATTTATTCGAACAGGCAACCAAGGCGCAAACATCATCATAAACCCCAATGGCATAAAAAGCATAATTCGGGCCATGGCATAACATAATTCAAGCCATTGCCGCCAAGGGTCAGGTACAAATCAACAGTGCGGAACACGGGATTGAAACAAAGACAACCGTGATAAGGCCCCGGTATCCTCTCACAAAACAGCAGCGCCACCCGCTGGTTATACTGTGCCAAATCTATAAATCAACAGTGCAGAACACCGGATTAAAAATAAAGACAACAAAACGCCGGTTATACCATGCCAGGCTTATAAGTGCCAAATCTCTTGTTCACATGTTTGGCCCAAGAATCAACAACTGGTCAAGTAATTTTCTCTACTTCATCCAACTGTGATCTGCCTCTAATCCTACTAGAAAGTCTTCGTCTTCTACTGCTAAGCTAAGTCTAAACTTTCCTCTTCACTTTGCCATCCAGTTTTTGAAGTTCACTTTCACTTTCCACCCTATTGTCATTGTCACTAGACCTATTCTCTGCCATAATGTTAATAAAAACAGCCTTCTTTGCACACACTAAAAAACAGTAACAATCTATAGTGACGTCAAATAAACACAGCCCAAATGTTGCAGTTGCAGAACCGCGAATCTCAAAGGCAGTGACGAAAAAATACCAATCACACACAGTAGATGATCAAAGCTCAAAACCGCTCGTCTGCGGAAATCATGTAATAACATCAGATGAACCAGTAACACAACAACCGTGCGAAAACGTACTTTAAGCAATTCGAGCACAAAGATAACGGCGTCCAAAGGGACACCGGTCATGACACAAAGACACGATGCCCAAACAATCACCGGTCACCACACAAAGACAAAAGCGTCCGAAAGATCACCTGTCATCACACAAAGACACGGCGCCCAAAAAATCACAGGTCATCATACAAAGACCACGGTGCCAACGAAAAAACACCGGTCATCTCGCACAAAAAACAACAGCGCCACTTCTAAACGCTGGTATGATGTACTATAGGCCCAAAGAGCAGAATCTAAGAAAAATTATTTGCGGGTTCAGAATAGCGTCTGTCTTGTGCAGCGATAACGCCCAGACTGAAGCGGGAATGTCTTGCAGCGTGGCACCCGGATACTCAAACTGTCCTTACCACTAAATACATTACTAACCAAATAATAATCAAAGACGGTCACACATAATGTTCTCACCCTTAGCTGGTGCGTTCGTACCATAGTGTTCAAGTGCTTCGGCTGTTGGGATGATCCCTGGAGTCTTTTTGCCAGGATACGACAACAACAAGTCATGGCTTTACTTAAGATGATAGCAATGTTTCTCCTTTATTTTTTCCAGTGAATTCCGCAGCCACTTAGAATACAGACCTATTACATCGTCTGACCCCATTGAAAATCATCAGATATCTGTCTGCGTTCGCAAGCGGCCCATGAACAAGAAAGGTAATGAATTCTCATTTAACTCTTAGCGCCATGTGTTTTGTGACCTTGGTTGTCCATTGTTTCTCAACTGACAAGAGGGGAGTAACTGTTCTTTAACTCTTAGCGCCATGTGTGACCTTGGTTGTTCATTGTTTCCCAACTGACAACAGGGGAGTAACTATTGTTTAACTCTTAGCGCCATGTGTTTTGTGACCTTGGTTGTCCATTGTTTCCCAACTGACAACAGGGGAGTAACTATTGTTTAACTCTTAGCGCCATGTGTGACCTTGGTTGTCCATTGTTTCCCAACTGACAAGAGGGGAGTAACTGTTCTTTAACTCTTAGCGCCATGTGTTTTGTGACCTTGGTTGTCCATTGTTTCCCAACTGACAACAGGGGAGTAACTATTGTTTAACTCTTAGCGCCATGTGTTTTGTGACCTTGGTTGTCCATTGTTTCCCAACTGACAAGAGGGGAGTAACTGTTCTTTAACTCTTAGCGCCATGTGTTTTGTGACCTTGGTTGTCCATTGTTTCCCAACTGACAACAGGGGAGTAACTTGCCGCCCAGAAATACAACTGCCTTAACTCGATTTTTGAGATTTTTGGCATGCTATATCAGTAGACCAAGGGGCATAACCTGGCAGAGCCTAAAAGTGGTTAAGTGAAAAATAAAGCTGTTATAAGCAAAAAACAGTTGTAACTAAACCCATTGAATATTTCATGGGGAGGAATACTGTTGTGAGTTGAGTTACCTTAACTGTATTTTAATTTATTCATTTCTTCTGGATGCACAACTGTCGTAAGTCGACTTACGGTTTTTGCATTGCGTTTTTTTTTTATCCATTATTGTTGCTGTTTGTTTCGTCCATTATTGTTGCTGTTTGTTTCGTCCATTATTGTTGCTGTTTCG
This sequence comes from Phymorhynchus buccinoides, assembly GCA_017654935.2. Lineage (NCBI taxonomy): Eukaryota > Metazoa > Mollusca > Gastropoda > Neogastropoda > Raphitomidae > Phymorhynchus > Phymorhynchus buccinoides. The sequence continues at coordinate 61,741,391 of CM065689.1, forward strand.
TCCATTATTGTTGCTGTTTGTTTCGTCCATTATTGTTGCTGTTTGTGTCGTCCATTATTGTTGCTGTTTGTGTCGTCCATTATTGTTGCTGTTTGTGTCGTCCATTATTGTTGCTGTTTGTGTCGTCCATTATTGTTGCTGTTTGTGTCGTCCATTATTGTTGCTGTTTGTTTCGTCCATCATTGTTGCTGTTTGTTTCGTCCATTATTGTTGCTGTTTGTTTCGTCCATTATTGTTGCTGTTTGTTTCGTCCATTATTGTTGCTGTTTGTGTCGTCCATCATTATTGTTGCTGTTTGTGTCGTCCATTATTGTTGCTGTTTCGTCCATTATTGTTGCTGTTTGTGTCGTCCATTATTGTTGCTGTTTGTGTCGTCCATTATCGTTGCTGTTTGTTTCGTCCATTATTGTTGCTGTTTGTGTCGTCCATTATTGTTGCTGTTTGTTTCGTCCATTATTGTTGCTGTTTGTTTCGTCCATTATTGTTGCTGTTTTTTCGAGTTACATTGGTAATATACTGAATTATGCGAGAGAGAGAGAGAGAGAGAGAGAGAGAGAGAGAGAGAGAGAGAGAGAGAGAGATGATCTGCTGCCTGGTGGCTGCCTTCTACCGCCCCTTCTATGTGCACCTGTTGTAGGGGGATTGTGTTAGGAGAGAGAGACACAAAGAGAGAGAGAGAGAGGTGAGAGAGAGAGAGAGAGAGAGAGATGAACTGGTGGCTGCCTTCTACCGCCCCTTCTATCTGCACCTGTTGTAGGGGGATTGTGTTAGGAGAGAGGTCAGAGAGAGAGCAGAGAGAGAGAGAGAGAGAGAGAGAGAGAGAGAGAGAGAGAGAGAGAGAGAGATGATCTGCTGCCTGGTGGCTGCCTTCTACCGCCCCTTCTATCTGCACCTGTTGTAGGGGGATTGTGTTAGGAGAGAGAGACACAAAGAGAGAGAGAGAGGTGAGAGAGAGATGAACTGCTGCCTGGTGGCTGCCTTCTACCGCCCCTTCTATCTGCACCTGTTGTAGGGGGATTGTGTTAGGAGAGAGAGACACAAAGAGAGAGAGAGAGAGGTGAGAGAGAGAGAGAGATGAACTGTTGCCTGAGAGAGAGAGAGAGAGAGAGAGAGAGAGAGAGAGAGAGAGAGAGAGAGAGAGAGAGAGATGAACTGTTGCCTGAGAGAGAGAGAGAGAGAGAGATGAACTGTTGATTTAAGATTCTTTGATCTTTTGTTGTCCAGAGTTGTTGTTGCTGTTGTTGGTTCATGTCAAAAAAGCCTAACTTTGATTTTGCATTCAACTGTATTGAGGCTGTTCTTTCTGTAATAGTTATTTTTGGAGGAAGCGTTCATTTTCATTCATTATATATCTCTCTCTCTCTCTCTCTCTCTCTCTCTCTCTCTCTCTCTCTCTCTCTCTCTCTCTCTCTCTCTCTCTCTCTCTCTCTCTCTCTCTGCTTTACGCACACAGACACAAACAATAAACAGTCGAATCAGTTCTAAAAATATCCAAACACTTGGCAGTGAATGTCTTTGCATTTGCTGGTAGTGTAGACTGTCTCGGGCCAATATTGGCCCAATGGTGCTAGAACAGTTAAACGGTCTCAGATTTTAGTATTTATCTTATGATTGTTGTGTATGATGCTGTGTGTTTCTATATTGCAGTATGATGCTGTGTGTTTCTATATTGCAGTATGATGCTGTGTGTTTCTATATTGCAGTATGATGCTGTGTGTTTCTATATTGCAGTATGATGCTGTGTGTTTCTATATTGCAGTATGATGCTGTGTGTTTCTATATTGCAGTATGATGCTGTGTGTTTCTATATTGCAGTATGATGCTGTGTGTTTCTATATTGCAGTATGATGCTGTGTGTTTCTATATTGCAGTATGATGCTGTGTGTTTCTATATTGCAGTATGATGCTGTGTGTTTCTATATTGCAGTATGATGCTGTGTGTTTCTATATTGCAGTATGATGCTGTGTGTTTCTATATTGCAGCTCTATAACAAAACAGAAGTCACTTTGACATCCTGTTATACATCAGGCATGAAAACAGCTCTGTCGTCTCCGCCGAAAATTTGTCTCTCTTAATTCCACACAAATTAACTGTTGAACTGTGGATACTATTACTATGGTGTGTGCAGAAACTGACGGTGCCCAACAAGGAGAACATGATTTGTCTCTCTTAACTCTTTCAATCCTGCAGACCGGTTTTCCGGTTTCAAGGCTTAATACCTTTCAATCCTGGAGAACGGAAAACCGTTCTGGAAGAAATAACTCCTTTCAATCCGAGAGACCGGTATTCCGGGATCGTACTTTGGACTTACCGCAATTCGCGCCATCAAAGTACGTTATTTACCCTTGACCCAGCCCTAACGGGACTGTTTATGAATGGAATGTGATGCCAGACCCCCCAGCCGTTTACCCTTCCCTTTCCCCCACCCCCTCCTCCTTCCAGCTCTGTGGGAAAGGGGTCGTTTTGAGTGAATGCGTGTAGTAGGTGTGTACTGTGTACGTGGCAGTTTTTGTTGGTAGTGAAAATAGAAGGTGGAGAAAATTCTGATTCTGACCAATTTGACAGAAGAAGAGTGAGTTTAGTTCGTGGCAGCTATTGAAGCGCATATAGGTGATGATGATGCTAGTGGTGAGGAGTTAGATTATCAAAACTTACCTTTGTTCTACACTCGACCGAGTTTTGAGTGGATTAGGGGGAATTATGTCACACCAAAACCGAAACTAGGACGGAATTCAAACATCGATCAGGGCCTGTGTGTGTGTTACACACATCAATGAAAGCGCAAGATTATTTTCAGTTATATTACTCTGATGAAATGCTCAGTTCTCTGCTAGAATATACCAACAATAACACCTAAAAAAAAACGCACCGAGGAGCCAGAGAAAAACAAAGGTGTAGGTGACAAGCACACCTGTGTGTTGTGCACGGCATGACACCCCAAGTACAAGCATGCACACACTGGTGTCAGCTATACCGACACCCCTTCAAAACGTGTCAAACTACAATGATGTGTGAAAAGTGTGTATCTGTGCTGCAAACAGCGTCACAGTGACTGCTTCAAGGTGTGTCACACACGTGTCACCTATGTGTGGCGTGTGACGTGATGACTGTGACAGGGGTACATACATGCGTAGATAGGGAACGTGAAAATATTATCTGTGTAAAAAAAAGTGTGCAAAATAGTGTGGTGCTTGTCCTCTATATATTTGTGTTGTATCCATACATAATCGTCAAAGCAGACAATAAACTGTTGATGTGTTGGGGACAATTATGGTGACAATGGTGACACTTATCCGTGGAGTAATGACAAGCACAATGCATGGGGATGTACAGGAGGCATCGCTTGGTGAGTGCGTGCATGAAATATACAATTTGCTTTAAAAACACTGACCTGCATGTATGGCATGATGGTATGTTTTATGTTAAATTGTAAACTTACCTGTTTTACACCTGTGTGTCATCTGGCATGTCACCATAATGTGTCAACATGGCCACAAACAGTTTCTCACATCAATTCCCTACACAACGGTATATGGCATTCTTAGGTTCGTGTAATGTGGGTTACTGCCGTAAGTCTCTAACATAAGTACCCCATTATCACATTTTTAACCCTCTATAAATCCAGGAATGAAGGGAATAGATAGATAATAGAAACATAGGAATAAGGGGAAGTAACAGTTAGTGTAAAACCAGGAATGAAAGAGTTAATTCCAAACAAATTAACTGTTGAACTGTGGATACTATTACTATGGTGTGTGCAGAAACTGATGGTGCCCAACAAGGAGAACATGATCTGTCTCTCTTAATTCCACACAAATTAACTGTTGAACTGTGGATACTATTACTATGGTGTGTGCAGAAACTGACGGTGCCCAACAAGGAGAACATGATCTGTCTCTTAATTCCACACAAATTAACTGTTGAACTGTGGATACTATGGTGTGTAATAATAATAATTAATGAACTGTGGATACTATTAATAATAATATAATATTTATAGAGCGCCCTTTCTCTCTTGAGGTCACAGCGCTTCACAATTGTTTAAATAAATACATAAATCATAAATAAGCTACTACAATATTAACTATCACAAACATGCACCCAGCCACTATTACTATGGTGTGTGCAGAAACTGACGGTGCCCAACAAGAACATGATCTGTCTCTCTTAATTCCACACAAATTAACTGTTCAATTGTGGATAGTATGGTGTGTGCAGAAACTGGGTGCGCTGAGCCAGACAGTGCTCAACAAGGAGAACATGATCTGTCTCTCTTAATTCCACACAGGTTAACTGTTCAACTGTGGTGTGTGCAGAAACTGGGCGTGCTGAGCCAGACGTGCTGACGGTGCCCAACAAGGAGAACATGATCTGTCTCTCTTAATTCCACACAGGTTAACTGTTCAACTGTGGTGTGTGCAGAAACTGGGCGTGCTGAGCCAGACGTGCTGACGGTGCCCAACAAGGAGAACATGATCTGTCTCTCTTAATTCCACACAGGTTAACTGTTCAACTGTGGTGTGTGCAGAAACTGGGCGCGCTGAGCCAGACGTGCTGACGGTGCCCAACAAGGAGAACATGATCTGTCTCTCTTAATTCCACACAGGTTAACTGTTCAACTGTGGTGTGTGCAGAAATTGGGCGCGCTGAGCCAGACGTGCTGACAGTGCTCAACAAGGAGAACATGATCTGTCTCTCTTAATTCCACACAGGTTAACTGTTCAACTGTGGTGTGTGCAGAAATTGGGCGCGCTGAGCCAGACGTGCTGACGGTGCCCAACAAGGAGAACATGATCTGTCTCTCTTAATTCCACACAGGTTAACTGTTCAACTGTGGTGTGTGCAGAAACTGGGCGCGCTGAGCCAGACGTGCTGACGGTGCCCAACAAGGAGAACATGATCTGTCTCTCTTAATTCCACACAGGTTAACTGTTCAACTGTGGTGTGTGCAGAAACTGGGCGTGCTGAGCCAGACGTGCTGACGGTGCCCAACAAGGAGAACATGATCTGTCTCTCTTAATTCCACACAGGTTAACTGTTCAACTGTGGTGTGTGCAGAAACTGGGCGTGCTGAGCCAGACGTGCTGACGGTGCCCAACAAGGAGAACATGATCGTGCACGAGCCCAAGCTGAAGGTGGACCTCACCAAGTACCTGGAAAACCAGACCTTCCGCTTCGACTATGCCTTTGATGAGAACGCCACCAACGAAATGGTCTACAGGTAATGGTTCAATTTGACTACGCTTTTGACGAGAACGCCACCAACAAAATGGTCTACAGGTAATGGTTCAATTTGACTACGCCTTTGACGAGAACGCCACCAACAAAATGGTCTACAGGTAATGGTTCAATTTGACTACGCCTTTGACGAGAACGCCACCAACAAAATTAAATGGTCTACAGGTAATGGTTCAGTTTGACTACGCCTTTGACGAGAACGCCACCAACCAAATGGTCTACAGGTAATGGTTCAGTTTGACTACGCCTTTGACGAGAACGCCACCAACCAAATGGTCTACAGGTAATGGTTCAGTTTGACTACGCCTTTGACGAGAACGCCACCAACCAAATGGTCTACAGGTAATGGTTCAGTTTGACTACGCCTTTGACGAGAACGCCACCAACCAAATGGTCTACAGGTAATGGTTCAATTTGACTACGCCTTTGACGAGAACGCCACCAACCAAATGGTCTACAGTTAATGATTCAGTTTGACTACGCCTTTAACGAGAACGCCACCAACGAAATGGTCTACAGGTAATGGTTCAATTTGACTACGCCTTTGACGAGAACGCCACCAAATAATGGTCTACAGGTAATGGTTCAATTTGACTACGCCTTTGACAAGAACGCCACCAACCAAATGGTCATACAGGTAATGGTTCAATTTGACTACGCCTTTGACAAGAACGCCACCAACCAAATGGTCATACAGGTAATGGTTCAGTTTGACTACGCCTTTGACGAGAACGCCACCAACGAAATGGTCTACAGGTAATGGTTCAGTTTGACTACGCCTTTGATGAGAACGCCACCAACCAAATGGTCTACAGGTAATGGTTCAATTTGACTACGCCTTTGACGAGAACGCCACCAACCAAATGGTCTACAGGTAATGGTTCAATTTGACTACGCCTTTGACGAGAACGCCACCAACGAAATGGTCTACAGGTAATGGTTCAATTTGACTACGCCTTTGACGAGAACGCCACCAAATGGTCTACAGGTAATGATTCAATTTGACCGCCTTTGACGAGAACACCACCAAATGGTCTACAGGTAATAGTTCAGTTTGACTACGCCTTTGACGAGAACGCCACCAACGAAATCAAATGGTCTACAGGTAATGGTTCAATTTGACTACGCCTTTAACGAGAATGCCACCAACTAAATGGTCTACAGGTAATGGTTCAGTTTGACTACGCCTTTGACGAGAACGCCACCAAATAATGGTCTACAGGTAATGGTTCAATTTGACTACGCCTTTGACAAGAACGCCACCAACCAAATGGTCTACAGGTAATGGTTCAATTTGACTACGCCTTTGACGAGAATGCCACCAACCAAATGGTCTACAGGTAATGGTTCAGTTTGACTACGCCTTTGACGAGAACGCCACCAACCAAATGGTCTACAGTTAATGATTCAGTTTGACTACGCCTTTGACGAGAATGCCACCAAATAATGGTCTACAGGTAATGGTTCAATTTTACTACGCCTTTGATGAGAACGCCACCAAATAATGGTCTACAGGTAATGGTTCAATTTGACTACGCCTTTGACGAGAACGCCACCAAATAATGGTCTACAGGTAATGGTTCAATTTGACTGCGCCTTTGACGAGAACGCCACCAACCAAATGGTCTACAGGTAATAGTTCAGTTTGACTACGCCTTTGATGAGAACGCCACCAACCAAATGGTCTACAGGTAATAGTTCAGTTTGACTACGCCTTTGATGAGAACGCCACCAACCAAATGGTCTATAGGTAATGGTTCAATTTGACTACGCCTTTGACGAGAACGCCACCAACCAAATGGTCTATAGGTAATGGTTCAATTTGACTACGCCTTTGACGAGAACGCCACCAAATAATGGTCTACAGGTAATGGTTCAATTTGACTACGCCTTTGACGAGAACGCCACCAACCAAATGGTCTATAGGTAATGGGGTCAATTGGCACTTGATCGATAACCAATTGCTGCGGAATTCAAATACTGTGTTGATCATTATTGTTTTCTTACAGAGTTTATTATTATCCCAGTTAACCACTATTATGAAAAAGAATTTGAATTGCAGTCAATCGAGGTTCTGTAAGCCAGAGACCTTCCAGAATGTTCTTTTTCTTCTACTACCAATAATGTCCACCTGCCGTAACTGGCAATTATTGACATGTACTGGGGTTCAAAGAATTATGCAGTGCGGGAGGAAAAACAAAAGTTAGATAGATAAGAGAGCATGCTCGACCGAGCACCCCTGACTAGTCCGAGAACACCCGGCCCCCACATGGGGGAAAAAAGAAAAGTAGTGAGTTTTTAAGCTGGGAGGTTCAGTACCTTTGGTGTGAAGGAGCTGAGCGTGGGGGACTGGACGGTTTCTGATGGCAGGGAGTTCCTGTCGCGAACGGTTCTGGGGAAAAAAAAAGTTGTTATGGTAGTCCGTTCGGAACTGCATGTTGTGGTTCTGTCTTCTGCTGCTGGGGGGTAGAGGTTTGAGGGCGCTGCACTTCACACAGGCCAGTCCATTCGTGATTTTATGCATCATGCAGAGCCTGGAGGGAATCCTTTGGAACTGCATATTGTGGTTCTGTCTTCTGCTGCTGGGGGGTAGAGGTTTGAGGGCGCTGCACTTCACACAGGCCAGTCCATTCGTGATTTTATGCATCATGCTGAGCCTGGAGGGAATCCTTTGGAACTGCATATTGTGGTTCTGTCTTCTGCTGCTGGGGGGTAGAGGTTTGAGGGCGCTGCACTTCACACAGGCCAGTCCATTCGTGATTTTATACATCATGCTGAGCCTGGATGCGAGGCAGCGCTCAGCCAGTGTTGGCCTTTGTAGCTGATGGAGCATGCTGCTGACACTGGATAACTCTTTCTTCTTCCTATTGGGGATGTTTATCCTGCCCCACGCCCAAAGTCTTCATTTAGACTGCAATTGGCGCACAGGATGCATGCTATGTGAGTTCGTGTCATCCATTCCACCGGCACAACATGGCCTACTCCTACCGAATAGTGGAATGGGCTTTAACGTGTGTAACGTGTGCTCAAGATCTTTGTGCATGCGGGACCTCGGTTTTAAGTCTCATCCGAAGGACTTTTCCCCCCAACTAACGTCAGGTACCCATGTACACCTGGGTGTAGTGCGGAAAATAGCAGTGAAGTGCCTTTCCCAAGGACACACCACTGCTGACCCGAGCTGGATTCGAACCCGCACACTCGCAAACCTGACGGATTACCAGTGACTTAGCCATTTGTGTCATACTTGAATATCGTTTTTGTTGTCTTCTTGTTGAAGATCACTAAAACGCTTTGGAATCGTTACAGGTAAAGAAAGCACTTTATAAATCCACTATTATTATTATTATTATTATTATTATTATTACAGTGGAACCTCCCTTATAAGACCTTAAAAAATCATCCAAAATGAGGTCTTATAAGGGAGGGGTCTTATAAGGGAGGTAATTTTAATACTTAAGAAGGGCAATGTCTCAGAGAAGTAGGTCTTATGTGGGAGGGAGTCTTATAAGGGAGGTTCGACTGTATTGCTATTTTACAAAACATCACTATTCGACCAGTAAAATAGATAACGATTTGGAAGTTAGCTAAGAGTTACTTCTTTGTATTATCGATGATGCCTCAACATTTGAAACCTGTATCATTTTGCATTATTTGTCCATCTTTGTTCATGTGACAGACAATGATATACAAACCAGCTAGTATAGAACTGTTGCGAAGGGAACGAATCTGATAGTGCAGAATGAGTTGTGGTGGTGGTGGTTGTTGTTGTACCATGGCTGAAAGACTCCAGGGATCATCCCAACAGCCGAAGCACTTGAACACTATGGTACAAATACACCATAGAGTGTAGAGTGACACAGAGGTAACACATTCGCCTCGTATACAATAAACCCGAGTTCGAACCTCGGTACAGGGGATTTTTCCTCTCACTCTGCACTAGGCCTTACGGCCTAAACCAAGTCTTTGGAATGAGACGATGAACCGAGGTCCCGTGTGCCCATGCACTTAGCACACGTTGAACCCAGTGGCAACGAAAAGTTGTTATTTGGTCAAAATTTACACACACACAACACCCTTTCCTTCCTCATCAGTCACATAAAAATTGCATGCAGTTTTTTTTATAAATCGGTGGCGCGCCTCTGGCTGCGACATACTCCAGGTGGGAGCAACCCAAATTTCACAGACGCCTCTGTTGCTGTAAAGTACCAAATACCAAATGCCAGCTAAGGATGAGAACATTGCGTGTGTGACCGTTTTTGATTACCCCGCTATGTGGGCAGCCACACTCCGACTTGGGAGGAAGTTAAGTTTGGATTTGTAGAGATTGCTGTGAGTGACATTGACTGCATTGACTGTTTAGTGTTACCTGGGTTTAGTGCTTCTCTACCTGTTTCTGTTCCAGGTACACAGTGAAACCTCCTGTAGAAAGTACACTGTTAACTGGGTTTAGTGCTTCTCTACCTGTTCAGTTTGTTTCTGTTCCAGGTACACAGCCAAACCTCCCATAGAAAGTACACTGACTGTTAACTGGGTTTAGTGCTTCTCTACCTGTTCAGTTTGTTTCTGTTCCAGGAGGTACACAGCCAAACCTCCCATAGAAAGTACACTGACTGTTAACTGGGTTTAGTGCTTCTCTACCTGTTCAGTTTGTTTCTGTTCCAGGTACACAGCCAAACCTCCCATAGAAAGTACACTGACTGTTAACTGGGTTTAGTGCTTCTCTACCTGTTCAGTTTGTTTCTGTTCCAGGTACACAGCCAAACCTCTTGTAGAAAGTACACTGACTGTTAACTGGGTTTAGTGCTTCTCTACCTGTTCAGTTTGTTTCTGTTCCAGGTACACAGCCAAACCTCTTGTAGAAAGTACACTGACTGTTAACTGGGTTTAGTGCTTCTCTACCTGTTCAGTTTGTTTCTGTTCCAGGTACACAGCCAAACCTCTTGTAGAAAGTACACTGACTGTTAACTGGGTTTAGTGCTTCTCTACCTGTTCAGTTTGTTTCTGTTCCAGGTACACAGCCAAACCTCTTGTAGAAAGTACACTGACTGTTAACTGGGTTTAGTGCTTCTCTACCTGTTCAGTTTGTTTCTGTTCCAGGTACACAGCCAAACCTCTTGTAGAAAGTACACTGACTGTTAACTGGGTTTAGTGCTTCTCTACCTGTTCAGTTTGTTTCTGTTCCAGGTACACAGCCAAACCTCTTGTAGAAAGTACACTGACTGTTAACTGGGTTTAGTGCTTCTCTACCTGTTCAGTTTGTTTCTGTTCCAGGTACACAGCCAAACCTCTTGTAGAAAGTACACTGACTGTTAACTGGGTTTAGTGCTTCTCTACCTGTTCAGTTTGTTTCTGTTCCAGGTACACAGCCAAACCTCTTGTAGAAAGTACACTGACTGTTAACTGGGTTTAGTGCTTCTCTACCTGTTCAGTTTGTTTCTGTTCCAGGTACACAGCCAAACCTCTTGTAGAAAGTACACTGACTGTTAACTGGGTTTAGTGCTTCTCTACCTGTTCAGTTTGTTTCTGTTCCAGGTACACAGCCAAACCTCTTGTAGAAAGTACACTGACTGTTAACTGGGTTTAGTGCTTCTCTACCTGTTCAGTTTGTTTCTGTTCCAGGTACACAGCCAAACCTCTTGTAGAAAGTACACTGACTGTTAACTGGGTTTAGTGCTTCTCTACCTGTTCAGTTTGTTTCTGTTCCAGGTACACAGCCAAACCTCTTGTAGAAAGTACACTGACTGTTAACTGGGTTTAGTGCTTCTCTACCTGTTCAGTTTGTTTCTGTTCCAGGTACACAGCCAAACCTCTTGTAGAAAGTACACTGACTGTTAACTGGGTTTAGTGCTTCTCTACCTGTTCAGTTTGTTTCTGTTCCAGGTACACAGCCAAACCTCTTGTAGAAAGTACACTGACTGTTAACTGGGTTTAGTGCTTCTCTACCTGTTCAGTTTGTTTCTGTTCCAGGTACACAGCCAAACCTCTTGTAGAAAGTACACTGACTGTTAACTGGGTTTAGTGCTTCTCTACCTGTTCAGTTTGTTTCTGTTCCAGGTACACAGCCAAACCTCCCATAGAAAGTACACTGACTGTTAACTGGGTTTAGTGCTTCTCTACCTGTTCAGTTTGTTTCTGTTCCAGGTACACAGCCAAACCTCTTGTAGAAAGTACACTGACTGTTAACTGGGTTTAGTGCTTCTCTACCTGTTCAGTTTGTTTCTGTTCCAGGTACACAGCCAAACCTCCCATAGAAAGTACACTGACTGTTAACTGGGTTTAGTGCTTCTCTACCTGTTCAGTTTGTTTCTGTTCCAGGTACACAGCCAAACCTCTTGTAGAAAGTACACTGACTGTTAACTGGGTTTAGTGCTTCTCTACCTGTTCAGTTTGTTTCTGTTCCAGGTACACAGCCAAACCTCTTGTAGAAAGTACACTGACTGTTAACTGGGTTTAGTGCTTCTCTACCTGTTCAGTTTGTTTCTGTTCCAGGTACACAGCCAAACCTCTTGTAGAAAGTACACTGACTGTTAACTGGGTTTAGTGCTTCTCTACCTGTTCAGTTTGTTTCTGTTCCAGGTACACAGCCAAACCTCTTGTAGAAAGTACACTGACTGTTAACTGGGTTTAGTGCTTCTCTACCTGTTCAGTTTGTTTCTGTTCCAGGTACACAGCCAAACCTCTTGTAGAAAGTACACTGACTGTTAACTGGGTTTAGTGCTTCTCTACCTGTTCAGTTTGTTTCTGTTCCAGGTACACAGCCAAACCTCTTGTAGAAAGTACACTGACTGTTAACTGGGTTTAGTGCTTCTCTACCTGTTCAGTTTGTTTCTGTTCCAGGTACACAGCCAAACCTCTTGTAGAAAGTACACTGACTGTTAACTGGGTTTAGTGCTTCTCTACCTGTTCAGTTTGTTTCTGTTCCAGGTACACAGCCAAACCTCTTGTAGAAAGTACACTGACTGTTAACTGGGTTTAGTGCTTCTCTACCTGTTCAGTTTGTTTCTGTTCCAGGTACACAGCCAAACCTCTTGTAGAAAGTACACTGACTGTTAACTGGGTTTAGTGCTTCTCTACCTGTTCAGTTTGTTTCTGTTTACACAGCCAAACCTCTGTAGAAAGTCCACTGTTAACTGGGTTTAGTGTACACAGCCAAACCTCTTGTAGAAAGTACACTGACTGTTAACTGGGTTTAGTGCTTCTCTACCTGTTCAGTTTGTTTCTGTTCCAGGTACACAGCCAAACCTCTTGTAGAAAGTACACTGACTGTTAACTGGGTTTAGTGCTTCTCTACCTGTTCAGTTTGTTTCTGTTCCAGGTACACAGCCAAACCTCCCTAGAAAGTAGAAAGTACACTGACTGTTAACTGGGTTTAGTGCTTCTCTACCTGTTCAGTTTGTTTCTGTTCCAGGTACACAGCCAAACCTCTTGTAGAAAGTACACTGACTGTTAACTGGGTTTAGTGCTTCTCTACCTGTTCAGTTTGTTTCTGTTCCAGGTACACAGCCAAACCTCTTGTAGAAAGTACACTGACTGTTAACTGGGTTTAGTGCTTCTCTACCTGTTCAGTTTGTTTCTGTTCCAGGTACACAGCCAAACCTCTTGTAGAAAGTACACTGACTGTTAACTGGGTTTAGTGCTTCTCTACCTGTTCAGTTTGTTTCTGTTCCAGGTACACAGCCAAACCTCTTGTAGAAAGTACACTGACTGTTAACTGGGTTTAGTGCTTCTCTACCTGTTCAGTTTGTTTCTGTTCCAGGTACACAGCCAAACCTCTTGTAGAAAGTACACTGACTGTTAACTGGGTTTAGTGCTTCTCTACCTGTTCAGTTTGTTTCTGTTCCAGGTACACAGCCAAACCTCTTGTAGAAAGTACACTGACTGTTAACTGGGTTTAGTGCTTCTCTACCTGTTCAGTTTGTTTCTGTTCCAGGTACACAGCCAAACCTCTTGTAGAAAGTACACTGACTGTTAACTGGGTTTAGTGCTTCTCTACCTGTTCAGTTTGTTTCTGTTCCAGGTACACAGCCAAACCTCTTGTAGAAAGTACACTGACTGTTAACTGGGTTTAGTGCTTCTCTACCTGTTCAGTTTGTTTCTGTTCCAGGTACACAGCCAAACCTCCCATAGAAAGTACACTGACTGTTAACTGGGTTTAGTGCTTCTCTACCTGTTCAGTTTGTTTCTGTTCCAGGTACACAGCCAAACCTCTAGAAAGTGTAGAAAGTACACTGACCTCTTGTAGAAAGTACACTGTTAACTGGGTTTAGTGCTTCTCTACCTGTTCAGTTTGTTTCTGTTCCAGGTACACAGCCAAACCTCCCATAGAAAGTACACTGACTGTTAACTGGGTTTAGTGCTTCTCTACCTGTTCAGTTTGTTTCTGTTCCAGGTACACAGCCAAACCTCTTGTAGAAAGTACACTGACTGTTAACTGGGTTTAGTGCTTCTCTACCTGTTCAGTTTGTTTCTGTTCCAGGTACACAGCCAAACCTCTTGTAGAAAGTACACTGACTGTTAACTGGGTTTAGTGCTTCTCTACCTGTTCAGTTTGTTTCTGTTCCAGGTACACAGCCAAACCTCTTGTAGAAAGTACACTGACTGTTAACTGGGTTTAGTGCTTCTCTACCTGTTCAGTTTGTTTCTGTTCCAGATACACAGCCAAACCTCTTGTAGAAAGTACACTGACTGTTAACTGGGTTTAGTGCTTCTCTACCTGTTCAGTTTGTTTCTGTTCCAGGTACACAGCCAAACCTCTTGTAGAAAGTACACTGACTGTTAACTGGGTTTAGTGCTTCTCTACCTGTTCAGTTTGTTTCTGTTCCAGGTACACAGCCAAACCTCTTGTAGAAAGTACACTGATACTGGGTTTAGTGCTTCTCAATTCCAATGCCAAACCTCTTGACTACTGTTAACTGGGTTTAGTGCTTCTCTACCTGTTCAGTTTGTTTCTGTTCCAACACAGCAAATAGAAAGTACACTGACTGTTAACTGGGTTTAGTGCTTCTCTAAACCAAATAGTGCAGTGCTGTTCTCTGTTTACACAGCCAAACCTCTTGTAGGACTGTTACTGGGTTTAGTGCTTCTCTACCTGTTCACAGGTACACAGCCAAACCTCTTGTAGAAATGACTGTTAACTGGGTTTAGTGCTTCTCTACCTGAGATACACAGTGTGTAACTGGGTGCAGTTTGTTTCTGTTCCAGGACAAGCCAAACCTCTTGTAGAAAGTACACTGACGTGAGTTGAATGCTTTGGATGTGTGTAGTTTGCTGTGTGTATGCATGAGCGAGCGAGAGAGATAGAGAGATAATCAATTAATGAACTTGATAAAGGGTAATAGAACAAGCAAATAGTGCATTAAACCAAATAGTGCATGCTTTCTTTTTAAAGGCACAAACAAAGCGAAATGAGAGGGAGAGATAAAGTGTGTGTGCATTCAGTTCATGCATGGGAGAGATAAAGTGTGTGTGCATTCAGTTCATGCATGGGAGAGATAAAGTGTGTGTGCATTCAGTTCATGCATGGGAGAGATAAAGTGTGTGTGCATTCAGTTCATGCATGGGAGAGATAAAGTGTGTGCATTCAGTTCATGCATCCACGCACGTTTGCTGAAAATTTGGAAAATATGACTGTTCGATGCAAATTTGGCAACCGATTTCTGCAGTTGTTTAGAACATTGTGTTTACTTATCCCCATGTGTGTTCTGTGTGTACATGCATATGCATGTGTGTGTGAAACTGACTGACTTACTATATTTGATTACTAGCTTGATTTGCTGTGCAGACGATGGGGGGAGATTTTGGCTCCAAAGGTCAGCAAGACTGCGCCAAAGGAATCTACTGTCTAGCAGGTGAGGGGTCAAACAGGGCTGTCTGACAGGTGAGGGGTCAAACAGAGGGCTGTCTGACAGGTGAGGGGTCAAACAGAGGGCTGTCTGACAGGTGAGGGGTCAAACAGGGCTGTCTGACAGGAGAGGGGTCAAACAGAGGGCTGTCTGACAGGTAAGGGGTCAAACAGGGCTGTCTGACAGGTGGGTCAAACAGAGGGCTGTCTGACTGGTGAGGGGTCAAACAGGGCTGTCTGACAGTTGGGTCAAACAGGGCTGTCTGACAGGTGGGTCAAACAGGGCTGTCTGACAGGTGAGGGGTCAAACAGGGCTGTCTGACAGGTGGGTCAAACAGAGGGCTGTCTGACTGGTGAGGGGTCAAACAGGGCTGTCTGACAGGTGAGGGGTCAAACAGTGGGCTGTCTGACAGGTGAGGGGTCAAACAGAGGGCTGTCTGACAGGTGAGGGGTCAAACAGTGGGCTGTCTGACAGGTGAGGTGTCAAACAGTGGGCTGTCTGACAGCTGAGGGGTCAAACACATGGCTGTCTGACAGATGAGGGGTCAAACAGTGGGCTGTCTGACAGGTGAGGGGTCAAACAGTGGGCTGTCTGACAGGTGAGGGGTCAAACACAGGGCTGTCTGACAGGTGAGGGGTCAAACAGTGGGCTGTCTGACAGGTGAGGTGTCAAACAGTGGGCTGTCTGACAGGTGAGGGGTCAAACAGTGGGCTGTCTGACAGGTGAGGGGTCAAACAGTGGGCTGTCTGACAGGTGAGGGGTCAAACAGTGGGCTGTCTGACAGGTGAGGGGTCAAACAGTGGGCTGTCTGACAGGTGAGGGGTCAAACAGTGGGCTGTCTGACAGGTGAGGGGTCAAACATGGGCTGTCTGACAGGTGAGGGGTCAAACAGTGGGCTGTCTGACAGGTGAGGGGTCAAACAGTGGGCTGTCTGACAGGTGAGGGGTCAGAGGACTGTCTGACAGGTGAGGGGTCAAACAGTGGCTGTCTGACAGGTGAGGGGTCAAACAGTGGGCTGTCTGACAGGTGAGGGGTCAAACAGTGGGCTGTCTGACAGGTGAGGGGTCAGAGGACTGTCTGATAGGTGAGGGGTCAAACAGTGGGCTGTCTGACAGGTGAGGGGTCAAACAGTGGGCTGTCTGACAGGTGAGGGGTCAAACAGAGGGCTGTCTGTTGCAAACGCAGTTCTGTTTACTGTAGTCCATGAAATACAGTAATAATGAAAACCAGTGCTGTTTACTGTAGTCCATGAAATACAGTAATAATGAAAACCAGTGCTGTTTACTCATTACAGAAAAGGAATGTTCCTGGGATGAATAGATTACAGAGCATTATACTATTTATAGCCTAAAAATGGCAGCAAAACGTGACCGACACTTTGTATTTTTGGGCAGGCATTATACTCTTGACTCACTTTACCTTCACCAGCCAAGTGACGGTTGTCATGTTAACATTTGAACTTTGGGGCATTGTCTATATTTTGTTTTCCTTTTTGTACGTTTCAGCCAAAGATGTCTTCAGATTACTGCATTCCAAATACAAGAAGATTGATCTGACAGTGGGAGCCAGCTTTTTCGAAATATACAGTGGAAAGGTAGGCATCAGCATCCTTGACAGACATTTTATCGATCCATGATTTACCAATGATCATTTTCTCTGTTCAACTCTTCTAGTGCCATGTATGTTTTGACGTTCTTGGTTGTCCGTTGCATCTCAACCGACAAAAGGGAAGTAACTATTTCTTTGAGTGTGCATGCATTGCTTTGACGGCAGAAACAGTGATGAAAGTTATGTTGTTCGTTTGTCCGTCCCGAGGGATGGTGACCATGCTTCAACAGTTCGTCCTTGTGGAAATCTAGGATGCTGGATGAGTTCGCATATGGCTAGTGAGGCCAATGCGAGCCAGGAAGGATCTCTGACAGTGAGGACAGGAGAAAGAGTTGGGGGTGTGGGGTGTGGATCTGTCGAGGTTGCAGAGCTGCGACTGTTCAGGCTGATCTTGCGTGCCTCACGCTTTGCCTGCGATGTCTCGATACGGTGTGCCTCGAAGTTGGTGACTCCCTTTGTTACTGCACCACGCCATGCTGGTCTGTTCTGTGCCAGGGTTTCCCATTAGGAGACATTGATGTTGAAGTTCTTTAGCGACACTTTGGGGTGTCCCTAAATCTCAACTTTGGTCTACCAAGACTCCGTGCACCAGTCTTCAGCTCTCCATAGAAAGACACATTTTTGTAGTCGATTGTCAGACATTCTGACGACATGCCCAGCCCAGCGTAGTTGTGACTTCTGGAGTAGTGTGAAGATACTGGGCATGTCTGTCCGCTCAAGAATCTCGGTGTCAGGGATTTAGTCCTGCCACTTCACTCTCAAGATCTTGCGGAGACAGTTGATGTGAAAGTGGTTGAGTTTCTTGACATGTCTTTGACACACAGTCCATGTTTCACACGCGTACAGCAGAGTGGTGAGGACAATGGCTGTGTATACCTTCAGTTTGGCTGAGAGACTCACTCCTTCACGATCCCAAACCGATGAGCGAAGTCTGCCGAAGGCGGAGCTTGACTTTGCGATTCTAGCTTCTGTTTCGTCATCGATGTTTACACTGCGAGATAGCGTGCTGTCCAGATAGGAGAACTTGTCCACCGCCGCCAGTGTCTGACCATTCACTGTTACTGTGGGAAAAAAGTTATAAAAACAAAGAAACACATGGCAGAGTGATTGGCAATGAATGTCTTTGCATTTGTGGGAGTGTAGAGTGATGTCTTGGGTGAATAAATTTGCCCATGTTGCTAGAAGAGTTAAAGGGAACATTAAGTCAAAAGACGAGTTGGAATTAAATTAAATCAATTAATTTATGTGTTATAG
This sequence comes from Phymorhynchus buccinoides, assembly GCA_017654935.2. Classification (NCBI taxonomy): domain Eukaryota; kingdom Metazoa; phylum Mollusca; class Gastropoda; order Neogastropoda; family Raphitomidae; genus Phymorhynchus; species Phymorhynchus buccinoides. The sequence continues at coordinate 61,759,334 of CM065689.1, forward strand.
ACGTTCACTGTGCTTTACTTTCTGTTCAAAAGTCTTTCAAATCATATAGTAAAAAGCCAACTGTCCGTGTGTGTGTGTGTGTCTGTCTGAAACACGAAACAGGCCTTATAACTCCGCCGTTTTTCGACCGAATCGCTTCAAATTTGCTGTGAGCCCTCACGGGGCGATGGCAACGGCAACCGAGGCGGCCGTGTCATTTGCGCGGTTTCGCAAATGCGCGAAACGCGCATCCGCCGGCCTTTCGGCGCCCGTATCTCCGGTATTTCTTGACCGATTGCCTTCAAATGTGGCAGATATATGACCGTGGACGGTGACTATCAATGTGCCAAACCGGAAGCGAGTCGATTACTTAGGCGCATAACAGCAGCATGATGCAAAACGGGCCTTATAACTCCGCCGTTTTGCAACCGAATCGCGTCAAATTTGCTGTCAGGCTTGCTGTCACCGGGGCAAAGCCTGCCAGCAAATTTGAAGAAAATCGGGAGAGAGTGTCACTCTCAGAGCAGCGCCAACGGGAAACGGGGCCTTATAACTCTGCCGTTTCTTAACGAAATCGCTTCAAATTTGCTGTACTCAGCGCTACCAGTACTTGGCATTACCGTTACTAGGCGTTACCGTTACTAGGCGTTACTGGTAATCGGCGTTGCGCTAGTAGAAATAAATCATCTTTAAAGTGCAGAATTTTACTTTTTAGGCCCTAAGGGCGTCGCCATGTTGCCACTGTTCAGAGTAGATGCCTCCTGAATAGGACGTCACATACTCAGTTTACTGTGTCTAGTGCTTGGGCAGTTGGCGTTTTTTCTACGGCGTTTTTACGCTTATCTTAACTAAAATTGAATTTTTAATTTGCAGATACAAGCATATCTAGTTATAATCTTGCAATAGAGATCAATTTCCATTTGGACTTTATGTCCCCTTTAACTGAGTTTGCCTGGATTTGCCTTTCTGTGACAAAAATATGATACTTCCATAAAAGTAATTTAGAAAGATGGATTCAGTGTACTCCTTGTACTCCACTGTAAGTTTTGGATTTGAAGGTCTCTAAGAATGGCACCCCGACGACCAAGCCGGTCAAGGGTGGAGTGAGTGGGTGAGAAGTATGAACTGCTAAAGATGACCACGATTTGGGGATACCACAAGCCGCACAATGATCTGCATTGACTGGGAGTACAGTTGTATGGTTGATGCCCCCCCGGTGGGGATACCACAAGCCCACAATGATCTGCATTGACTGGGAGTACAGTGGTATGGTTGATGTTGCCAGGTGTTTGACTTGCTGAATGGCAAGGCGCGCCTCAGGGTGTTGGAGGACTGGGAGTACAGTGGTATGGTTGATGTTGCCAGGTATTTGACTTGCTGAATGGCAAGGCGCGCCTCAGGGTGTTGGAGGACCACAAGCAGCAGGTGCAGGTGGTGGGGCTGAGGGAGGAAGCCGTCACCAACGTTGACGACGTGCTTCAGCTCATCCACCACGGAAACCACGTCAGGTACAGGACACACCTCCTACATCACACACAGCAGACATCCACCATGGAAACCACAGGACACACCTCCTACATCACACACAGCAGACATCCACCATGGACACCACAGAACACACCTCCTACATCACACACAGCAGACATCCACCATGGAAACCACAGGATACACCTCCTACATCACACACAGCAGACATCCACCATGGAAACCATGTCAGGAACAGGACACACCTCCTACATCACACACAGCAGACATCCACCATGGAAACCACGTTGGGTACAGGACACACCTCCTACATCACACACAGCAGACATCCACCATGGAAACCACGTCAGGTACAGGACACACCTCCTACATCACACACAGCAGACATCCACCATGGAAACCATGTCAGGTACAGGACACACCTCCTACATCACACACAGCAGACATCCACCATGGAAACCACGTCAGGTACAGGACACACCTCATACATCACACACAGCAGACATCCACCATGGAAACCACGTCAGGTACAGGACACACCTCATACATCACACACAGCAGACATCCACCATGGAAACCACGTCAGGTACAGGACACACCTCCTACATCACACACAGCAGACATCGACCACGGAAACCACGTCAGGTACAGGACACACCTACATCACACACAGCAGACATCCACCATGGAAACCACAGAACACACCTCCTACATCACACACAGCAGACATCCACCATGGAAACCACAGGACACACCTCCTACATCACACACAGCAGACATCCACCATGGAAACCATGTCAGGTACAGGACACACCTCCTACATCACACACAGCAGACATCCACCATGGAAACCACAGGACACACCTCATACATCACACACAGCAGACATCCACCATGGAAACCACGTCAGGTACAGAACACACCACATGCATCACACACAGCAGACATCCAACATGGAAACCACAGGACACATCACATACATCACACACAGCAGACATCCACCATGGAAACCACAGGACACACCTCCTACATCACACACAGCAGACATCCACCATGGAAACCACGTCAGGTACAGAACACACCACATGCATCACACACAGCAGACATCCACCATGGAAACCACGTCAGGTACAGAACACACCACATGCATCACACACAGCAGACATCCACCATGGAAACCACGTCAGGTACAGAACACACCACATACATCACACACAGCAGACATCCACCATGGAAACCACAGGACACACCACATACATCACACACAGCAGACATCCACCATGGAAACCACGTCGGGTACAGAACACACCACATGCATCACACACAACAGACATCCACCATGGAAACCACAGGACACACCTCCTACATCACACACAGCAGACATCCACCATGGAAACCACGTCGGGTACAGAACACACCACATGCATCACACACAACAGACATCCACCATGGAAACCACAGGACACACCACATACATCACACACAGCAGACATCCACCATGGAAACCACGTCGGGTACAGAACACACCACATGCATCACACACAGCAGACATCCACCATGGAAACCACAGGAGACACCTCCTACATCACACACAGCAGACATCCACCATGGAAACCACGTCAGGTACAGGAGACACCTCCTACATCACACACAGCAGACATCCACCATGGAAACCACAGGACACACCACATACATCACACACAGCAGACATCCACCATGGAAACCACAGGACACACCTCCTACATCACACACAGCAGACATCCACCATGGAAACCACAGGATACACCTCCTACATCACACACATCAGACATCCACCATGGAAACCACGTCGGGTACAGAACACACCACCTACATCACACACAGCAGACATCCACCATGGAAACCACGTCGGGTACAGAACACATCACATACATCACACACAGCAGACATCCACCATGGAAACCACGTCAGGTACAGAACACACCACATACATCACACACAGCAGACATCCACCATGGAAACCACAGGACACACCTCATACATCACGAACAGCAGACATCCACCATGGAAACCACGTCAGGTACAGAACACACCACATGCATCACACACAGCAGACATCCACCATGAAAACCACAGGACACACCACATACGTCACACACAACAGACATCCACCACAGAAACCACAGGACACACCACATACGTCACACACAGCAGACATCCACCACGTCAGGTACAGGACACACCACATACATCACACACAGCAGACATCCACCACGGAAACCACAGGACACACCACATACGTCACACACAGCAGACATCCACCATGGAAACCACATGACACACCTCATACATCACACACAGCAGACATCCACCATGGAAACCACATCAGGTACAGAACACACCACATACATCACACACAGCAGACATCCACCATGGAAACCACATGACACACCTCATACATCACACACAGCAGACATCCACCATGGAAACCACGTCAGGTACAGAACACACCACATGCATCACACACAGCAGACATCCACCATGGAAACCACGTCAGGTACAGGACACACCACATACATCACACACAGCAGACATCCACCATGGAAACAACGTCAGGTACAGGACACACCTCCTACATCACACACAGCAGACATCCACCATGGAAACCACGTCAGGTACAGGACACACCTCATACATCACACACAGCAGACATCCACCATGGAAACCACGTCAGGTACAGGACACACCTCCTACATCACACACAGCAGACATCGACCACGGAAACCACGTCAGGTACAGGACACACCTACATCACACACAGCAGACATCCACCATGGAAACCATGTCAGGTACAGGACACACCTCCTACATCACACACAGCAGACATCCACCATGGAAACCACGTCAGGTACAGGACACACCACATGCATCACACACAGCAGACATCCACCATGGAAACCACGTCAGGTACAGGACACACCACATGCATCACACACAGCAGACATCCACCACGTCAGGTACAGAACACACCACATGCATCACACACAGCAGACATCCACCATGGAAACCACGTCAGGTACAGGACACACCACATGCATCACACACAGCAGACATCCACCATGTCAGGTACAGGACACACCACATGCATCACACACAGCAGACATCCACCATGGAAACCACGTCAGGTACAGAACACACCACATGCATCACACACAGCAGACATCCACCATGGAAACCACGTCAGGTACAGAACACACCACATACATCACACACAGCAGACATCCACCATGGAAACCACGTCAGGTACAGGACACACCACATGCATCACACACAGCAGACATCCACCATGGAAACCACGTCAGGTACAGGACACACCACATGCATCACACACAGCAGACATCCACCACGTCAGGTACAGGACACACCACATACATCACACACAGCAGACATCCACCACGTCAGGTACAGGACACACCACATGCATCACACACAGCAGACATCCACCATGTCAGGTACAGGACACACCACATGCATCACACACAGCAGACATCCACCACGTCAGGTACAGGACACACCACATGCATCACACACAGCAGACATCCACCACGTCAGGTACAGGACACACCACATGCATCACACACAGCAGACATCCACCACGTCAGGTACAGGACACACCACATACATCACACACAGCAGACATCCACCACGTCAGGTACAGGACACACCACATGCATCACACACAGCAGACATCCACCACGTCAGGTACAGGACACACCACATGCATCACACACAGCAGACATCCACCACGTCAGGTACAGGACACACCACATGCATCACACACAGCAGACATCCACCACGTCAGGTACAGGACACACCACATGCATCACACACAGCAGACATCCACCATGTCAGGTACAGGACACACCACATGCATCACACACAGCAGACATCCACCATGTCAGGTACAGGACACACCACATACATCACACACAGCAGACATCCACCACGTCAGGTACAGGACACACCACATGCATCACACACAGCAGACATCCACCACGTCAGGTACAGGACACACCACATGCATCACACACAGCAGACATCCACCACGTCAGGTACAGGACACACCACTGCATCACACACAGCAGACATCCACCACGTCAGGTACAGGACACACCACATGCATCACACACATGCACAGCAGACATCCACCACGTCAGGTACAGGACACACCACATGCATCACACACAGCAGACATCCACCATGTCAGGTACAGGACACACCACACCACATACATCACACACAGCAGACATCCACGACGTCAGGTACAGGACACACCACATACATCACACACAGCAGACATCCACCATGTCAGGTACAGGACACACCACATGCATCACACACAGCAGACATCCACCATGTCAGGTACAGGACACACCACATACATCACACACAGCAGACATCCACCATGTCAGGTACAGGACACACCACATGCATCACACACATGCACAGCAGACATCCACCACGTCAGGTACAGGACACACCACATGCATCACACACAGCAGACATCCACCATGTCAGGTACAGGACACACCACACCACATACATCACACACAGCAGACATCCACCACGTCAGGTACAGGACACACCACATACATCACTCACAGCAGACATCCACCACGTCAGGTACAGGACACACCACATGCATCACACACATGCACAGTAGACATCCACCACGTCAGGTACAGGACACACCACATGCATCACACACAGCAGACATCCACCACGTCAGGTACAGGACACACCACATACATCACACACATGCACAGCAGACATCCACCACATCAGGTACAGGACACACCACACCACATGCATCACACACAGCAGACATCCACCACGTCAGGTACAGGACACACCACATACATCACACACAGCAGACATCCACCACGTCAGGTACAGGACACACCACATGCATCACACACAGCAGACATCCACCACGTCAGGTACAGGACACACCACATGCATCACACACATGCACAGCAGACATCCACCACGTCAGGTACAGGACACACCACATGTATCACACACAGCAGACATCCACCACGTCAGGTACAGGACACACCACATGCATCACACACATGCACAGCAGACACATTCCCCACATTCTCACTGCTGTTTGTTTCCTCACAGAGCTATAACTTTTTCTTCTTCGGTCGCTCAGGTTCCTGTCGTTTGACCTCAGCTGCTGAGAAATAGTTAGGCAAAGCGTTTCTGTCTTTGCCTGGAGAACTTAAGCCAAGACCAAGGATGTGTTCAAAGTTCTTTCCTTTCAGAAAGGCATGAAGTATACCCACTGGGGGGAGGGGTGGGGGTGGTTATTGGTTTTAATCCAGGGCAAACGGGAGGTCTTTCTCCTATATTTTGTACTAGGTATGCACCATCCTCACTCCATCGCTACTATTGTCAGAAGTGGCGTTTGCGACCTATAGCACCAAATCCAAATCCAGAATTGATGCCATTTTATCCAATGCTATTTTATCGAGTGCCATGCAATCAAAATATCTTTATTTAAAGCAGCAGTGGACTTATTTTAACAGCTATTGAGACACAGTGCCTTTTTATCATGGTAGGATGCAATTGTCCCGCCAGACAGTTTGATGATTGAGATGTATGGTCAAACTTGTATATTGTCAGTTACGTGTTACATTGTAATTAACTCAGGCATGAAAACTGCTCTGCTGTTTCCGCCATCTCTGCCGAAAATTTGTCGTAATTGAAAGAATCTCTTGCGGTCATGAGTAAAAATGGCGGCCGTAGCAACCCGCAACTGGTGATTTTGAGCGTTTGAAGGCAAGTAAGTTTGTGAAATGGGTATCTGCCCCCCCTCCCCCCCTCAACAAAAGTTCGGCAGAGGTTGATGTTGGTTTTGGACGGAAGTTTTAGCCGTGCACGCTGGCCCCAACCGCCTCAACAAAAGTTCTGATGATAGGGAATATCCGGGTTGAAGGATTTCTCGGCTGGCAAATCTCCTCTCTTTTTTAACATGAGTTTTCATGCCTGTAACTGGAGGAGATTTGGAACACATGGTTTGTTGGTGGATGTTGTTTTCATGCCTGTAACTGGAGGAGATTTGAAACACATGGTTTGTTGGTGGATGTTGTTTTCATGCCTGTAACTGGAGGAGATTTGAAACACATGGTTTGTTGGTGGATGTTGTTTTCATGCCTGTAACTGGAGGAGATTTGGAACACATGGTTTGTTGGTGGTTGTTTTCATGCCTGTAACTGGAGGAGATTTGAAACACATGGTTTGTTGGTGGATGTTTTCATGCCTGTAACTGGAGGAGATTTGAAACACATGGTTTGTTGGTGGTTGTTTTCATGCCTGTAACTGGAGGAGATTTGAAACACATGGTTTGTTGGTGGATGTTGTTTTCATGCCTGTAACTGGAGGAGATTTGAAACACATGGTTTGTTGGTGGATGTTTTCATGCCTGTAACTGGAGGAGATTTGAAACACATGGTTTGTTGGTGGATGTTGTTTTCATGCCTGTAACTGGAGGAGATTTGAAACACATGGTTTGTTGGTGGTTGTTTTCATGCCTGTAACTGGAGGAGATTTGAAACACATTGTTTCTTGGTTGTTGTTTTCAGAACGTCGGGCCAGACATCGGCCAACCAGCACTCCTCCCGTTCCCACGCCGTGTTTCAGCTGATCTTGAGGTACAGGTGGGTCACAACACCATTGGCTTCCTAACTGGAAACTTTGGTTTTATTTTCATAATATGCAATTACGATGCATACAAAACAAATAGTAGGTCTTCTTCACAAGCACAATACATGAAATACATGCGCATACATACATATCTACATGGATACACACACACTCTCTCCCTCTCTCCAGCCCTCAATTCATCCTGACACACAATAACACAAACATTCATATGAACACACACACACACTCTCTCTCTCTCTCTCTCTCTCTCTCTCTCTCTCTCTCTCTCTCTCTCTCTCTCTCTCTCTCCAGCCCTCAATTCATCCAGACACACAGCAACACAAACATATTTACTTGAACACACTCTCTCTCTCTCTCTCTCTCTCTCTCTCTCTCTCTCTCTCTCTCTCTCTCTCTCTCTCTCTCTCTCTCTCTCTCTCCCTCCCTCTCTCTCCATCCGGACACAGCAACACAAAGCTAAAAATAGCAAAAAAAACATTTGGCCCATAATGGTCATCAACAGACTTATTAAACAAATAACAATAATGAAGAAAACAATATATAGGAGCAGCCATGCTTGCTCAATCAAACACCACTGTCTCCTTCCTTGTTCTCCTTGCCCAGTTGGGATGTGGGTCATGGTTCTGTTCACACCGACAGTCTACTGCCTGTCGTGTTGATCAGTTTGTGCTCAGGGTTGATTCCATGCCTTCAGCTCTGTAAGGCACCACTGTCTTCCTTGTTCACCTTGCCCAGTTGGGACGTGGGTCATGGTTCTGTTCACACCGACAGTCTACTGCCTGTCTTGTTGATCAGTTTGTGCTCATTGTTGATTTCATGCCTTGAGCTCTGTGTTGTTTAGCCGCTTCACTGACACAGGAAAACTGAGAAATAAATTTTCTTATCCTAGAATTAAAAAAAAGACCTGTTAGACTCAATCTGAGACAAGCGGTTCGGGAAATATCCTTGGGACAGACAGAAGAAAAAAAAGGAAAAAAAAGTTACAAACCCGAACGAAAACATCCTTTGCGATCGTAGATCGGCAAAGGACAAAAATGGTCTAGAGATATATCTGTCCAGACTTGTCTAAACCAAAAACCAGCATTACAGGGCTATGGCATCACAATGATGACATCACCAATGACATCACACAGCCCGTAGTAGACTGGGGGCTGGCAGTCAAGGGGTTAAATGGCTATGACATCACCAATGATGACATCACCAATGACATCACACAGCCCGTAGTAGACAGGGGGCTGGCAGTCAAGGGGTTAAATGGCTATGGCATCACAATGATGACATCACCAATGACATCACACAGCCCGTAGTAGACAGGGGGCTGGCAGTCAAGGGGTTAAATGGCTATGACTTCACCAATGATGACATCACCAATGACATCACACAGCCCGTAGTAGACTGGGGGCTGGCAGTCAAGGGGTTAAATGGCTATGACATCACAATGATGACATCACCAATGACATCACACAGCCCGTAGTAGACTGGGGGCTGGCAGTCAAGGGGTTAAATGGCAAATAAAGCCAATTTAAAGGTGTTCAGAAACACTGAATTAGGATGGCTTTGTTTAGATGAACATGAAAACATGCTATCAATGAAGTGAAAGGGATCACTTTCGGGATTGTTTTTAATATTAAACGATACTCAGAAATTTAGAAAATTAAATTGCAGTGTTGATTCTAGAGTGCGTTCTTGCGGGATTCCCGCATCCCCCCCACCCCCCAGGACGCATAAAACCGCGAATAGTGCGGCCCAACTCGCACACAATAGTGCGGCCCAACTCGCACACAATAGTGCGGCCCAACTCGCACACAATAGTGCGGCCCAACTCGCACACAATAGTGCGGCCCAACTCGCACACAATAGTGCGGCCCAACTCGCACACAATAGTGCGGCCCAACTCGCACACAATAGTGCGGCCCAACTCGCACACAATAGTGCGGCCCAACTCGCACACAACAGTGCGGCCCAACTCGCACACAACAGTGCGGCCCAACTCGCACACAACAGTGCGGCCCAACTCGCACACAATAGTGCGGCCCAACTCGCACACAGTGCGGCCCAACTCGCACACAATAGTGCGGCCCAACTCGCACACAATAGTGCGGCCCAACTCGCACACAATAGTGCGGCCCAACTCGCACACAATAGTGCGGCCCAACTCGCACACAATAGTGCGGCCCAACTCGCACACAATAGTGCGGCCCAACTCGCACACAACAGTGCGGCCCAACTCGCACACAACAGTGCGGCCCAACTCGCACACAATAGTGCGGCCCAACTCGCACACAATAGTGCGGCCCAACTCGCACACAATAGTGCGGCCCAACTCGCACACAAAAATGAAAACAAACGCACTTTTACTTAACGAGCGCATAGTTGTGGCTGTTGTGTCTATATCCTTCTCAATACTGAGTGAAACCGAGCATCCTTTCTGTCAACGTTTCTGATTGGCTGATGACTCTGGCTTTGTCCAATCACACAAATTTTCACTCAGGAGCACATTTTAAAGTCCGCCATTTTCAGTTCCAGCACACTATTTTCAATGCCACAGCCAGCGATTCTCGCTTTGTTGTAGGGCCCCTAAGATGTAGTGAGCAAAGAAAACAAAGCAAACTTTTATTTCGTGGTTTCGTGGCCTATCAACGAAGGATGTTTGCACGACTAAGAATACACGCAATGAGTCCAGAAGTGAAATGTGTCATCCAGATCCGAGATCCGAACTTGAAACTACCTTGCAAAACAAACTGGAAAGACGCGAAAAACAGTCTTTCCAAATGCGTGGTTGTGTTTCAAGGAAGAGGACGATGACATCCACGATGAGAGCTTTGACACTATCGCTGAATCAGGGAAAGTCACAACGCGAAAGCTACTGAGCAAGAATCTTTGACTGCGACATATGAACGCGGCAGTTGTAAAGTGAGGACTTCGGTTTGACCACAATGCTCTCATTCACTCTCTCTCTCTCTCTCTCTCTCTCTCTCTCTCTCTCTCTCTCTCTCACACACGCACACATGCTCATCAAAAGGTTTGACGGCAGCGAAAAATTCTGGTGAAAGATTTCTCGGACAGCAAAATTACGGACAGATGCCTGAAATGACTGTTTTCAGAGCTTGGGATTACTAACAGTGAAGATTTGGGGTAAACAGGTCTGACACACACACATAGTCACACAGGCTCTCTCTTTTGTTTAAATGTTCTCACCCTTCTTCCTCCCTCTCCCACTCTCTTTTGTTTAAATGTTCTCACCCTTCTTCCTCCCTCTCCCACTCTCTTTTGTTTAAATGTTCTCACCCTTCTTCCTCCCTCTCCCACTCTCTTTTGTTTAAATGTTCTCACCCTTCTTCCTCCCTCTCCCACTCTCTTTTGTTTAAATGTTCTCACCCTTCTTCCTCCCTCTCCCACTCTCTTTTGTTTAAATGTTCTCACCCTTCTTCCTCCCTCTCCCACTCTCTTTTTCCTCAATCATTCACTGTGTATTAGTTTAAAGTTACTTTTTTAAGAACTTTTTTCCTGTCTATTTTTTGTCCCTGTCCCAGCACACACTCACACTCTCATTCTAGTCTCTTTCTGTCTTTCTAGATTGTAAGAACTTGCTGAATGCGGCATATGTTGTTGTTGACATACCCTGGCTAAAAGACTCCAGGGATCATCCCAGCACACACTCACACTCTCATTCTAGTCTCTTTCTGTCTTTCTAGATTGTAAGAACTTGCTGAATGCGGCATATGTTGTTGTTGACATACCCTGGCTAAAAGACTCCAGGGATCATCCCAGCACACACTCACACTCTCATTCTAGTCTTTCTCTCTTTCTAGATTGTAAAAACTTGCTGAATGCGGCATATGTTGTTGTTGACATACCCTGGCTAAAAGACTCCAGGGATCATCCCAGCACACACTCACACTCTCATTCTAGTCTTTCTCTCTTTCTAGATTGTAAGAACTTGCTGAATGCGGCATATGTTGTTGTTGACATACCCTGGCTAAAAGACTCCAGGGATCATCCCAGCACACACTCACACTCTCATTCTAGTCTTTCTCTCTTTCTAGATTGTAAAAACTTGCTTGATGCAGCATATGTTGTTGTTGACATACCCTGGCTAAAAGACTCCAGGGATCATCCCAGCACACACTCACACTCTCATTCTAGTCTCTTTCTGTCTTTCTAGATTGTAAGAACTTGCTGAATGCGGCATATGTTGTTGTTGACATACCCTGGCTAAAAGACTCCAGGGATCATCCCAGCACACACTCACACTCTCATTCTAGTCTTTCTCTCTTTCTAGATTGTAAAAACTTGCTGAATGCGGCATATGTTGTTGTTGACATACCCTGGCTAAAAGACTCCAGGGATCATCCCAGCACACACTCACACTCTCATTCTAGTCTTTCTCTCTTTCTAGATTGTAAAAACTTGCTTGATGCAGCATATGTTGTTGTTGACATACCCTGGCTAAAAGACTCCAGGGATCATCCCAGCACACACTCACACTCTCATTCTAGTCTCTTTCTCTCTTTCTAGATTGTAAGAACTTGCTGAATGCGGCATATGTTGTTGTTGACATACCCTGGCTAAAAGACTCCAGGGATCATCCCAGCACACACTCACACTCTCATTCTAGTCTCTTTCTCTCTTTCTAGATTGTAAAAACTTGCTTGATGCGGCATATGTTGTTGTTGTTGATGTACTCTGGCTAAAAGACTCAACGGATCATCCCAACAGCCGAAGCATTTGAACACTATGGTACAAATGCATCAGCTACGGATGAGAACATTACGTGTGTGACCGTTTTTGATTACCTCGCACGGCCGTTCAATTTGGATCGTTTAGTTCCCACATATGCGCTATCGTGAAACCCACTCACCTCCTCCTCTTTTGCATCTCCTTCCTTCCCCATCCATCCCTCCCTCCCATTCCTTGACCGTAGCAAGACTTCACGCGGCAGCAAAGGTAGCACCCAGGCAGGATTTCACAAGTGGGCTGCTACAGCCAAAGTTCTATTTGGTCGCTGGCAGCTTGCTTACTACACACGCGCGCAACAGTGCAGCAAGGCTTGGTGGCTTGAAGAGTATAGCCTAGTAAAGAGTGTTCCTCTTTGCTTTGTGCTGTGGAGAAACTACACACTGACACTAGTTGTCTTTCAATTTAAATTGCTCAGCTACCGTTCGACTGAGCACCTAACTAACTACACACTTTAAACACAAGATGACTCTAGAACTTATATGTAAAAGCACACTTATCAACACTGGCTACTTTAGACAGAACACGCCGAGGAAAATGCCACATAAATCTGTGGTACTGAGGGAAAAACCTAGGCCTTTAAAATAGCGCGCACTGCTGTTCTATTCCAACCCTGACTGCTATAATGTACACAAAGCGTGGTTTATTAATTAACACTAATTACACCACAACTAGCTTTTGGTTCGAATCACTGTTCACACAATGCTGTTCACCACACACCTATGTATGCTCACACCAAAATGTTTGGCAAATCGAAAGTCTGTTTAGAAGCAGTGGACGAAAACATACGGAGCACAAATTCCACTCTGTTTTCCCACTTGTTTCTGGCGCTTCCAAGAGGTTGAGTCATTCACATTTCCCGCCTCTGGAAGCCTAGCCGGCAGCAACTAAAGAGTCTGCAAATGCCAGTTTTGTAAAGCCGTGCTCGCCACATCGGCAGCCACACTCCGTCTTCGGGGGAATGTAGCGATTCTAGGACACTTCCCCCCTGGACTTTTTCCCCTTGGATTTTATCCCCCGGAATTCTTCCTCCCGGACTTTTTTCTCCTGTATCTCTTTCCCCCTAGGACACTTTCCCCTCGGTACTCTTTCCCCCCGGACATTTTCCCCCCGGACATTTTCCCCCCGTATCTCTTTCCCCCTAGGACAGTTTCCCCTCGGTACTCTTTCCCCCCGGACATTTTCCCCCCGGACATTTTCCCCCCGTATCTCTTTCCCCCTAGGACAGTTTCCCCTCGGTACTCTTTCCCCCCGGACATTTTCCCCCCCGTATCTCTTTCCCCCTAGGACACTTTCCCCCCGGTACTCTTTCCCCCCGGACATTTTCCTCCCTAGGACTTTTTCCCCAGGGACACTTTCCCCCCATAGCATCATTGATTGGTGTATCACGAGAGCTATAGTGCATGCCTGCACACACATACACACAACAGTTGAGTGAGAGAGACTGAGAGAGAGAGAGAGAGAGAGAGAGAGAGACAGAGAGATTAAAAATCAATGTTCGCTTTCATATTGTTCAATCACAGATATACTCTTCATTATGATGTTAAAAGTTTTATTTTTTCCCAACAACGGACCCTTCATTGTCATAAAAAATTCAGTAAACACTTATATGCACGCACACACACACACTCTTTCGCATACGTACAAGCATACACACACGTGACACGCAAGATCTAAAAAGAAGACATTGTAGGCAAGTCCCTGGAGGTAGGAGTCCAGTTCTCTGTTGTGATATGACCTCACAAGTCGCAAAATGCGCTCGTTGGAGTCCCTGTTATACTTCCTTCGTTTGTGTGGTGGAGGATGGCCGGCGACGTGTTGAGAAATCTCCACTCTGCATGCTGCTTCCTCTCTTCTCAGTACCTCCAGGAACTTCCAAAAATTTGGGTGATGCGCTCCAACGTTCGACTGGAACCTCCTGTGCCATCCCTCACAGCAGTTGTTTGTCCTGGGGAGATCGTCATCAGTTCTCTCGAACATGTTCCACATTTGTGCGTGCATTGCATATACAACTCTCTTTTGACAGGTGTCAAATGTGACATGATAACTTCTCAGGTGACACTTCAATACCTTTCTGCTCTCTCTCTCTCTCTCTCTCTCTCTCTCTCTCTCTCTCTCTCTCTCTCTCTCTCTCTCTCTCTCTCTCTCTAGTGCATGTAAGTCTCTTTATACACCAATCAATGATACTGATAATATCGGGGAGGGGTGGGTGGGTGAACGGCGGTCTCGGAGGTGGGAGGGAAGTGTCCCAGGGGCAAGAAGTGATAGGGGGAATAGTACCAAGGGGGAAATTGTCCGGGGGGAAATAGCACCGGGGGGAAAGAGTCCTAGGGGGAAAGAGTTCCAGGGGATAAAATCCGTGGGGAAGAAATCCAGGGGGATAGTGTCCGGTTACCAATGTAGCATGTGTGATACAGTATAAGAAAATATTCCTGAAAGAGTGGCTTCATTGTGTGAACATTGGATGGTGTTTTAAACATTTGTTGTTGTTGAGATTTTTAGGAATATCAGGTTTTTTTTATCTTACTGGGTAGTAACTTGCATTGGTTTTGCTTTTATTTACAGAACAAAAAATCGGCTGCATGGAAAGTTTTCCCTTATTGATTTAGCAGGTGAGATTTATTCTTTGCTTTTGTTCATTCTTGTCTTAATATTTGTTCTACATTTGCGCAATAAAAGAAAGATAGTGTTGTTAGCATCACATGGTGTGTGGTATGGTAGCTTTCTTCTTAATGCTGGCTGTTATTTCCAGCAAGCAAGTGCGACTGATTTGAACTTTATATTTCACATTTCTAATTAAGGGATTCATACACATGCACGCATACACACATATTTCACATTTCTAATTAAGGGATTCATACACATGCTCGCATACACACATATTTCACATTTCTAATTAAGGGATTCATACACATGCTCGCATACACACATATTTCACATTTCTAATTAAGGGATTCATACACATGCTCGCATACACATATTTCTAGTTAAGGGATTCATGCACATGCTCGCATACACATATTTCTCATTAAGGGATTCATACACATGCTCGCATACACGCATATTTCTAGTTAAGGGATTCATGCACATGCTCGCACACACACACTTTCCAACGCAGACATTTGTTCCAACGCCAGAATACTTATGTTTATGCAAACAGGCAATACTTATGTTTATACAAACAGGCAATACTTATGTTTATGCAAACGGGCAATACTTATGTTTATGCAAACAGGCAATACTTATGTTTATACAAACGGGCAATACTTATGTTTATACAACGGGCAATACTTATGTTTATGCAAACAGGCAATACTTATGTTTATACAAACGGGCAATACTTATGTTTATGCAAACGGGCAATACTTATCTTTATGCAAACAGGCAATACTTATGTTTATGCAAACGGGCAATACTTATGTTTATGCAAACAGGCAATACTTATGTTATACAAACAGGCAATACTTATGTTTATGCAAACAGGCAATACTTATTTTTATACAAACGGGCAATACTTATGTTATGCAAACAGGCAATACTTATGTTTATGCAAACAGGCAATACTTATGTTTATGCAAACGGGCAATACTTATGTTTATGCAAACAGGCAATACTTATGTTTATACAAACGGGCAATACTTATGTTTATGCAAACGGGCAATACTTATGTTTATGCAAACAGGCAATACTTATGTTTATGCAAACGGGCAATACTTATGTTTATGCAAACGGGCAATACTTATGTTATACAAACAGGCAATACTTATGTTTATGCAAACAGGCAATACTTATTTTTATACAAACGGGCAATACTTATGTTATGCAAACAGGCAATACTTATGTTTATGCAAACAGGCAATACTTATGTTTATGCAAACGGGCAATACTTATCTTTATGCAAACAGGCAATACTTATGTTTATGCAAACAGGCAATACTTATGTTTATGCAAACAGGCAATACTTATGTTATGCAAACAGGCAATACTTATGTTATGCAAACAGGCAATACTTATACAAACAGGCAATACTTATGTTATGCAAACAGGCAATACTTATGTTATGCAAACAGGCAATACTTATGTTATGCAAACAGGCAATACTTATACAAACAGGCAATACTTATGTTATGCAAACAGGCAATACTTATGTTATGCAAACAGGCAATACTTATACAAACAGGCAATACTTATGTTATGCAAACAGGCAATACTTATGTACTTATGTTATATGCAAACAGGCAATACTTATACAAACAGGCAATACTTATGTTATGCAAACAGGCAATACTTATGTTATGCAAACAGGCAATACTTATGTTATGCAAACAGGCAATACTTATGTTTATGCAAACAGGCAATACTTATACAAACAGGCAATACTTATGTTATGCAAACAGGCAATACTTATGTTTATGCAAACAGGCAATACTTATGTTATGCAAACAGGCAATACTTATGTTATGCAAACAGGCAATACTTATGTTATGCAAACAGGCAATACTTATGTTATGCAAACAGGCAATACTTATGTTTATGCAAACAGGCAATACTTATGCAAACAGGCAATACTTATACAAACAGGCAATACTTATGTTATGCAAACAGGCAATACTTATGTTATGCAAACAGGCAATACTTATGTTTATGCAAACAGGCAATAGTTATACAAACAGGCAATACTTATGTTATGCAAACAGGCAATACTTATGTTATGCAAACAGGCAATACTTATATTATGCAAACAGGCAATACTTATATTATGCAAACAGGCAATACTTATGTTATGCAAACAGGCAATACTTATGTTATGCAAACAGGCAATACTTATGTTTATGCAAACAGGCAATACTTATTCTTACAAGCTAGGACTGGAAAGGAAAAAACCATGCAATCCTGTTTGACTATTAATGATGATTGCAATGGTCAGTACTCATGTCTGTTTGACTATTAATGATGATTGCAATGGTCAGTACTCATGTCTGTTTGAATATTAATGATTGTAATGGTCAGTACTCATGTCTGTTTGAATATTAATGATTGTATGGGTCAGTACTCATGTCTGTTTGAATATTAATGATTGTATGGGTCAGTACTCATGTCTGTTTGAATATTAATGATTGTATGGGTCAGTACTCATGTCTGTTTGCTCGTGTGTGTGTGTGTTGATTTGTGTGTGTATTGGGGCAGTGGGTGGATGCCTCGTGCATCCATACGGGGAGCTGGACGCCCCCGCCCCCTCCACCAGTCTCTCCCGTGGGGATACCGGGGGGTCTTTCGTAAAAATACTTCCCCCACACTCTGGAAGTTCTGTGCTTGTAACTTCCTCTAATCTGCCACTGTCTTTGACTCTGCTTTTTCCCTTTGCTTTCTATCATCTACTATGTTTCTGACTTACTGGCCCATTCTCCTGCCTTTTTAAAACTAAATCGTAAAATAATTTTTCTCCTTTGAGCTCCTCTGAAATTGGAACCTGTCGCAGCAGGGAGACCAATAAAAACTGATCACCGGACACATATGTACCTTACCCATTATGGCCATATCGATGGCTTGGAGTCAAAGCGGACTAACTCGAAAAGGCCTGTTTCGAGAAAAACGCTGCTAAAGTTTTCAATAATTCCTGTAAAAATGCTAAACTTCCAAATTACAGGAATTTTGGAGTGGTGGTGTATTGGGGTCTCAAAGATATTGCAAATTCGGGAATCATTTAGAATAACAATGGAGTATTTGACATTTTTGTTAGATAGTCCGTTTTGACACGAAATTGGTCACATTTGGTGGCCTCAACATTTTGGGTCAAACTGGACCAACTAAAACTTGGGCCCTTTTGACTCAAATTTTGTTGGTATTGCAAGGTCTATATTTTGGGGTAAAAACAGGATAAATTTTATGAGTATATAGATATAAAATAGGGTCAAAAGAGACCCTGATGTGAAGTTAGACCACTAATATTTCCCTTACTGTTTTCAATCTGATTCACGCACATAGGGAGTCAGTAAGAAGCAAGGCACACATCTCAACTCTCACTGTGTGGGCTGTGGTTGATTGGTCACATTCATACATTTAATATTGTGCTGAAATGCAGTGCCTGCATGTGTGGGTGTGCAAGCCATTGTGTGTGTGTCTGTCTGGGGTGGGTGGGTGGGTGTTTGCATGTTTGTATATGAGTTTGTGTAGACAGGTTGTAATCATTTTGTGCATGTTTGCGTGCGTGTGTGTGTGTGTGTGCGCGCGTGCACACATACTGTCTGAATGTTTTAATAGAACTCCCAGTTATAAGGAATTCTTTTTGTTACAATGCCTCTCTATAATTGTTTTAGATGGGGTTGGTGTAAGTTATTTCCATAATCCAAATTTTGATTTTAGATGGGGGGTGGGGTAAGTATTTTCTCTTGGGTTTAAACATGATATGGGATTATATGTTGTTTGTTTTCTTTATATGACAAGACCATAATAAACATTATTCCTGCAAAGTTTTAGGAACTGTTAATACTTTTAAGGGACTTGTGATGATTTTAGTCTCTGCTCTAGTCAAAATATTGATTTTAGAGAGGGGTATGGTAAGTGTTTCCTCTTGTGTTAAACTATGGCAAGGGATTGTATCTTGTTTATTTGCTTTATATGACACGAACATGACAAACACTATTCCTGCAAAGTTTCAGGCAATTATCGGTACGTTTAAGGGACTTATGATGCTTTTAGTCTCTGATTGTAGTCAAAATATTGGTTTTAGAGGGGGGTGGGACATGCATTTCCCTTTGTTTTCAAAAATGGCAAGGGATTGTATCTTGTTTTTTTGTTGCATATAACAAGAACATAACAAACATTATTCCTGTAAAGTGTCAAACAATTGTCGATACTTTTAAGGGACTTATGATGATTTTAGTCTCTGCTCGTAGTCAAAATATTGATTTTAGAGGGGGGTAGGGTAAGTGTTTCCTCTTGTGTAAAAATATGGCAAGGGATTGTATGTTGTTTATTTGCTTTATATGACAAGAACATAACAAACATTATTCCTGCAAAGTTTAAGGCAATTGTCGTTACTTTTAAGGGACTTATGATGATTTTAGTCTCTGATCGTAGTCAAAATATTGTTTTTAGAGGGGAGTGGGGTATGTGTTTCCTCTTGTGTTACAAAATGGCATGGGATTGTACCTTTTTTTATTTGTGCTATATAACAATAATATACTAATTATTATTCCTGCAAAATATCAGGCAATTGTCGGTACGTTTAAGGGACTTATGATGATTTTAGTCTCTGCTCGTAGTCAAAATATTGATTTTAGAGGGGGGTAGGGTAAGTGTTTCCTCTTGTGTTAAAATATGGCAAGGGATTGTATCTTGTTTATTTGCTTTATATAACAAGAACATAACATACATTATTCCTGCAAAGTATCAGGCAATTGTCGTTACTTTTAAGGGCCTTATGATGATTTTAGTATCTGGCTTTAGACCATGTTTATGGTTTAAAACCTAGGGACTTTAATGCTTTTGCATTACCTACTCCTCAGAATAGCAATAACTTAAAAAATGTTTTTCAATGATTATGAACTAACGGTAATTCGCGTATCACTTTATTATTATTTGTAAATGACTAAAACAAACTCTTATAAGAACATCACTATCTCGGATCGTTCATAATATAATTATATATAAAATTTTATATATTTATGTATGATCTGTCTATCTATCTGCCTATTTATTTATTTTAAAGAATATTTCAGTTTTTTCTACTACGACTCGCACAACTACACCCCCCCCCCCTCTCTCTCTCTCTCTCTCTCTCTCTCTCTCTCTCTCTCTCTCTCTCTCTCTCTCTCTCATCGTCTTTGATCATGAGACGGGAACCGATAGCAGAGACGTCAGGTCAGGTCAGATCTTCAGGGCAGCCAGGCCTCGCGGCCTCTTGATGTGCCCTATCTTTTGATTGTCTGTTATTGTGGTAACAAGGACGTGTTACATTCCTGACCACTGCGCGGTACGCCTTTGATACCTTGTTCAGTTCCTCTGACCACTCACGCTAAGCCTAATGAAAAGCTTGGACAGAATAAATTAAGCCATCTGCAGGCGGCCTGGGTCGAGTTTCACAAGGGCTAACGTTACGTAGCGTGCGCGCAAATCGGCAAAAACGGTACTAAGAAACACCTTTCGCCAACGTTCGCCAAAAACGTTTTGTGGCTGTCATCTAGGTAGCGAGCCACGAACTATTTGAAGGATCATGGGAAATATCACATGACTAGCATGGAGTGAATACATTTCTTGTTTTTGATTGGTCCATTAATAGTTTGTTAAGTTTGGTTAAAATTAAAAAAACAGTTCGACCATTCAGACAAGAGCTTGTAATATTCTTCCGCAAACGCTTTTCTAAAGTGTTTCTTAGGCCCCGTTTGGCGTGAGCGTTATTCGCGCGGCGACCGTTATCTAGAGAAACTCGCGCCTGTACTTGTGACTGAGTCTTATCTAACCCATCGTAAACTTGTCAACTCGTGTCAATAAGATGCCCTGCGGTAGGTCTACTGTCCCGCAATTAGCAAACACATTCTTTCTTTTGTTACCAGCCTATCAACTAACCCCACCACCGATCCCTCCCTAGCCCTCGGTGTGTGTGTGTGTGTGTGTGTATGTGCGCACGTGCGTGTGCGTGTGTGTACATGCGTGTGTGTGTGTGTGCGCGACTAGTTCTCACTCGCACAAGCACACACACGCGCACGCACGCACGTACATAGTATGTACATGATTATGCAAATGCGCGCATGCGCACGCAAGCAATACGCACGCGAATATGCACACACACACGCAAACAAACACGCATGCACATAAACACGCATATGCGCACGCATGTATGCATTTAGGCGAACATGCACGCAAAGACATAACACACACAAACACTCGCGTGTCCAACAGATAAAAACTAGATAACAATACATTATAATTTCTTAAAACAAAAACAAAAACCATCCCGTTAGCCTTTTACTATTCCCAAGACACCCGTCAATGCGCGTGATGCAAAGTTACGACAGTCAAAAACAAAAACCATCCCGTTAGCCTTTTACTGTTCCCAAGACACCCGTCAATGCGCATGATGCAAAGTTACAACAGTCAAAAACAAAAACCATCCCGTTAGTCTTTTACTGTTCCCAAGACACCCGTCAATGCGCATGATGCAAAGTTACAACAGTCAAAAACAAAAACCATCCCGTTAGTCTTTTACTGTTCCCAAGACACCCGTCAATGCGCATGATGCAAAGTTACGACAGTCAAAAACAAAAACCATCCCGTCCGTTCCTCTATTCCCTACCCTGTTACGGCGTGTCATGTTCACTTCAAAGACATGACAGGGCGGACAATCGCGGAAGACCTACTGACTTCAATTAACATTCTTACGTACTTTGTCTTCAGCTCCACGAATCCCATCACCCACCCTGCCAGCGTGCATGCGCGTGTGTGCGCGTGTGTGTATGTGAGTGTGTGCATCTGAGTGTGTGTGTGTCTGTGTATGAGTGATAGAGGTTATGAGACTAACATTGTGACTAATCAAGATTTCACACACACGTACACGCGCGCACACCAAAGCGCATGCACACATGCAATAAACGCACATGCACACGTACGCATGCGGACACACAAACATGAATGGTCCAGTTTTGACTCCAAAGTCAACACAGGTTTGTTACAAGAAACAACTAGGTTATCTGGAAATGTCCAAATTTGACTCAAAATAAAAGTACTGATATTAACAATAATTTTTGTATCAAAAAGGATTATTTATATTTTGTCTGATTTTTACTGAAAATTTTGCCCACTTTTCGAGTCAAATATTTTGAGTCAAACTCATTTATTTGTAACATAGCCTGGTTTGACTCAAAATTAGAATGCTAAAATGTCTTGTGATATTTTGAGTCAAACTCATTTATTTGTAACATAGCCCGGTTTGACTCAAAATTAGAATGCTAAAATGTCTTGTGATTTTGGAGTCAAAAGCAGACCGTCTGAAGTTAATCTTGTTTGACTCCAAAAAAATGTTGATTTATTTTTGAGTCAAAAGAGAACAACATTTATATCTTTTTTATTTATTAAGATATCAAAACGAAAATTTGGGACAACAAAGAGTATTTTTTTTCCGCATTTGTTTCTGTAATAATAAAAAAAATGGACTATCTGAAGTTAATCCAGTTTGACTCTAAGCCATCGATATGGCCTGGGAACGAAGAAGAAGGAGTATGAGTGTATGTTTGTGCTGCCATGCAGGCAATGAAAGGGGCGTGGACACCTCCAGTTCCGACCGACAGACCCGTATGGAAGGAGCCGAGATCAACAAGAGCCTTCTGGCCCTCAAGGTAATTGTCACAGTGATGTGTAAACACCATTCAGTCATGTAAACACCATTCAGTCATGTAAACACCATTCAGTCATGTAAACACCATTCAGTCATGTACACGCTATTCAGTCATGTGTAAACACCATTCAGTCATGTAAACACCATTCAATCATGTGTACACACCATTCAGTCATGTACATGCTATTCAGTCATGTGTAAACACCATTCAGTCATGTGCACACCATTCAATCATGTGCACACCATTCAATCATGTGTACGCACCATTCAGTCATGTAAACACCATTCAATCATGTGCACACCATTCAATCATGTGTACGCACCATTCAGTCATGTAAACACCATTCAATCATGTGCACACCATTCAATCATGTGTACGCACCATTCAGTCATGTAAACACCATTCAATCATGTGCACACCATTCAATCATGTACACGCTATTCAGTCATGTATCACAATCATGTGTACACACTTTTCAGGCTGCAGGTACACCACAGGTGTGTCCACTAAAGCCTTCTGGCCCTCAAGGTCATTGTCACTATCATGTGTACACACCTTTCAGGCTGCAGGTACACCACAGGTGTGTCCACTAAAGCCTTCTGGCCCTCAAGGTCATTGTCACTATCATGTGTACACACCTTTCAGGCTGCAGGTACACCACAGGTGTGTCCACTAAAGCCTTCTGGCCCTCAAGGTCATTGTCACTATCATGTGTACACACCTTTCAGGCTGCAGGTACACCACAGGTGTGTCCACTAAAGCCTTCTGGCCCTCAAGGTCATTGTCACTATCATGTGTACACACCTTTCAGGCTGCAGGTACACCACAGGTGTGTCCACTAAAGCCTTCTGGCCCTCAAGGTCATTGTCACTATCATGTGTACACACCTTTCAGGCTGCAGGTACACCATGGATGTGTTCAAGATATTTTTTTAAAATCACATATGTGACGGTGCATGGGAACAACAGACATCATGGAATTTATAGTTATTTGAAGTTTAGCATTCGAGATAGATCATTTGCACAAATCGGACATGGAAGACAAAATTTAGCCTCTTTCTTTCTATTGACTTGATTTCAAAAACGATCAAATAAACAAAGAAATAATTCAAAATTGTCTTTCATGTTGTGGATACTGGCAGAATACATAAAAACAGACATGAACATGCCCCAAATAGTTGGGGGTGTTGACTATTTGGGTTTTTTGCCCCCAACCATCCTGAGCGACTTGTGTTGTTGTTTCCTGTGCACCATCACATAGTCTGTCCTGACACAAGTTATGCTGTACATTTGCCCCCAACCATCCTGAGCGACTTGTGTTGTTTCCTGTGCACCATCACATAGTTTGTCCTGACACAAGTTATGCTGTACATTTGCCCCCAACCATCCTGAGCGACTTGTGTTGTTGTTTCCTGTGCACCATCACATAGTTTGTCCTGACACAAGTTATGCTGTACATTTGCCCCCAACCATCCTGAGCGACTTGTGTTGTTGTTTCCTGTGCACCATCACATAGTTTGTCCTGACACAAGTTATGCTGTACATTTGCCCCCAACCATCCTGAGCGACTTGTGTTGTTGTTTCCTGTGCACCATCACATAGTTTGTCCTGACACAAGTTATGCTGTACATTTGCCCCCAACCATCCTGAGCGACTTGTGTTGTTGTTTCCTGTGCACCATCACATAGTTTGTCCTGACACAAGTTATGCTGTACATTTGCCCCCAACCATCCTGAGCGACTTGTGTTGTTGTTTCCTGTGCACCATCACATAGTTTGTCCTGACACAAGTTATGCTGTACATTTGCCCCCAACCATCCTGAGCGACTTGTGTTGTTGTTTCCTGTGCACCATCACATAGTTTGTCCTGACACAAGTTATGCTGTACATTTGCCCCCAACCATCCTGAGCGACTTGTGTTGTTTCCTGTGTACCATCACATAGTTTGTCCTGACACAAGTTATGCTGTACATTTGCTGTCGTCTACATCAGGTTCTAGAAAGTTTGTGATTGTTTTTTCTCCAATGGCTTCATGACTTTTCCCCACATTTTGATGCACTCTGTGTATGATTGTTTTAAAGGGGAACACTGCTTCGACGTACAGTGGAACCTCCCTTTTAAGACCTCGAAAAATCACCCAAGTGTCTAAAGTGGGAGGGAGTTGTATGAGGGAGGTAATTTTAATACTTACAAAGAAGGGCAATGTCTCAGAGAAGTAGGTCTTAAGTGGGAGGGAGTCTTATAAGGGAGGTAATTTTAATACTTACAAAGCAGGGCAATGTCTCAGAGAAGTAGGTCTTAAGTGGGAGGGAGTTGTATAAGGGAGGTAATTTTAATACTTACAAAGCAGGGCAATGTCTCAGAGAAGTAGGTCTTAAGTGGGAGGGAGTCTTATAAGGGAGGTAATTTTAATACAAACAAGGGCAATGTCTCAGAGAAGTAGGTCTTAAGTGGGAGGGAGTCTTATAAGGGAGGTAATTTTAATACTTACAAAGCAGGGCAATGTCTCAGTGAAGTAGATCTTAAGTGGGAGGGAGTCTTATAAGGGAGGTAATTTTAATACTTACAAAGAAGGGCAATGTCTCAGAGAAGTAGGTCTTAAGTGGGAGGGAGTCTTATAAGGGAGGTAATTTTAATACTTACAAAGCAGGGCAATGTCTCAGAGAAGTAGGTCTTAAGTGGGAGGGAGTCTTATAAGGGAGGTAATTTTAATACTTACAAAGCAGGGCAATGTCTCAGAGAAGTAGGTCTTAAGTGGGAGGGAGTTGTATAAGGGAGGTAATTTTAATACTTACAAAGCAGGGCAATGTCTCAGAGAAGTAGGTCTTAAGTGGGAGGGAGTCTTATAAGGGAGGTAATTTTAATACAAAGCAGGGCAATGTCTCAGAGAAGTAGGTCTTAAGTGGGAGGGAGTCTTATAAGGGAGGTAATTTTAATACAAAGCAGGGCAATGTCTCAGAGAAGTAGGTCTTCAGTGGGAGGGAGTCTTATAAGCAGAGCAATGTCTCAGAGAAGTAGGTCTTCAGTGGGAGGGAGTCTTATAAGCAGGGCAATGTCTCAGAGAAGTAGGTCTTCAGTGGGAGGGAGTCTTATAAGCAGGGCAATGTCTCAGAG
Source organism: Phymorhynchus buccinoides (assembly GCA_017654935.2). Lineage (NCBI taxonomy): Eukaryota > Metazoa > Mollusca > Gastropoda > Neogastropoda > Raphitomidae > Phymorhynchus > Phymorhynchus buccinoides. The sequence continues at coordinate 61,785,692 of CM065689.1, forward strand.
AAGTAGGTCTTCAGTGGGAGGGAGTCTTATAAGCAGAGCAATGTCTCAGAGAAGTAGGTCTTCAGTGGGAGGGAGTCTTATAAGCAGAGCAATGTCTCAGAGAAGTAGGTCTTCAGTGGGAGGGAGTCTTATAAGCAGAGCAATGTCTCAGAGAAGTGGGTTTTAAGTGGGAGGGAGTCTTATAAGCAGGGCAATGTCTCAGAGAAGTGGGTCTTCAGTGGGAGGGAGTCTTATAAGCAGGGCAATGTCTCCGAGAAGTGGGTCTTCAGTGGGAGGGAGTCTTATAAGCAGGGCAATGTCTCCGAGAAGTGGGTCTTCAGTGGGAGGGAGTCTTATAAGCAGGGCAATGTCTCCGAGAAGTGGGTCTTCAGTGGGAGGGAGTCTTATAAGCAGAGCAGTGTGTCAGAGAAGTAGGTCTTAAGTGGGAGGGAGTCTTATAAGCAGAGCAGTGTGTCAGAGAAGTAGGTCTTCAGTGGGAGGGAGTCTTATAAGCAGGGCAATGTCTCAGAGAAGTGGGTCTTAAGTGGGAGGGAGTCTTATAAGCAGGGCAATGTCTCAGAGAAGTGGGTCTTCAGTGGGAGGGAGTCTTATAAGCAGGGCAATGTCTCCGAGAAGTGGGTCTTCAGTGGGAGGGAGTCTTATAAGCAGGGCAATGTCTCAGAGAAGTGGGTCTTCAGTGGGAGGGAGTCTTATAAGCAGGGCAATGTCTCCGAGAAGTGGGTCTTCAGTGGGAGGGAGTCTTATAAGCAGAGCAGTGTGTCAGAGAAGTAGGTCTTAAGTGGGAGGGAGTCTTATAAGCAGAGCAGTGTGTCAGAGAAGTAGGTCTTCAGTGGGAGGGAGTCTTATAAGCAGGGCAATGTCTCCGAGAAGTAGGTCTTAAGTGGGAGGGAGTCTTATAAGCAGGGCAATGTCTCGGAGAAGTAGGTCTTCAGTGGGAGGGAGTCTTATAAGCAGAGCAATGTCTCAGAGAAGTAGGTCTTCAGTGGGAGGGAGTCTTATAAGCAGGGCAATGTCTCAGAGAAGTGGGTCTTCAGTGGGAGGGAGTCTTATAAGCAGGGGTCTGTAGTATGGCTGTTTTTGTCATCGATCCCTGGCTTAACCCTTTCATGGCCACTGTCGCCTCTTGGCACCACAATGATTTAGCACCCATATCACTAAAGGGCATCACATGGGGGCCTGCTGACCAATAACCTTTCATGGCCACTGTCGCCTCTTGGCACCACAATGATTTAGCACCCATGTCACTAAAGAGCATCACATGGGGGCCTGCTGACCAATAACCTTTCATGGCCACTGTCGCCTCTTGGCACCACAATGATTTAGCACCCATGTCACTAAAAGGCATCAAATGGGGGCCTGCTGACCAATAACCTTATGTTCTTAATTTTGGGAGGTAAGGACAGGCCCTATTTTATGCATGTCATAGAGAAATCCCCAATATTGCAGACAAAATCTTTTCTCTACCCAGGTAAGTTTAATGGTAACAGGGTTCCCACTGTCCTTACAGGTGCTTATAGGTTTTTATATTTGTGGATGGGCCTCATAAGGCCTTATAGGTGCGTATATTCAACCTATCGGTCCTTACAGAAAGTACTTAGGTCCTTATGGATAACAAAAAGTCATAATTTTTTTGCAAAGGACGAAAAAAAAATCTGAAGTGTGCACATTTAGTCTTAAACCTTTGAAAAATGACATAGATTTTGACGGCATTTGCGTCCAATCACGTTCAGAATGAAGTGGAAGTGGATCAGACGACATGACAAGGGAGGTAGCTCACCGAACTCGCTCAATGAGCCTGACCAGAAGTAACCGATCGGCAACGTTGCCGCGTTCTCATGAAGAAAGCAAGATGCCAGGAAAATGCTCTTTCCAAGATCGCTGGTTAAAAGACTGTGATTATAAGTACTGGATTAGGACAGACAAAGATCCCAGGAAGGCGCAATGTTTTGTGTGCGCTATATCACTGAACTTGGCGTCAATGGGCACAGATTTTTAGAGCATTTTCTTTTGGCTCCAGACGGTTTACGTCCTTATGAGAAGTGATATGGTGCTTATAAGTAGCAACTCCAAACCGAAGCGCGTCATTGGAAATGTGGTAATATTTCAGTCAAATTAGGTCAACTTTCAACGTTCGTATTTCACTTGCAATCGTGAACATCTGAATAAAACCACATCCAAGCTGTAAAATTGTCCGTCTCCTATTAATGTGTCTGTGTTTTTAGTTGGAAATTTGTAAAACGGAGCTGAAATCAACGCTGGAACAACCCTACCGTTCGACTTTCGCGAAACGCCGTCAAAAGCGCGTCCCAAAATACTTTTTTGACCACCTTCACTTCACGGCTTTGTGCGTGGTGCGTATTACCGCTTCCACATCTAACCGCATACGAAACGAAAGTAGACACGCTGAGCCTGTTTTTAACAGCTGTCCGCCGTGTCCCAACCAAAAACCAACGGTGAAAAATGACGGTTAAAACCGTTACAGTGATGACAAGACCCGTAAATATAAACTCTGCACGGCTGAAAAAACACAGAACCTGCACCAACATCTTATCTATAATTTTTTTGTCAAAACCTTTTTTGACCTTTCAATTCCCACCACGCACAGGATCACACAGTCGAGTTAACTGATCACATAATCCATGACGTAGCCGCCAGCCGTGGCTATGACGAGCAGATCTACGCCGATCGTCACAGACAAAGGAAAACACGAAATTTCTGAAGAAAATCGTTTTTTAGGCTTTAAAATCAGATGAAGATTAGAAGAAATGTTGTTATCCATGCACTTCACCATTAAAACTGATTTTATTGGCATCAAATAGATCAATAATTTACAGATTTGCGAGTCAAGTGAAGATTTAGATCAGACGCTCAGAATGCTTTGATGTTAGCATTGGAAAATCACATATAATATTTTTGTACACTTGAAGTTATTGATGTTTAAATAAACAATAGCCTTTGGAGATATTTTATTTTAGACTTCTTCAGAAAATTACTCCAAAAAGAAACAAATTTGAACGTAAATTAGAAAAGTTCACGGTCACGTGACCTTGTTGTTGTCTCTCTTGTTGTTTAGTTAGCACACACGTTTTGAGTTTCATTTATAAAGTAGCTCGTTTTAATATGACGTGTCTTTAAATTTAATAAGGTTGTGAAAAGCCAAAACAACTTACATTTTATAAAAAAAAACCACACACACACAAAATGCTGCTAATATTAGAAAGAGAGAGATATATGTAGGCCTATGTGTGTGCGCGCGTGCATTTGTGAGTGTATGTGCACGCGTATCTGTGTGTGTGCGTGTGTGTGCGCGCGTGTGTGTGTGTGTCACCCCCACCTCCATCTCAAACTCTTCTAATGCAAGTCACAGTCCTTCTTGCCTTACAGTCGTCTGTTCTTACAATCTGAATGCCTCTTATATTTCAACAACTCTGTGTGTGTGTGTGTGTCACCCCCACCTCCATCTCAAACTCTTCTAATGCAAGTCACAGTCCTTCTTGCCTTACAGTCGTCTGTTCTTACAATCTGAATGCCTTATATTTCAACAACTCTGTGTGTGTGTGTGTGTGTCCTTCTGTTTGCTCGCCCTGTCACTCACGAACCAGTGTGCACAGGGTTCGTACAGAGTCTTTAAAGTCTGGAAAAGTCTGGGAAAGTGGAAAAAAAATTTCCAGGCCTGGAAAAGCATGGAATTATCAACTTTGGTTGCCTGAGTCTGAGGTTTTCACTGGTTACTTCCCTTGCTTCATAAATCTGAGTGAAAGAGGGGGAGGGGCGAAAGAGAGAGAGTGTGAGAGAGAGAGTGTGTATGTGTGCGCGCGTTATTATAAAGTAGAAGTCGTACTTTGTTTGCAGCTGCATGTTCTCGGGTTGGCAGTAGAGTACACTTTGTTTTTAAAAATTTATATTCATGCAAGTTGTTGTTGTCGTACCCTGGCTTAAAGACTCCAGGGATCATCCCAACATCTGAAGCACTTGCAGTAGAGTACACTTTGTTTTTTAAATTTATATTCATACGAGTTGTTGTTGTTGTACCCTGGCTTAAAGACTCCAGGGATCATCCCAACATCCGAAGCACTTGAACACTATGGTACAAAATGCACCAGCTAGGGATGAGAACATTATGAGTGTGACCGTTTTTGATTACCCCGCCACATGGGCAGCCACACTCTGACTTCGGAGGATTTTTGACTGATGATGTTATGCTGGGAGTTTGCCATGGCTAAAGACATTCCCCGCATAACTATGCAGAACATAACATTTGATGTAGCCTTGGTGTTCCAGATTGTCAATTTGTCTGACACAGCCTTATGCCAAGACGATTCATGCAAGTAATTTTTTACTTAAAAATGTGGTTCACAGGAATGTATACGAGCTCTGGGCCGTAACGGGGCTCACCTGCCATTCCGTGCCAGTAAGCTGACGCAGGTGTTAAGAGACTCCTTCATCGGCGACAAGTCCAGGACATGTATGGTGAGTGTCTGCCAAGGAATTGTCAATTAATATGGGTGTTGAGAGACTCCTTCATCGGCGACAAGTCCAGGACATGTAATGTGAGTGTCTGCCAAGGAATTGTCAATTAATACGGGTGTTGAGAGACTCCTTCATCGGCGACAAGTCCAGGACATGTAATGTGAGTGTCTGCCAAGGAATTGTCAGTTAATACGGGTGTTGAGAGACCCCTTCATCGGTGACAAGTCCAGGGGTCCTATTCATGGGGCGTACGTACGCGCATACGTCTAACGTACGCGGAAACGTCTGCACTTTCCAGGGAAAGTTGCAATTCATGGGGCCTGACTGACCTAAAACCTTCGGCGTACGGACGAACTAAAGGGCTGAAATTCAGTCAAGCGAATTCGGCAGACTACGAGCTGTACGTCTGTAGGACATGTATGGTGAGTGTCTGCCGAGGAAGGAATTGTCAGTTAATACAGGTGTTGAGAGACTCCTTCATCGGTGACTAGTCCAGGTCATGTATGGTGAGTGTCTGCCAAGGAAGGAATTGTCAGTTAATACAGGTGTTGAGAGACTCCTTCATCGGTGACTAGTCCAGGTCATGTATGGTGAGTGTCTGCCGAGGAAGGAATTGTACACTACAGCACTGGACAATGTTTGAGAAATTGTTCATTGAAGAAGCATTGTTTAAGACATTGTTGATTGAAGAAGCAATGTTTGAGAAATTGTTCATTGAAGAAGCATTGTTTAAGAAATTGTTGATTGAAGAAGCAATGTTTGAGAAATTGTTCATTGAAGAAACAATGTTTGAGAAATTGTTCATTGAAGAATCAATGTGTCTTTTGCTTGCTTGGGTTGTTTGTTTTATTTTCAGAAGTTTGATGTACCATAATTTTCAGACTCTAAGGATATATTTTTCTCTCCAAGCTTGACCTCTGCACCCAATATATGAGGGCACCCTCTATCTGTGTACAAAAACATTAGAATAGGGAAGCAGAGATTGGCGAGCACCGCACATTGACGGCACACTTGAAGTGGAAAGTGTTGACCAGTCGCTGATACAATGGATACTCACTTTTAAAACCATTCAAAATCCTTACCATCATCGGAGATACTGTCTATCAGATGCTGTAACCCTTCATCACCTTAAAATGTCATAGCTTTACGAAAATTATATCGGTTTTCTCAAAAAAAAGGTGAAACAGCCCCCTCCCAAAAACTGACAAGAAGTTATCCAACAACTTGTTCCGTTGAGTAATAGCCTTCATAGGCTCCTTCAATGTAACAAATACAGATACAAAACTCTTGCTTGTTTGATAGGGGAGCCTACTCTCGTCAGTGTCAACAGTAATAGCAACCGTAATGGATGAGAATGGGCCGGCTCCGAGTTTCAATGTTTCTCATCATACCTTTATATTGTTTTACATACAAGGGCGTCTTTTTCTAGGATTTGTTCAGATTTTTCTTTTAAACTTTCTTATACACACAAGGGCTTTATACACACAATGGCCTTATACACACAATGGCCTTATGCACACAATGGCTTTATGCACACAATGGCCTAATACACACAATGGCCTTATGCACACAATGGCCTTATGCACACAATGGCCTTATACACACAATGGCCTAATACACACAATGGCCTTATGCACACAATGGCCTTATGCTCACAATGGCCTTATGCACACAATGGCCTTATACACACAATGGCCTTATGCACACAGTGGCCGTATGCACCCAATGGCCTTATAAACACAATGGCCTTATGCACACAATGGCCTTATGCACACAGTGGCCTTATGCACACAGTGGCCTTATGCACACAATGGCCTTATGCACACAGTGGCCTTATACACACAATGGCCTTATGCACACAATGGCCTTATGCACACAATGGCCTTATACACACAATGGCCTTATGCACACAGTGGCCGTATGCACACAATGGCCTTATAAACACAATGGCCTTATGCACACAATGGCCTTATACACACAATGGCCTTATGCACACAGTGGCCTTATACACACAATGGCCTTATACACACAATGGCCTTATGCACACAGTGGCCTTATGCACACAATGGCCTAATACACACAATGGCCTTATAAACACAATGGCCTTATAAACACAATGGCCTTATAAACACAATGGCCTTATGCACACAGTGGCCTTATAAACACAATGGCCTTATGCACACAATGGCCTTATGCACACAGTGGCCTTATAAACACAATGGCCTTATAAACACAATGGCCTTATAAACACAATGGCCTTATAAACACAATGGCCTTATGCACACAGTGGCCTTATGCACACAATGGCCTTATGCACACAGTGGCCTTATGCACACAATGGCCTTATGCACACAATGGCCTTATGCACCCAATGGCCTTATGCACACAATGGCCTTATGCACACAATGGCCTTATGCACACAGTGGCCTTATGCACACAATGGCCTTATAAACACAATGGCCTTATGCACACAATGGCCTTATGCACACAGTGGCCTTATGCACACAATGGCCTTATGCACACAATGGCCTTATGCACACAATGGCCTTATACACACAATGGCCTTATGCACACAATGGCCTTATGCACACAATGGCCTTATACACACAATGGCCTTATGCACACAGTGGCCTTATGCACACAATGGCCTTATGCACACAATGGCCTTATACACACAATGGCCTTATGCACACAATGGCCTTATGCACACAATGGCCTTATGCACACAGTGGCCTTATGCACCCAATGGCCTTATGCACACAACGGCCTTATGCACACAATGGCCTTATGCACCCAATGGCCTTATGCACACAGTGGCCTTATACACACAATGGCCTTATGCACACAGTGGCCTTATGCACACAGTGGCCTTATGCACACAATGGCCTTATGCACACAATGGCCTTATGCACACAGTGGCCTTATGCACACAATGGCCTTATGCACCCAATGGCCTTATGCACCCAATGGCCTTATGTACACAATGGCCTTATGCACAGAATGGCCTTATGCACACAATGGCCTTATACACACAATGGCCTTATGCACACAGTGGCCTTATGCACACAATGGCCTTATGCACACAATGGCCTTATGCACACAGTGGCCTTATGCACCCAATGGCCTTATGCACACAGTGGCCTTATACACACAATGGCCTTATGCACACAGTGGCCTTATGCACACAGTGGCCTTATGCACACAATGGCCTTATACACACAGTGGCCTAATGGTCTGAACAATATGGTAATGAGAATTAGCACTGGGATAGCACTGCCCCCTATCCCACACATTCATCAGTAACACTGGTTAGAAGACTGCCCCCTATCCCACACATTCATCAGTAATACTGGTTAGAAGACTGCCCCCTTCCCCGCCCCCTATCCCACACATTCATCAGTAACACTGGTTAGAAGACTGCCCCCTTCCCCGCCCCCTATCCCACACATTCATCAGTAACACTGGTTAGAAGACTGCCCCCTATCCCACACATTCATCAGTAACACTGGTTAGAAGACTGCCCCCTATCCCACACATTCATCAGTAACACTGGTTAGAAGACTGCCCCCTATCCCACACATTCATCAGTAATACTGGTTAGAAGACTGCCCCCTTCCCCGCCCCCTATCCCACACATTCATCAGTAACACTGGTTAGAAGACTGCCCCCTTCTCCGCCCCCTATCCCACACATTCATCAGTAACACTGGTTAGAAGACTGCCCCCTTCCCCGCCCCCTATCCCACACATTCATCAGTAATACTGGTTAGAAGACTGCCCCCTTCCCCGCCCCCTATCCCACACATTCATCAGTAACACTGGTTAGAAGACTGCCCCCTATCCCACACATTCATCAGTAACACTGGTTAGAAGACTGCCCCCTTCTCCGCCCCCTATCCCACACATTCATCAGTAATACTTAGAAGAAAGGAACAAACAAATTAATGATCAACATTGTCTCTGATTTCAAACAACATTGACAGCAAAAGTGCATTAAGAACTGGTGTTGTTCACTGTGTGCTGACGACTGGTGGTGGTGTTTTTCACTGTGTGCTGACGACTGGTGTTGTTGTTTACTGTGTGCTGACGACTGGTGTTGTTGTTCACTGTGTGCTGATGACTGGTGTTGTTGTTGTTCACTGTGTGCTGACAACTGGTGTTGTTGTTGTTGTTCACTGTGTGCTGACAACTGTTGTTGTTGTTCACTGTGTGCTGACTACTGGTGTTGTTGTTCACTGTGTGCTGACTACTGGTGTTGTTGTTGTTCACTGTGTGCTGATGACTGGTGTTGTTGTTTTTCACTGTGTGCTGATGACTGGTGTTGTTGTTTTTCACTGTGTGCTGATGACTGGTGTTGTTCACTGTGTGCTGACGACTGGTGTTGTTGTTGTTCACTGTTTGCTGATGACTGGTGTTGTTGTTTTTCACTGTGTGCTGACGACTGGTGTTGTTGTTGTTCACTGTGTGCTGACGACTGGTGTTGTTGTTTTTCACTGTGTGCTGATGACTGGTGTTGTTTTTCACTGTGTGCTGATGACTTGTGTTGTTGTTTTTTACTGTGTGCTGACGACTGGTGTTGTTGTTGTTCACTGTGTGCTGACGACTGGTGTTGTTCACTGTGTGCTGACGACTGGTGTTGTTGTTGTTCACTGTGTGCTGATGACTGGTGTTGTTGTTTTTCACTGTGTGCTGACGACTGGTGTTGTTGTTCACTGTGTGCTGATGACTGGTGTTGTTGTTGTTCACTGTGTGCTGATGACTGGTGTTGTTTTTCACTGTGTGCTGACGACTGGTGTTGTTCACTGTGTGCTGATGACTGGTGTTGTTCACTGTGTGCTGACTACTGGTGTTGTTGTTGTTCACTGTGTGCTGATGACTGGTGTTGTTGTTCACTGTGTGCTGATGACTGGTGTTGTTGTTGTTCACTGTGTGCTGATGACTGGTGTTGTTGTTGTTCACTGTGTGCTGACGACTGGTGTTGTTGTTCACTGTGTGCTGATGACTCGTGTTGTTGTTCACTGTGTGCTGATGACTGGTGTTGTTGTTGTTCACTGTGTGCTGACGACTGGTGTTGTTGTTGTTCACTGTGTGCTGACGACTGGTGTTGTTGTTGTTCACTGTGTGCTGATGACTGGTGTTGTTGTTGTTCACTGTGTGCTGATGACTGGTGTTGTTGTTGTTCACTGTGTGCTGACGACTGGTGTTGTTGTTGTTCACTGTGTGCTGACTACTGGTGTTGTTGTTGTTCACTGTGTGCTGACAACTGGTGTTGTTGTTGTTCACTGTGTGCTGACGACTGGTGTTGTTCACTGTGTGCTGACGACTGGTGTTGTTGTTGTTCACTGTGTGCTGACTACTGGTGTTGTTGTTGTTCACTGTGTGCTGACGACTGGTGTTGTTGTTGTTCACTGTGTGCTGACGACTGGTGTTGTTGTTCACTGTGTGCTGATGACTGGTGTTGTTGTTCACTGTGTGCTGATGACTGGTGTTGTTGTTCACTGTGTGCTGACGACTGGTGGTGTTGTTGTTCACTGTGTGCTGATGACTGGTGTTGTTGTTCACTGTGTGCTGATGACTGGTGTTGTTGTTCACTGTGTGCTGATGACTGTGTTGTTGTTCACTGTGTGCTGATGACTGGTGTTGTTGTTGTTCACTGTGTGCTGATGACTGGTGTTGTTGTTTTTCACTGTGTGCTGACGACTGGTGTTGTTGTTGTTCACTGTGTGCTGACGACTGGTGTTGTTGTTCACTGTGTGCTGACGACTGGTGTTGTTGTTGTTCACTGTGTGCTGACTACTGGTGTTGTTGTTCACTGTGTGCTGATGACTGGTGTTGTTGTTGTTCACTGTGTGCTGATGACTGGTGTTGTTGTTCACTGTGTGCTGATGACTGGTGTTGTTGTTGTTCACTGTGTGCTGACGACTGGTGTTGTTGTTGTTCACTGTGTGCTGATGACTGGTGTTGTTGTTGTTCACTGTGTGCTGACGACTGGTGTTGTTGTTCACTGTGTGCTGACGACTGGTGTTGTTGTTGTTCACTGTGTGCTGATGACTGGTGTTGTTGTTCACTGTGTGCTGATGACTGGTGTTGTTCACTGTGTGCTGATGACTGGTGTTGTTGTTCACTGTGTGCTGATGACTGGTGTTGTTGTTCACTGTGTGCTGATGACTGGTGTTGTTGTTGTTCACTGTGTGCTGACGACTGGTGTTGTTGTTTTTCACTGTGTGCTGACGACTGGTGTTGTTGTTCACTGTGTGCTGACGACTGGTGTTGTTGTTGTTCACTGTGTGCTGATGACTGGTTTTGTTTTTCACTGTGTGCTGACGACTGGTGTTGTTGTTCACTGTGTGCTGATGACTGGTTTTGTTTTTTACTGTGTGCTGACGACTGGTGGTGTTGTTCACTGTGTGCTGATGACTGGTGGTGTTGTTGTTCACTGTGTGCTGACTACTGGTGTTGTTATTGTTCACTGTGTGCTGACGACTGGTGTTGTTGTTCACTGTGTGCTGACGACTGGTGTTGTTTTTCACTGTGTGCTGACGACTGGTGTTGTTGTTCACTGTGTGCTGACGACTGGTGTTGTTGTTGTTCACTGTGTGCTGACGACTGGTGTTGTTGTTCACTGTGTGCTGACGACTGGTGTTGTTGTTGTTCACTGTGTGCTGATGACTGGTGTTGTTTTTCACTGTGTGCTGACGACTGGTGTTGTTGTTCACTGTGTGCTGACGACTGGTGTTGTTCACTGTGTGCTGATGACTGGTGTTGTTGTTGTTCACTGTGTGCTGACGACTGGTGTTGTTCACTGTGTGCTGACGACTGGTGTTGTTGTTGTTCACTGTGTGCTGATGACTGGTGTTGTTGTTTTTCACTGTGTGCTGACGACTGGTGTTGTTGTTGTTCACTGTGTGCTGACGACTGGTGTGTTGTTCACTGTGTGCTGACGACTGGTGTTGTTGTTCACTGTGTGCTGATGACTGGTGTTGTTGTTTTTCACTGTGTGCTGACGACTGGTGTTGTTCACTGTGTGCTGACGACTGGTGTTGTTGTTCACTGTGTGCTGATGACTGGTGTTGTTGTTTTTCACTGTGTGCTGACGACTGGTGTTGTTGTTCACTGTGTGCTGATGACTGGTGTTGTTGTTCACTGTGTGCTGACGACTGGTGTTGTTGTTCACTGTGTGCTGACGACTGGTGTTGTTCACTGTGTGCTGATGACTGGTGTTGTTCACTGTGTGCTGACGACTGGTGTTGTTGTTGTTCACTGTGTGCTGATGACTGGTGGTGTTGTTGTTCACTGTGTGCTGACGACTGGTGTTGTTGTTCACTGTGTGCTGATGACTGGTGTTGTTCACTGTGTGCTGACGACTGGTGTTGTTGTTCACTGTGTGCTGATGACTGGTGTTGTTGTTCACTGTGTGCTGATGACTGGTGTTGTTGTTCACTGTGTGCTGATGACTGGTGTTGTTGTTTTTCACTGTGTGCTGACGACTGGTGTTGTTGTTCACTGTGTGCTAATGACTGGTGGTGTTGTTGTTCACTGTGTGCTGATGACTGGTGTTGTTTTTCACTGTGTGCTGACGACTGGTGTTGTTGTTCACTGTGTGCTGACGACTGGTGTTGTTCACTGTGTGCTGACGACTGGTGTTGTTGTTCACTGTGTGCTGACGACTGGTGTTGTTGTTGTTCACTGTGTGCTGAAGACTGGTGTTGTTGTTGTTCACTGTGTGCTGACTGCTGGTGTTGTTGTTGTTCACTGTGTGCTGATGACTGGTGTTGTTGTTCACTGTGTGCTGACTACTGGTGTTGTTTTTGTTCACTGTGTGCTGATGACTGGTGTTGTTGTTTTTCACTGTGTGCTGACGACTGGTGTGTTGTTGTTCACTGTGTGCTGATGACTGGTGTTGTTGTTGTTCACTGTGTGCTGATGACTGGTGTTGTTGTTGTTTACTGTGTGCTGATGACTGGTGTTGTTGTTGTTTACTGTGTGCTGATGACTGGTGTTGTTGTTTTTTCACTGTGTGCTGACGACTGGTGTTGTTGTTCACTGTGTGCTGACGACTGGTGGTGTTGTTCACTGTGTGCTGACGACTGGTGTTGTTGTTGTTCACTGTGTGCTGACGACTGGTGTTGTTGTTGTTCACTGTGTGCTGACTGCTGGTGTTGTTGTTGTTTACTGTGTGCTGATGACTGGTGTTGTTCACTGTGTGCTGACTACTGGTGTTGTTGTTGTTTACTGTGTGCTGACTGCTGGTGTTGTTGTTGTTTACTGTGTGCTGACTGCTGGTGTTGTTGTTTTTCACTGTGTGCTGACTGCTGTTGGCTGTTGCAGATTGCCATGGTGTCGCCAGGCATGAACTGCTGTGAACACACCCTCAACACGCTACGCTACGCTGACAGGTAATCATGAACACACCCTCAACACGCTACGCTACGCTGACAGGTAATCATGAACACACCCTCAACACGCTGACAGGTAATCATGAACACACTACGCTATGCTGACAGGTAATCATGAACACACCCTCAACACGCTACGCTACGCTGACAGGTAATCATGAACACACCCTCAACACGCTGACAGGTAATCATGAACACACTACGCTATGCTGACAGGTAATCATGAACACACCCTCAACACGCTACGCTACGCTGACAGGTAATCATGAACACACCCTCAACACGCTGACAGGTAATCATGAACACACTACGCTACGCTGACAGGTAATCATGGACACCCTCAACACGCTGACAGGTAATCATGAACACACTACGCTACGCTGACAGGTAATCATGGACACCCTCAACACGCTGACAGGTAATCATGAACACACCCTCAACACGCTGACAGGTAATCATGAACACACCCTCAACACGCTGACAGGTAATCATGAACACACCCTCAACACGCTGACAGGTAATCATGAACACACCCTCAACACGCTGACAGGTAATCATGAACACACTACGCTACGCTGACAGGTAATCATGAACACACCCTCAACACGCTGACAGGTAATCATGAACACACCCTCAACACGCTCACAGGTAATCATGAACACACCCTCAACACGCTGACAGGTAATCATGAACACACCCTCAACACGCTGACAGGTAATCATGAACACACCCTCAACATGATGTAAACCACAAAATTATTTATTACTGTTAGAAAAAACGGTCTTCCAAAATCTACTTTTTTCTTCACACTTTCCGTAACTGAGCGAAAACCAAGACGAAAAAGAAAAAAAAATTCACCCATGAAAAGACAGCATAATCTCCCTTCTATCCAACGGCAGTAACCGAAAATCTATTTATAGCACATCGTTTCCCCACAAGTCAACCAAACGAACCTAACCGATCCTAGCCGCACACGCGCGCGCTGCATTCAGCGAGGCCTAGCGAAGTTGTTTGAAATGATGCGATGTACCCACTTTCAAGCGTAATGTCGGACAAAATACGCAAGCCTGTAAGTTCAGATTTTGCATTTTTAAAGACAGATGGATCAAATAAAAAGTGATGATATCGGTTTTTATACGTGTGCGACTTAGAAGAAGTCAGCTATAATGACAAACACACCCATCGTCGGCTCAGACTGTCAATAAAATTTAACTTGAAATGTCGAGGTCGTTCGCCGTTCAGGTTAGAGTGATCGTAGCCTCTGCTTGTTTTTGCTTCGTTTGTGAGGAAAGAGGAGTGTGTTTGTGGTGAAAGTTTGTGAAAATGGTCGTGATGTGGGACGCTTTCGTGTGGTGGGCAACTTATGCCCAGTGTTATCTTCGTTGGCTCGTGCTGTGCGCTGCCATTTCTTCACAGTTGACTGGTTTGAACTTTGTGTGTCCGCCATTGAACTCACCCGTGCAGCAAGCTAGCCAGCGACCCGTATTTCAGTCTGCTCCTGCTCAGCGCTTTGTGCAGCAAAGTAACAGCAAGCTTTCACTACAGTCAACTCCAGTTGTTTTCTCTGATCGTCCTTTACTGCAATACAGTCGTGATCAGCTCCTCCAGGTATTGCTGTTCAACTGCCGATCGTGTCGCAACAAAACTGCGGAAATGCATGAGTTAGTGACTGATCTGAAAGCCGATGTCTTCGTCATGACAGAGACTTGGTTGTACGATCGTGGTGATGAGGCCTACATAGCTGCTATGACTCCCTGTGACTACGATTTTCGTCCGTTTCCTCGTGTTGGGTCGAGAGGTGGTGGCTTGGCCTTCATGACTCGTAAAGCTCTGACAAACTGTGTTTCTTTCACTCCTTTGAAATTCGCTTCATTTGAGTGTGTTGAAATGAAACTACGAGGCACTACTGCTACGGCTACTTTGGTTTGTTTGTACAGACCTCCTCCAAGTAAGTCCAATAAACTGTCCAACTCTGCCTTCCTACGGGAATTTCCGGATCTTCTATCTTCTTATGCATCCTCTCGTAATGCTGTGTCTTACCTCGGTGACTTCAACTTTCATTACGATGATAGCTCTAATCACCAAGTGAATCAACTTAAGACTCTGCTGTCTGATCATAATTTGACTGATCATGTCTGATCATAGTTTGTTCAGTCGTCAACACACAAGCATGGCCATATCCTTGACTGTCGCCTCCATCAGACCATTCCTGTCCAGAGATGCTGCTGTTAGACTGATTTCTGCCTTCGTGTTGTCCGGATTGGAATTCGATGTATGCTGGGCTTCCAGCAGAACAGATTTCGCGCTTACAGAGAGTGCAGAACAGTGCTGCTCGGCTTGTGCTTGGCAAAAGAAAGCGTGATCACATCACACCTCTTTTGGCTGAGCTCCACTGGCTTCCTGTCAAATTCCGCTGGCAGTTCAAGATGGCTACTCTCGCTTTTCGTCACTTTGACAAAACTCTTCCTCAGTACCTCTCTTCTTCTCTCTGCACCTACCAAAGCTCTCGTACTCTTCGTTCTTCTTCCCATAAACTTCTTAAAGTTCCTAAGCGGTCCTTGAAATCTTCGGGTGAGAGGGCGTTTAGTTTTGTTGCACCAAGCGTTTGGAATTCTCTCCCTGACCATACCCGTAACCAGTCCACTCTTCCTTCCTTCAAGTCCCAACTAAAAACCCACTTCTTCAGGAAAGCTTTCTCTCTGCAAAGTCTATGATCCTTTCCCCACTCTTGTTTTCCAGATCATTGAGGTTAACGCGTGCGCGTGTGTGTGTGTATGGGGTGGGGGTGGGGAATAGGGGGGCAGGGGTGGGGATGGGGGGTGAGTGGGGGGATGGTTGGGGTGGTGGTGTTGAAGGGAGGTGGGTGTTAGTGTGTTGTGTTATGATTATATGCAATGCATTCTCTAATATGTATTCATTTTCATAGAGATGTATGGTGAGGATGCGTGGGCCAGTCTGTTAGAAATGTTTGTACGAATGGTGAGTGAAAAGCGCATTGAGTTGCTTTGCAAGATTATGCGCTATATAAGCATTATTAATTATTATTATTATTTAGACAAAGTTTGATAGGCCTCGGTTTTCTGTCTTTTTCTCGGCTTTGGGGGCATTTAAAGTCAGTTATGTGTATCCATTTTAAAATTCAAGAAGCTTTTAAGAATCACTATTTTTTTCAACTCCTCAAACATCTTTTTTTAATTTTTGTATTAAACATTTTTTTTCTATTTTACAATTTTTTAGGAAACATACATGCACATATACAGAATAGTAATCATCTGATAACATGACAACAATGACACACAACATCAAATGTAACGAGGACAACAACTATGGTAGTAATAGTAACCATGATAGTGGTGATTGATGACAACAACAACAACTATGGTAGTAATAGTAACCATGATAGTGGTGATTGATGACAACAACAACAACTATGGTAGTAATAGTAACCATGATAGTGGTGATTGATGACAACAACAACTATGGTAGTAATAGTAACTATGATAGTGGTGATTGATGACAACAACTATGGTAGTAATAGTAACCATGATAGTGGTGATTGATGACAACAAACAACTATGGTAGTAATAGTAACTATGATAGTGGTGATTGATGACAACAACAACAACTATGGTAGTAATAGTAACTATGATAGTGGTGATTGATGACAACAACAACTATGGTAGTAATAGTAACTATGATAGTGGTGATTGATGACAACAACAACAACTATGGTAGTAATAGTAACCATGATAGTGGTGATTGATGACAACAACAACTATGGTAGTAATAGTAACCATGATAGTGATGATTGATGACAACAACAACAACTATGGTAGTAATAGTAACCATGATAGTGGTGATTGATGACAACAACAACTATGGTAGTAATAGTAACCATGATAGTGGTGATTGATGACAACAACAACAACTATGGTAGTAATAGTAACCATGATAGTGGTGATTGATGACAACAACAACAACTATGGTAGTAATAGTAACCATGATAGTGGTGATTGATGACAACAACAACAACTATGGTAGTAATAGTAACCATGATAGTGGTGATTGATGACAACAACAACAACTATGGTAGTAATAGTAACTGATGATAGTGGTGATTGATGACAACAACAACAACTATGGTAGTAATAGTAACCATGATAGTGGTGATTGATGACAACAACAACAACTATGGTAGTAATAGTAACCATGATAGTGGTGATTGATGACAACAACAACAACTATGGTAGTAATAGTAACCATGATAGTGGTGATTGATGACAACAACAACTATGGTAGTAATAGTAACCATGATAGTGGTGATTGATGACAACAACAACAACTATGGTAGTAATAGTAACTATGATAGTGGTGATTGATGACAACAACAACAACTATGGTAGTAATAGTAACCATGATAGTGGTGATTGATGACAACAACAACAACTATGGTAGTAATAGTAACTATGATAGTGGTGATTGATGACAACAACAACAACTATTGTAGTAATAGTAACTATGATAGTGGTGATTGATGACAACAACAACTATGGTAGTAATAGTAACCTATGATAGTGGTGATTGATGACAACAACAACAACTATGGTAGTAATAGTAACCATGATAGTGGTGATTGATGACAACAACAACAACTATGGTAGTAATAGTAACCATGATAGTGGTGATTGATGACAACAACAACAACTATGGTAGTAATAGTAACCATGATAGTTGTGATTGATGACAACAACAACAACTATGGTAGTAATAGTAACCATGATAGTGATGATTGATGACAACAACAACAACTATGGTAGTAATAGTAACCATGATAGTTGTGATTGATGACAACAACAACAACTATGGTAGTAATAGTAACCATGATAGTGGTGATTGATGACAACAACAACAAATATGGTAGTAATAGTAACCATGATAGTGGTGATTGATGACAACAACAACAACTATGGTAGTAATAGTAACCATGATAGTGGTGATTGATGACAACAACAACTATGGTAGTAATAGTAACCATGATAGTGGTGATTGATGACAACAACAACAAACTATGGTAGTAATAGTAAACATGATAGTGGTGATTGATGACAACAACAACAAATATGGTAGTAATAGTAACCATGATAGTGGTGATTGATGACAACAACAACAACTATGGTAGTAATAGTAACTATGATAGTGGTGATTGATGACAACAACAACAACTATGGTAGTAATAGTAACCATGATAGTGGTGATTGATGACAACAACAACAACTATTGTAGTAATAGTAACCATGATAGTGGTGATTGATGACAACAACAACAACTATGGTAGTAATAGTAACCATGATAGTGGTGATTGATGACAACAACAACAACTATGGTAGTAATAGTAACCATGATAGTGATGATTGATGACAACAACAACAACTATGGTAGTAATAGTAACCATGATAGTGGTGATTGATGACAACAACTATGGTAGTAATAGTAACCATGATAGTGATGATTGATGACAACAACAACAACTATGGTAGTAATAGTAACCATGATAGTGGTGATTGATGACAACAACAACAACTATGGTAGTAATAGTAACCATGATAGTGGTGATTGATGACAACAACAACAACTATGGTAGTAATAGTAACCATGATAGTGGTGATTGATGACAACAACAACAACTATGGTAGTAATAGTAACCATGATAGTGGTGATTGATGACAACAACTATGGTAGTAATAGTAACTATGATAGTGATGATTGTTGATGACAACTATGGTAGTAATAGTAACAACAACTATGGTAGTAATAGTAACCATGATAGTGGTGATTGATGACAACAACAACAACTATGGTAGTAATAGTAACCATGATAGTGGTGATTGATGACAACAACAACAACTATGGTAGTAATAGTAACCATGATAGTGATGATTGATGACAACAACAACAACTATGGTAGTAATAGTAACTATGATAGTGGTGATTGATGACAACAAGTGGTGATTGATGGGGACAACAAACAACATGGTAGTAAGAAGTAACCAGATAGGGTGATTGATGACAAACAACAAAACTATGGTAGTAATAGTAACCATGATAGTGGTGATTGATGACAACAACAACAACTATGGTAGTAATAGTAACCATGATAGTGGTGATTGATGACAACAACAACTATGGTAGTAATAGTAACCATGATAGTGGTGATTGATGACAACAACAACAACTATGGTAGTAATAGTAACCATGATAGTGGTGATTGATGACAACAACAACAACTATGGTAGTAATAGTAACTATGATAGTGGTGATTGATGACAACAACAACAACTATGGTAGTAATAGTAACCATGATAGTGGTGATTGATGACAACAACAACAAATATGGTAGTAATAGTAACCATGATAGTGGTGATTGATGACAACAACAACAACTATGGTAGTAATAGTAACCATGATAGTGGTGATTGATGACAACAACAACAACTATGGTAGTAATAGTAACCATGATAGTGGTGATTGATGACAACAACAACAACTATGGTAGTAATAGTAACCATGATAGTGATGATTGATGACAACAACAACAACTATGGTAGTAATAGTAACAATGATAGTGATTGTGATTGATGACAACAACAACAACTATTGTAGTAATAGTAACCATGATAGTGATGATTGATGACAACAACAACAAATATGGTAGTAATAGTAACCATGATAGTGATGATTGATGACAACAACAACAACTATTGTAGTAATAGTAAACATGATAGTGATGATTGATGACAACAACAACAAATATGGTAGTAATAGTAACCATGATAGTTGTGATTGATGACAACAACAACAACTATTGTAGTAATAGTAACTATGATAGTGTTGATTGATGACAACAACAACAACTATGGTAGTAATAGTAACCATGATAGTGATGATTGATGACAACAACAACAACTATGGTAGTAATAGTAACCATGATAGTGATGATTGATGACAACAACTATGGTAGTAATAGTAACCATGATAGTGGTGATTGATGACAACAACAACAACTATGGTAGTAATAGTAACCATGATAGTGGTGATTGATGACAACAACAACTATGGTAGTAATAGTAACTATGATAGTGGTGATTGATGACAACA